>JAJAGP010000145.1:145000-490000 GCA_025084515.1 Ancistrus triradiatus | reverse complement strand
ATGCACTTTTGTTTGTGAGGATCAACCACATGTCCTCACAACCCTGCATTGTTTAGGTAGTTATAAGGACTACAACACATCACATTAACCTTAACTTCAGTAACTTTAAGTAATTTGCTCTTTAAAAAACTTCAGTTTTTGTAAAAGGATGTACTTTTATTTGTGAGGACCAACCACGACCTCAAATTCCTGCTTTGTTTAGGGTATTGTGAAGGCCTAACCCTACCTTCTACTCTATCACAGTAGCTAAATAATGCCGAGCCTAACCTTCGTAACATAAAATTCTTTTTGTTCCTAGTTTTCTTTAGAAATGCACTTTGTGATGAAAGGCCAACTCCAATTGCTTTTCTCCGTCATTTCTATTTGACTGCACTTGCACTGTGTACAGTGAGAACACGCAGGCGCGCGCTGGCTTTAATTTAAAGGAAGAACAGCGCGCTCACGTCTACACTGCAACTATTTATACAAACGGGTGATGCTACCCGACACCACAGATCCGATACCTACAGACCCATCTGTCAGTCAAGTAACAACCATTTCTTACAACGAACACATCATGAAGTTCCACTGCTAATATAAATAATTAAGTCTAGATTGTTGTTAGCTTTCCAAGTTTAGCTAACAAAACGAGCGACACATTCAGTGAGAGATCTTATAAAGAGAAATGTTTAACAAGTTATTGCTGGTACAACACTTTAATATTAAAAGACAATGTGGATAATGAAAATTATGTACCCCCAATACAGATTAGGCCTATTTCAGGAAAAAGCAACACTAAGCCAATGCCTTATTTAAATATAGGGAGCAACACCAAACTCACAATCGGGCCTGTTTAAAAACTACACACGCTGTATCATAGGCATTCGTTAAATTACTTACTTTAGTATAACTGAAATTGGCTTAGCTACAAAAATAATCCAAAGCTTAACAGCCTCACATACAGGGTAAACGCAGAGATGCGTTGCACAGCCTACAGTAGCCTATAACCCACCTCTGAGTCCGATCTTCTGCTCCGTATTCACACTGTCAGTGAGACCGACGACCATTCATCAGATCAGCGTTCACTGCATTCCCTCATCTATAATATGCACTGTAGCTTTGGATCCGTGAGCAACATTAAGCAATTTCTAACTAGAAGAGTCAAGTAAACAAACCGACTGAAACTAGGCAGCCGATAACGGAGTGAACAGCGCCCTCGTGTGGTAGACATTGTAAGCACATAGTGTATATTCCAAGCACAGTCGGGAGTCCCAATGGAGAAAATGGACAAACCAAGTTTCTATTTACAGATCTTGCTCTGTATTCAACATTATTCTCAATACCCAAATTTTCCAAGTCAACAAATCTTGATCCCGAGTCCGTCAAGGAAATTATGATTATACACATTAATTCCGTGTACAACAATTTTGAATACACATTTGCAGAGTCACACACAAAGAAATTATTTTCAGAGGCAGTATGTTCTTGTGTTACTATGTAAGATAATCATAAAGGAAGCCAGTGCCATAAAAAAAGACACTTTCACTCACTCTTCATACCTGTTCAGTCCAATTCAGGGTCACTGGGGCAGTTGAGAGACACCAGTTAACCTCATGTTTTTGAAATGTGAGAGCAAACCGAAGTGCCCGGATGAAACCCATGCAGACACGCAGAGATTACGCAAACTCCACACAGGCAATGGTAAAGCCTCGGACCTGGCTCTCTAGAGCTGTGCACGAACCAGTGCTCCCAACAATGAAATTATAATACTTGGTCCAGTTCTTTAAGAGGGTACATAACAAATGTGAGAATGAAGCAGACTGAACTTTAATAGCACAGATCATTGTTACAAATGGTTATATGCCACACAGTGGAACAGTATAAAACAAATTGTGTTTATTACCATCCCAGTAGAAAACCATTTAAACTGTATGTGCTCTAAAGCCATTAACAATTATAATAAATATCATATTCAAGTACACCACAAAAAAGAAAAGTAAGACAGGGTGACAGCAACAACAGAAAACCCTTTATTAATACAGCCTTACAGTACCTGAGTTTGATAAGACTGCTCGTATCAGTTAGTATCCGTTCTACAGTATGTAGTATCTAATGGCAAATACATTAAATTAAAAGACAAAAATACATTTAGTAAGACACTTGCTAACATTTCACTTCTCTGAACCGGATGTTCAGTTTCCAGGAACTGTAAATCATCTCACTCTACCTATATATGCTCTAAACAATGAGATCAGACTGGTCCCTCATGACTGGAGCTCCTCTTGTTACTTCTCATAATAAAACCATTTGTCAACTGAAAAAGAACAGAATCGTAATAAGTAAGGTTAATTTCATCCCTGATCCTGCATTTAAACAGCTCTATGCATTAGTTCTTTAAATTAAAAGAAAAACAGTGGGTTTGTTTGTGTATGTATGTACAGTGGGGCAAAAAAGTATTTAGTAAGCCACTGATTGTGCAAGTTCTCCTACTTAGAAAGATAAGAGAGGTCTGTTATTTTCATTATAGGTACACTTCAACTATGAAGGATAAAATGAGAGGGGAAAAAAATCCAGAAAATCACATTTTTGGATTTTTAAAGAATTTAATTGTAAATAATGGTGGAAAATAAGTATTTGGTCAGTAACAAACAAGCAAGATTTCTGGCTCTCACAGACCTGTAACAACTTCTTTAAGAAGCTCTTCATCCTCCACTGGTTACCTGTATTAATGGCACCTGATTGACCTCGATATCTGTATAAAAGACACCTGTCCAACCCACCTCAACGTCCCAGACTCCAAACTTAACCAATGGCCAACAACCAAAGAGCTGTCGAAGGACAACCAGAAGAAAATTTGTAGACCTGCACCAGGCTGGGAAGAGTGAGTCTACAATAGGCAAGCAGGTTGGTGTGAATAATCAACTCTGGGAGCAACTGTAAGCCATACAACACCATTGACAATCTCCCTCGATCTGGTGCTCCATGGAAGGTCCCATCCTTAGGGGTCAAAATGATCATGAGAACGGTGAGCAAAAATCCCAGAACTACACGGAGGGACCTGATGAATGACCTGCAGAGAACTGGGACCAACGTAATAAAGGCTACCATCAGGAACACACTACATGGGATCCAGCATGACACTGATCCCAAACACAACGCTCAGGCAACGAAGGAGTGGCTCCGTAAAAAGCATTTCAAGGTCCTGGAGTGGCCTAGTCAGTCTCCAGACCTCAACCCCATAGAAAATTTGTGGAAAGAGTTGAAAGTCCGTGTTGCCCCAAAACATCACTGCTCTAGAGGAGATCTGCATGGAGGAATGGGCCAAAATACCAGCTACAGTGTGTGCAAACCTGAAGACTTAGAGGAAACGTTTGATCTCTGTCATTGCCAACAAATGTATTAACCAAATACTTATTTTCCACCATAATTTACAATTAAATTATTTAAAAATCCTACATTGTGATTTCCTGAATTTTTTTTCTCATTTTGTCTCTCATAGTTGAAGTGTACCTATGATGAAAATTACAGACCTCTGTCATCTTTCTAAGTAGGAGAACTTGCACAATCAGTGGCTGACTAAATACTTTTTTGCCCCACTGTATATATATAAAAAACAGGGCACAGGGTAATATACAGGGTAATATATATATACAAAGAAATATTTAAGGCCATGCCCTCCAGCTCTATATATTAGTCGGACAAATTTCACAACTAGTGATTCATTGTAAATGTGGATGATGTTAGTGATTTATGACAAAGGAAAAAAGGTGCAGAAAGAAAAAGACCTACATACCCGAGTTTGGAATGGATTCTCCACCTCCACAAGGAGAAGTCTGAAGCATGAACATAACAATAATGTATTAATCTAAACTGAAATACAGACAATAAAAAGCATGATGATCAAATTTATGAATTTTTATTAAAACCAGCACGGTCCTACATACTTTAATGTACCCTATAGTTTTACAGTGGATTGGTCAAAAGCTATCAACAGCTTGATTCTGTGCTTATTTAATCTTTTTTTATGAAATTATATTTGTGCTGTCAAGTGAATAAAGTATTTAACCGTGATTAATGGCAAGTTTTTTGTAGCGTTAATCGTGATACATTTTTTTTTCCTACTTGCTTGTATTTGACCCTAAATAATGTAAGTACTACACAGTCATACGAGTGGACGACATTAGCTTCAATATAATGCATTTATGACATTTTAATAACAATTTTCCTTTTGTCCTATTTTGTTCATTAGTGCCGACACAGCACTAACATTAACATTCACAACATCAATGCTAAATATGTATTTTCTTAGGTTATATTCAAGCGATTATCCCATATGCCATTTTTATGGATAAATCATTCAGGAATGTTTAGTGTGTTTATGCAACAGAAGCTGCTTTTGCACAGTAATGTGCAATTACGTATTAGGGAGTTTCCAAAATCATTTGCCACCCTCACCAATTCTGTACAGATTACTAGTATTCTACACAGCATGAAGAATGTAGGGAGTAGTGATTAAGCACCCATGTCCGACAGCCCATAACTATGGGTGACTAGTCGAGCAATTAATATGTGATTAACAGCATTACAAAACTCATCAGTGATAAAATATTGACATGTTCACTTTTGTCAGTCTTGAATTAAAGACATGTTTTGGACCACTGTCTTGCTGAAAGGCACAACCATGACCCAGTTTAAGCTTTTGGCATAGCGAGGCAGAGGTTTCTTGGAGTCCATGATGTAGTTTTTTAAATCCATTTAACGTGAATCTAACCAAATTAAAACATTTCTTTGGCAGAAATCTGACAAACTTAAAATTAACTATGTTCATTAACATGTGCATTAAAATAAGAAAAAGACATTTAGTTCAAGAAATTTGATAAGGTGAAAAGAACTCTTACTCCATCAATGATTGCCTTGGCTTCGTCTGATGAAAAGCAGAATGGGCTGCCTGCCTCCGACACGCAGGTGTTTTTACTTCAATAGCACAACAGAGAAATAAAAAAAATTAGTTAGCATGAGCATAATATTATGAAGGGTGTATAACCTGTAACTGGGTTTCAGTGCTATTATAGACAATGTTTTTGTAGAGATAAAACTGAGCAAGTAAAAAGAATTGCTCCGATGCCCATATACATAAAGGTTCACAGGAACAATACTACTCCTGGAAAAATGTATGTATTTTATTTTATTTTTTAAACTTTATTATTTTTTCAGAACAATTATGGAATACTCAACCAAATCAAAACAACAACAACAAAAAAGCTTTGCTCCTCCTTCTGGTCTTTATGATGGACAGAATTCCTTGAAATGTGGATTTCACAAATTAAAAACAAGATTCTACATCAACCTGATTAAACCAATTGAAATTGATAATCTGATAGAGATCTGGACCGTTTGATTATGATGCCACTGAGTTGATAGGCCTTTCCTAATGAAATGCTTTAAAAGTCTTTGCTTTGGGTCAAGATGCATTATCTTGTGACAAATTACTTAATTATCACCAACCTATTTTCTTTCCATGGAATGAGAAGTGTTACCAAAAAGCAATGCACAACTGTTTTTTGAAAGCTAGCGTAGTGATTACCATCTCCCCTGATCTTTTTCTCGACATTCTACCGCATACCATGTGTCACGGAATTTGGTTTTCTTCCTCCTTATCTTTTCATAAGAACAACTCCAGACAAGCATAATCTGAACAATGCATATTCGTGATTCAATGCTAAATATCACTTTAATCCAACCATCCACATTCCAAGTTTACTTGTTTTCCATGTTTAGCCCACTGTACCCTTGGTTTCCTCTGTTCAGGTGTTAGTGCTGGTTATCGTTTGGCTTTTCTATATGTAAATCCCTTTTCATTCAGTTGATTTCTTACAGTTTAGTGACAAACACTGACTCCTGTTTCTTCTCACTTGTTTTAGTTGAACATCTCTTTTCAGCATCAATGGCTGTTTAACAACAGACACAAGGTTACATCAAAACTAGTCATAAGGAGTCCGATTTACCGTAATGAATTAACCTAAGGCATGTAAACCCACAAGAACATGTACAGTGGTGCTTGAAAGTTTGTGAAAACTTTAGAAGTTGCTGTATTTCTACATAAATATGACCTAAAACATCATGAGATTTTCACACAAGTTCTAAAAGTAGATAAAGAGAACCCAGTTACACAAATGAGACAAAAATATTATACTTGGTCATTTATTTATTGAGGAAAATGATCCAATATTACATGTTAGTCAGTGGCAAAAATGTGTGAGCCTCTAGGATTAGCAGTTAATTTGAAGGTGAAATTAGAGTCAGGAGTTTTCAATCAATGGGATGACAAATCAGTTGTGAGTGGGCACTGTTTTATTTAAAGAACAGGGATCTATCAAAGTCTGCTCTTCACGACACATGTTTGTGGAAGTGTATCATGGCACGAACAAAGGAGATTTCTGAGGAGCTCAGAAAGGGAGTTGATGATGCTCATCAGGCTGGAAAAGCAAGGTCAGAAAAGACCACAGGGTAATTTCTAAGCAACTGAAGGCCTCTCTCACATTATCTAATGTTAATGTTCATGAGTCCACCATCAGAAGAACACTGAACAACAATGGTGTGCATGGCAGGGTTGCAAGGTGAAGGTGAAAGAAAAAAAAAAAGAACATGGCTGCTGCTCCGTCTGCAGTTTTGCTAAAGATCAAGTGAACAAGCCAGGAAGGCTAATTAGAAGAATGTTTTTTTGGACAGATGAGACCAAAATAGAAGTTTTTGGTTTAAAAAAAAGTGTTATGTTTGGAGAAAGGAAAACACTGCATTACAGCACAAGAACCGTATCCCATCTGTGAAACATGGTGGTGGTAGTATCATGGTTTGGGCCTGTTTTGCTGCATCTGGACCAGGACGGCTTGCCTACATTGATGGAACAATGAATTCTGAATTATATCAGAGAATTCTAAAGGAAAATGTCAGGACATCTGTCCATGAACTGAATCCCAAGAGCAGGTGGGTCATGCAGCAAGACAATGACCCTAAGCACACAAGTCATTCTACCAAAGAATGGTTAAAGAAGAATAAAGTTCATGTTTTGGCCAAGTCAAAGTCCTGACCTTAATCCAATGGAAATGTTGTGGAAGGACCTGAAGTAAGCAGTTAATGTGAGGAAACCCACCAACATCCCAGAGCTGAAGCTGTTCTGTACGGAGGAATGGGCTAAAATTCCTCCAAGCCAGTGTGCAGGACTGATCAACAGTTACAGGAAATGTTTAGTTGCAGTTATTGCTGCACAGGGGGGTCACACAAGATACTGACAGCAAAGGTTCACATACTTTTGCCATTCACTGATACGTAATACAAGATCATTTCCCTAATTAAATAAATGACCAAGTATAATATTTTTGTCTCATTTGTTTAACTGGGTGCTCTTTATCTACTTTTAGGACTTGTGTGAAAATCTGATGATGTTTTAGGTCATATTTATGCAGAAATATAGAAAATTCTAAGGTTCACAAACTTTCAAGCACCACTGTATACTCCAAACAGGCACATTCTGAGGTCGGGATTAAACCTGGTATATTTTTAATGCTTTAATATATTACCCGATGCACAGACATCTTTCTTGGCCTACTCTGTTTTTTCTCTTTATAACCTTCCCATTTTGTTTATACTTTAAAAAATAAATAAATTTATACATTTTTATACAACTGATTGGGAACAAACAACATATTTATCTACAGTCTGTGTTGCATTTCCTTCTTGAAAGAGTTTTATAATCATTTCTTTTGTTTCCATTAACAGCACAATTGCTGTGGCTGTGTTTTCTTTCAAATTGCATTAGCTAATTAAGGTCTGTAAGCACTTTAGCTACAGAGCAATCTACAGTCGTATGAAAAAGTTTTGGCAACCCTGAAATAATTTTCATGATTTTTCTTTATAAATCATTGGTTGTCCAGCTCAGCAGTTTCAGGTAAATATATCATATAGCAGATGAACACCGTGATATTTCAGAAGTGAAATTAAGTTTATAGGTTTTACAGAAAGTGTGCAGTAATTATTCAAACAAAATTAGGCAGGTGCATAAATTTTGGCACCCTTGTCATTTGAATACCTTTAGCACTAAATATTGGAACACAAAATTTGTTTTGTAAGCTCATTGACCCTTGATCTACATACACAAGTGAATCCAACTATGAGAAAGTGTTAAGGTGGCCAATTGGAAGTTTTTCTCCTCTTTTTATCTTCTCTGAAAAGTGGCAAAATTGGAGCCTCAAAACAACTCTCAAATGGCCTGAAAACAAAGGTTATTCAACATCATGGTTCAGGGGAAGGATACAAAAAGCTATCTCAGAGATTTCAGCTGTCAGTTTCCACTGTGAGGAACAGTGAGGCAATGGAAGACCACAGGCACAGTTCTAGTTAAGGAACTCCCGAAGTGGCAGACCAAGAAAAATCTCAGATAGGCAGATGCAAAGGATGGTGAGAACAGTCATAGTCAAGCCACAGACCAGGTCCAAACACCTACAACCTCATCTTGCTGCAGATGGTGTCACTGTGCATCGTTCAACTATTCAGAGCAGTTTGCACAAGGAGAGGCTGTATGGGAGAGTAATGCAGAAGAAGCCTTTTCTGCAGACACGCCACAAACAGAGTCACTTGAGGTGTGCTACAGCACATTTGGACAATCCAGCTTCATTTTGGAATAAAGTGCAGTGTACTGATGAAACTAAAATGGAGTTATTTGGACATAACAATAAGCGATATGCATGGTGGAAAAAGAACACAGCATTCCCAAGACAAACACTTGCTACCCACAGTAAAATTTGGTGGTGGTTCCATCATGCTGTGGGGCTGTGTGGCCAGTGCAGGTACAGGCAATCTTGAGGGTCGCATGGATTCCAGTTAATATCAGCAGACTCTTGAGAACAATGTTCAAGAATCAGTGACAAAGTTGAACTTGCACCGAGGCCAACGACCCCAAACCCTGCTCAAAATCTACCAAGGCATTCATGCAGAGGAACCAGTACAACGTTCTGGAATGGCCATCTCAGTCCCCAGACATGAATATTACTGAAAATCTGTGTTGTGATTTAAAGTGGGCTGTCCATGCTCGGAAACCATCAAACCTGACTGAACTGGAGATGTTTTCTATAGAAGAATGGTCCAAAGCACCTTCAACCAGAACCCAGACTGAAAGCTGTAGGAAGCGTTTAGAGGCTGTTATTTCTACAAAAGGTGGATCTACTAGATATTGATGGAATTTTTCTGTTGGGGTGCCCAAATTTATGCACCTGCCTAATTTTGTTTGAATAATTACTGCACACTTTCTGTAAATCCTATAAACTTCATTTCACTTCTCAAATATCACTGTGTTCATCTGCTATATGATATATTTAACTCAAGTTGCTGATCGAACAACCAATGATTTATAAATTAAAATCATGAAAATTATCAGGGGTGCCCAAACTTTTTCATACGACTGTACATTTTTTAATTTGTGTCAGAGACCAAAGAATGTTTGGTGTAATATCTGTGATTTTTATTTGCTACAAAGCTGGGTGAACATTCTGAAAATATGATAATTCCATTATCATCAGAGGTATGTCAATCTCGATTCAGAGATGATTATAGAGTGTGGTGTTCAATACAGTATCTTACATGAGGTCTGAAAGTATAGCTTTTGGGTTTTATTACTGACCACTCATTTAAGGTTTCATTTATGGTTAAGTGCTGAGCAGTAGGCTGTCAGTGACAAAAGGAATCTGTAGGCCTCCCAAATTGTGGGAAACTATTTGCAGAGAAATAATTTTTACTATTTATACTGTCATTCTCTGTTTACTTTTCTCATGTTTATTAAATACAAGTTATTGTGGGAAAATGGAACATGAGCAACTTTGACTGCCAGTTGTTAGTATAAAACTTCTAAATAGCTTCCAACAAAGTCAACAAAGAACTTACCAGTTCAACTCTCCTACATTGGCCTTTTGTGCAAGAAGTGATTTCCAGAAGTCATGGGTGCTTTTGATGGTCTTAATAGCAAAGTTCTGGAAAAAAAACAAAAACATCGTTTTGGGATCACAGGGAGCATTCTCAACTGGTTTTCAAAACCTGGCAGGTATCCCAGGGCCCCCTCCGGTAACAACCTTGGACAAGGTACCAGTCCATCGCAGTTCATACAACATGCAGACAACACAGTAAACAGGCAGTAACTAATTTAAATGTGAATAACATGAAGCTATGGTTGAGCAGTTCTGGGGCAGAACATACAAGAAATATTAACATGGTCTGCTGAAAATATTCTGCATAAGTGTTAGGACTGAATACCCAACCATTACAATGTGCATTCAAACATCTGACTCTGTGAAAGAGATAAACACTATACATGTCCTAATGTGCCTAAACAAACTGTTTTGATATGAGATAAATATCACCAAACTGCTAACAATAAGTGTGATTTTATTTAGACACAAATGCATGCAGCATGGTGTTTCAGCGGTTAGAGCAGTCGCTTCACAGCTCCAGAGACCTGGGTTTGAGTTAAGGGTTGGCTGCTCCCCATGTACTGTGGTTTTCATTCAGGTACTCCAGCATCCTCCCACATTCCAAAGAAATGCCATAGGGTTAACTGATGTCTAAAGTGTCCCAGCGTGAGTGTCTGCCCTGCGATGGTTTGGCACCCTGTCCAGGCGTGATTCGCAACCGGTGCTGCCAGTTACACCCCGGCCCCTCTGCTAGCCTGAACTGGATTAAACAGGTATGGTGAGTGAGTGAGTGCGTAAGCACAAATGTTTGCCACATGGTCATCCAGTGACAATTGCTTATAATATTGGATAGCTATAATTAAGAACATTTAAGTCTAATGGTGATTTGCCACTGAACTTGCTTTAAGTCTAGGATTAGGATTATAAATCCCTGCATCAGTTAACTCTCTCATTGTAGCTTTATTGTCAGCATTTGAACAGTATAAAATAATACACAAATAACAAAATAATAATCAATTCATTACAAAAAACAGACAAACAAGAAAACACAACAGCACCTTGTCCTTGAACTCTCCATTAAAGGCAAACTGGTTCTCAGGTTTCCCATCTGGTACCTTGTACCGTCTAAACCAGTCCACAGTGGCTTCAAGGTAACCTGGCTTGAGACGCCGAACATCACCAATGTCTAGAATCCATACAATGAAGCAAATGAACATGACATACTGGGAGATCATGAAAATAAAACAGATTATGATGAGACAGATTATTGAGAAAACAGGACAATACAATCTCTCACCATTCAGGTCCTTCGCTTCTGGGTCATCAACATTAATGGCAATAACTTTCCAATCAGTTTCACCTTCATCAATCATAGCCAACACACCCAGGACTTTCACTTTGATAACTTCTCCCCGCAAGCATACCTAACGATATACAGTCAGTTATTCAGCAATTAAAATCTCCATCACTAACTAACCTAAGTACTTCATCAGTATTTAATAGTTACTGTAGCAATAAGAATCAATTAACACCTTGCTGCCAATTTCACAGACATCTATTGGATCATTGTCACCACAGCATCCGGTATCACAGTCCTTGTGTCCTGGGTCTTCCCATGTCTGTCAGGAAATAAATAATTTGTGGTAACATGGGCACTGGAAACCAAGGTGGCAATTCACAACAGTATCATTTATATTAACAACAGCATCATTTAGATTATTTGAGACAAACATGGTCAACTGAAGGCATCACACTAAAATTTGTCTGTTTGTTTGTTTGTTTGTTTGTTTGTGTGTTTAACGCCATGTACACACTTAGGTCATTTACATGGCAGGAAAGGTAAACATCCAAGCGTCAGCCGAAAGTCCACACACCCATATCGGTATGTGGTCTACAGCTGTGATCTCAATCCAGTGATTTTGATATAAGTAAGTACTTTATCAATGTTTTCATGTTTCAGTGCCTCGGTCATTGTCCGTGGTATACCCGCAAGACGTCGGTGTTGAACATACTTTGAGAATTCTGTCAGAAAATGTTTTACTGTTAAGGGCTTGTGGCATGCTCCACAAAAAACGGGAGGGTCCCCTCGCAGTAGGTGCATATGGGTGAGTCTGGTGTGTCCAATACGACACCTAGAGATGATGACCTGGTCCAACCTATGCTTGGTCCGTGTACCGTCCCGGTTATGTATAGTAGGGCATAGATCTTTTAGCTTCTTGTTGTGCTGCATGTCCCATTCTGTTTGCCATAATGTCTTGATATATGGAGTGATGCGAAGAACAGCGTCAGACGAAAAAGTTTCGGGTCTGGTGGCTGAATTGTCGGCCTCGTTCTTGCCAATCTGTCTGCCAGTTCATTTCCCGGAATTCCACAGTGGCCTGGGACCCAGCATAACTGTACATCCTTGTTATTGCGTTGTAGAACTTGTATCCTGTGTAGCACTTCATGTATCAGAGGGTGTTTAGTGTTTAGGCTCTCGAGTGCTTGAAAGCAAGATTTAGAGTCTGTGCAGATCAGAGCTTGTTCTTTTCGGTCGCATCCACAAAGTTGAGTGCCATGAGTAGGACTTGTGCTTCCGCAGTAAAAATTGAACTCAGTGGGTGTAGGCCAATACTTGCGGATTCTTCCTTTGTCACAACTGCCGCAGTTACTTGACCCATCAGTATAGATGGTGAAGTGCGCTGGGTATTGTTCTCTTATATTCAGGAAACCTGTCAGATATTCATTCGGGTGAGTGGCTGGTTTCTTGTTTTTGGTCAGATCCATGATAATACTTGGCTTGATCAGTTTCCAGGGAGGAAGAGGTGTCGTAAATGCGCAGCTGATTGAGTTCATGTTTACATCAAGCTTTCCCAGGTGCTGTTTCATTCTCAGTCCAAGGGGTCTGATGAAGTTAGATCTTTATTCATACAAAGGGAGTAAGGGTGTGACAAAGACAGTTCCATAAGCAGGGTTTCGCAGGTTGCCCCTGAGTTTTATGATATATTGAAGTGAGAGCTTCGTTCTTCTGTGCTCAAGCGATGGTTCTTGGGCTTCAACATAAAGGCTGTGTATAGCGGAAGTACGGTAGGCTCCGAGAGCTAATCTTATACCCGAGTGGTGTATTGAATTTAGCCTGTTTAAATAGGATTTCCTGGCGGCACCGTATATTATGCTGCCATAGTCAAGTTTGGATCTGACCGTTGCTCTGTACAGCTGAATGAGGGGCCGGAAGTCAGCACCCCATCTGGTGCTGGCCAGAACTTTCATGAAGTTCAGCCTTTGCGTGCATTTCTTCTTTACAGTGTCAATGTGTTGGATAAAATTAAGTTTAGTGTCCAGGATTAAACCTAAGTAACGTGCTTCCTTTACAAACTGGATAAGTGTGTTGCCAATGTGAAGTTGTGGGTCTGGGTGAAGGCTCTTTCCTTGGCAGAAGTGAATAGCCATTGTCTTGTCTTTAGAAAATTTGAACCCATTTTGTGTAGACCACTTCAGAATACTATCAATGTTTTCGTTGCGAAGACGCTCACTGTTGGCCATATTTTTCCCTCTACTAGCCCTATGCAAAGGTCATCAACATACATGCTGAAAAAAGTGCCTGGTGAGATCACTTTTGCCACACTGTTTTATTTTCAATTAAATAATGTGACTGATAGAATGCATCCTTGTGGGACTCCCATTTCTTGAGTGTGACTTTCCGAATAAGTTCCATTAATTTTCACTTTAAAACGTCTGTCTGTAAGGAAACTGTCGATAAAAATTGGTAGTCGACCTCTAAGACCGGCTTGCTGGAGATCTCTCAGTATGCCATATCTCCAGGTTGTATCATAGGCTTTCTCAATGTCAAAGAATACGACAACTGCATGCTCCTTTTTGATGAATGCATCTCGGATAAAAGCCTCCAGCCTTACCAAGTTATCCACTGTACTCCTGCATGTTCTGAACCCGCTCTGGAATTCACTCAGTGTTTTATTATGCTCAAGTTCCCACACTAGTCTGTTGTTAACCATGCGTTCCATGGTCTTGCATAGACAGCTGGTTAAAGCTATGGGCCTGTAGTTGAACGGTAGACTAGGATCCCTTCCAGGTTTTGGGAGAGGGATGACGGTTGCTTCCTTCCATATGCCTGGTATCTGTCCAGTGTCCCATATCATATTAAGTACCTTCAACAGCACGTTTTTTGAGGAGGATGGTAGAGATTTAATCATTTGGTAATGAATATTGTCTGGACCTGCTGCTGTGTTATGTGCCTTCTGAATAGCAATACTTAGTTCGTCCATGGTGAAGTCTTGATTGTATGGTTCTGTGTCATTAGTCCGAAAGTTTATCACTGTCCTTTCCAGTTCCCCTCGTAGCATTCGGAATTCAGGAGTGAGATTGTCACTGGCAGATGCTGTTTGGAAAGCTCCAGATAATTGTTGGGCTATTTCCATTTCAGTTTCTATGATTTGCTGGGCAATTTTGAGAAAGTGGACAAGTGGTTGGTTTCCTTTCCCCTGCATTCTACGAAGCAGGTTCCAGATCTTTCTTGGGTCTGTGTTGGCAGTAATGCTATTGACAAAATGCCTCCAGCTGTGTCTTTTGGCTCGGTTTATCAATTGACGAGCATTGGCTCTAGCGATCCTCAGTACATCTAGGTTTTCAGGGGTTGGGTGAGTATTGAAGGTTCTTTCAGTCCTCTTCCGACGTTGAATTGCTTGCTTGCAATCATCATTGAACCAGGGGTTGTGCCTCCTTGTCGGGCGTGTAGTTTTTGGGATTGTTTCATCTGCTATTTTTTAAGGGTAGAGGTGAACCAGGTTATGTCAACGTGGCATTGGGTAGAGGTCGTGTTTAGCCTTTGTTGGCAGAGTGTTTGGAAGGCTTGCCAGTTCGCTGCAGTGAACTTCCATCGTTGGGGTAAAGGAGTGGCCTGGGGTTTGTCAGGTGTGATGAGGATCGGGAAGTGGTCACTCTCACACAAATCCTCCCATATGCCCCACGAGAATTCCGAAAGTAGGTCTGGGTGACATATAGACAGATCTGGAGTAGAGTAGGTACCATGTCATAGGTACGTACTCCTATTTGTATTCATCAAACAAAGGTTGTTCGAACTGATGAGGTTCTCGATGACTTTTCCTCTACTATTTTCACGTTGACTCCCCCATAATGGGTTATGACCATTGAAATCCCCCACTAATAAGAATGGTGGGGGAAGTTGCTCTAGCAGGTCCTCCAGCGCTGTTAATGGGATGGTGGCACTTGGTGGAATGTATATGTTGCATATGGTCAGTGATTTACGAATAATACCCGATGCACGTATGGCTACAGCCTGAATTTGGGAGTTACGGCGTATAGGTTTGTGGGGCACGTCGTGTCTTATGAAAATAGTAGTGCCCTCCTGCTGGTACTGCCTATATTCGGGCCATAGGCTATGGTAAGGAACAAAGTTCATCGGGGGGGGGGGATATGTTATGAGCAGGGGTTAGTAATGTTTTCCATGGGAGATCACAGATGGAATGAAAGGCAAGGGTTATGCGTGTTAGCTCATTGTAGTTTGCTCGTAGACCTCTACAGTTCCATTGAATTATTGGGTTTGTCATCATTCGTTTTCCTGGAATGGGGGGTTTTGTTTTTATACTTGGTACGGGGGAAAGACTTCTGGTTCTTCTGTGGTGTCCACCGTCGTTCATGTCTACTTTCGTAAAGGTCTTTTTCCGGGGGGTCCGTGCCCGTTTTGGACTGGAAGCCCCGACTAGCTTCCTGCCAGCTTGCCAGTTGCCAGTGATGACTCTCATCCGTACTCTCTTTTCAGGTTTTCCCAGTTGTCTGGGGGGGGGGACTCATACCACTCCCTTGGGTTTGTCTCCTTGCAGCCATGTAAAATCAGTTTGGCAAGCCTTTGACAGCGAGTCCCTTTACTACTCCTGAAATGTCGATCGCTCAAACTGGAAGTTTGTGTAGTCCCTGTCACCAGTTTTGTGCAGCTTCCGGGTGGACTTATCTTCCTGGTATACTTTTAATTTTTGTATTTCTTTCTCTCTGGCCCAGGCCGGGCATGTTCTCTATCAGATGCAGGGTGCGGTCCCCCACAATTTCTGCAGTTAGCTGGTTTTTGGCAGGGTTGCAGCATGTTCTTCTCCCCCACAGTGTGTGGCAGGTTGACTGGTCCTCTGCAAGCAGAGGACCCATGTGCCCGTACTTTTGGCACTTGCCGAAGCCCGTAGTGATTATAGGAATGTAGGGTGTCACTTCCACTGTCATATAGCCCTATTGCTATCCTTGCAGGAAGTGCAGGTTTGTTTAAAAAGTTGACAAGTATAAGTGTTTGTCTTACACAAGTCCACCTTGTTTTTTTAATTACAATTCGTTTTACATGTATACAGAACATCTTGCGGTTGCGGCATCAATTCATGAGTAATCTCAGCGTCTTCCATATCTGACAATTCTCTGCATCGAATCACTCCTTTGCAACTGTTAAGTGTCGGGTGAGGAAAAGCTTTAGTTTTAATGTTTACGAATGATGTAATACTCAACAAATTGTCAGCTTGGACTTTTTTAACACACTCAACCAGAATTTGTCCTGATCGGAGTTTCTTTGCATTCGTTGTCATCTTGGAGGTGTGTTTGGCTCGTTATCATGTTGGAAAACTGCCATGCGGCCCAGTTTCCGATGGGAGGGGATCATGCTCTGCTTCAGAATGTCACAGTACATGTTGGAATTCATGTTTCCCCTCAATGAACCGCAGCTCCCCAGTGCCGGCAGCACTCGTGCAGCCCCAGACCATGATGCTACCACCAAACTGCTTGACTGTAGGCAATACACAGTTATCTTGGGTACTCCTCACCAGGGTGCCGCCGCCGCCGCACATGCTGGACACCATCTGAGCCAAACAAGTTTATCTTGGTCTCATCAGACCACAGGACATGGTTCCAGCAAGCCATGCTCTTGGACTGCATGTCTTCAGCAAACTGTTTGCGGGCTTTCTTGTACGTCAGCTTCAGAAGAGGCTTCCTTCTGGGACGACGGCCATTCAGACCAACTTGATGCAGTGTGCAGCGTATGGTCTAAGCACTGACAGGTTGACCTCCCACTTCTTCAACCTCTGCAACAATGCTGCAACAATGCTCTGTATATGACGCTGAACACTTGGACTCAACTTCTTTGGTCGACCCTGGTGAGGCATTTTCCAAGTGGAACCCATAGTGAAAAGTGCTCTATGACCTTGGCCATCGTGCTATAGCTCAGTTTCAGAGTGTTAGCAATCTTCTTATAGCTTAGGCCATCTTTGTGGAGAGCAACGATTCTATTTCTCTTATCCTCAGAGGGTTCTTTGCCATGAGGTGCCATGTTAAATATCCAGTGGGCAGTATGTAAGAATTGTACCCAAAGCACCAAATTTAACAGCCCTGCTCCCCATTCACACCTGGAACCTAACAAACTCTAACAAGTCACATGACACTAGGGAAGGACAACGAGACAATTGGGCACAATTTGGACATGTTCACTGTCAGGTGTACTCACTTGTGTTGCCTGCTATTTGGACACTACTGACTGTGTATCGAGTTCTTTTCAGAAGACAGTAAATCTATACTGCTATACTAGCTCTATACTGACTACGCCAAGTTATATCCAAGTTTCATTTCTACAGTGATGTCCCAAGAAAAGATGTAATGAAATATTTGCAGAAATATGAGGGGTGTACTCACTTGTGAGACACTGTATATTATAGCCAAAACTTTGTGGACACCCAAACAGTACATTCAAAAACAAGGGTTTTAGTATGCAGTTGTCTTTCCTTTCTGCTACAACAACCTCTACATTTTTCGCAAGACTTTGGAACATGGCATGTTGGTAGGCATGTTTGGCAATAATCCACAGCTGGTATTCCAATTAATCTCAGTTTTTTTCTGATGAAGATAAGATCAATCAAAGTTGGCATACCATTTCATTATGGACAGTAACAGTCTTTGGAGAGGTTGAAACCTTTGGAAGTGTCATATTGAAAGTCACTGAGGTGTTGACAGTGACAGGTGCCACTGTTTACAGAGACTCCATGCCTCTATGGTTGAAATTGCATAACCCGTTAGCAGGAAATGTGTATGTGACATAACAGACATGACTAATCATTAGGACTGTGATACACAGGTTGAGCTAATGTATTAACAAACATTAGGTAAGAAGGTCAGTTCCAGCACTGATAAGCTGTCATTGTGTCAGCTGTAAGTCACTCTAGATAAGAGGATCTCTCAAATGACTAAATGTAACTTACATTAGAACATACTTTAGGCAGTATAGTCTATCCAGCACAGAATATGCACAGAACAAATATAACAGATTAGGCCATTTCTCCAAGATAATCGGGACATCCTATCTCTAAGCTGATTTTCTTCTACAAACTGTACTACAGTGTTCCTGGAAAAAGTAGAGGGTGGTCCAGCCAAATACTGATTTCATTTAGGTTTTACTGGTCGCATATCTTTATGGTATTTATTAGGCCCTTTAAAAAATGACCATGCGTCATCATCTTACAGCTCGAGATATCCCAAGTTCAATTTCCATTTTGGACTCCTCCCACATTCCGAAGACACACATTTGATCTACTGGTCTCTCTAAAGTATCCCAGTGTGTGTATGCACGTGTGTGTGCACGTGCCCTCTGATGGATTAACACACTGTCTTGCATTAATTCCCCCCCCTTGAGCCCTGTGCTGTCGGTTGGACCCCAGCTCCTAATGACTATCACTTGGATTCAGCAATGTGAAAATGAATGTAACACAGTAGTACATTTAATTGCTGCCGTATATTTTCTTTGAATTTTGCAGAACATCTGAAAGGCAGACAGAAGTGTATTTTACTCATGTTAAATGCTGATAAATGTTTGTTCTTTATACATGAATCATTTTTATATTCTTGTATATATAATTTTTATATTTTTAGAATCAACAAGTTCAGTCCAAGTGGCAGACTGCCAGTGTTTTAGAGGCATGGCCTGGAGAGCAAATATCTGCTTTATCTGTGTTACCTGAGGAATTGCACCATAGTTCCAGATGTAGCCTTTATGTGGGAAAACATTGGCCACATAACGGAGTTTGCCCTTTTTAATATCCTGCTTTATTGGGTTGAGAGGATCCTTCGTGGCAATCTGAGAAAAAGAAAAACCATGTTTTATTCCTACACTAGTATATTAATAAGATAGAAAATTTGCATACACTGAATGTAAAAGAGAACTGACATTGATATCGTCTACAATATGTTCACTCCATTCATTACAGAACTATAATGCAAACTAAATGATACTCCATTATGTTGAGTAGTCATACCTCCATTTTCGCATTAGTCCAGCGGGGCACTTCAACAATCATGTGAAAAATGTTCTGTGAATTGAATAATTTTTCAAGTAATTATTGAAAATATCTAGGAAGAAGTCAACATGATTTTGGTAACTTTTTTTTTTTTTTTTACATGTTGTCTAGTGCCATCTCAGAGCACAAAATATAAAATAACTGCTGTGAGACTAGTCAAGCATGTGGTGAATGAATAAGGTTCCTACACCTATTGCTAGATTCATAACAAATAAACTAAGTTCAGAAATAACCTTTCTTGTCTTAAATTAAGGAAAACAAAAAATCTAAAATCTAAAAACAGTACCTGGGCTTCATCTGCATACATGGATATATCATGGAATGGTGAAATGTATTTTCCATCTTGGTCCTCTGTTGAGAAAAAAAAGAAAACACATTACACACACTAGTGAGGATAAGCTCACAGACAGGGGAGGCAAAAAATATAATGCACTAACTGACCACCTGCAATCATACAGGTCTATTGGTTTAGGTTAAGGCTCGGCCATAAGCAGGCACATGGCCTTAAAGCTCTTTGATCTTTTACAGGCTTGGGTATAAAGTATAAATATAGCTTCTTTAGACAGAAGTGGCTTTCTACCAGTTTGTTTGAAATTTCCTGTTCAGTTGTAAGTAATTCATCTTGTTGATTTATGTGAAGTGTCGTCATTATATTTCCTTGCACACAAGGCAAGTCGTGACAAAACTCAGTTGTGTTGTGATAGTGTACAATATTGGGATAATGGGTTATACAAGGTTATACTAGAACTTCTGCAATTAATGTAATGTCACTGCCAACCACAGTGGACAAATTGCAAGCTTTCTTAGGTCTATGTAGCTACTGTAGACCTTGGATAGATTCTCATGTTGCCATTTCACAACCACTACACGATTTGCTTAAATGTAATCATGGACAACATGATCATGTTGTTCATACAGATGATAGCACAACTGCTTTTGTGAAGCTAAAATCAGCCTTGGTGTCTGCACCTGCTCTTTACCTTTGTGATCCAAACAAGTCTTTTACCATCCTTGTACATGAAGATTGTGGCTTCATGACATCCTGTCTAACTCAGGAACACGGTCATCCAGTAGCTTACCATTCAGCTAAATTGGATGCCGTGGCATGCAGAACGGGTCCACGTTTAAGAGCAGTACAGGCTACCTATCTTGCCGTACTAGCATTTAGACCACAAACGCTAGAGCAGACAGTCATAGTCAAAAGTTCCCATTCTGTGTCAGCATTGCTCAGTAATGGTTGTGTCTTGCCAGTGACAGCCTCCAGATGGGGCAACTGATTTTCAGTCTTGACAGCTCCTAATGTAGTTATTCAGAATGCACCCATGAACAACCCTTCCTCTTTTATGATGTCCTCATTGACTGATGCCAATGTGGAAGGGGACGAGCATGATTGCTTCGAATTGTCTAATCCTCATCCTGTTTTAAAAGATGCTCCTCTTGAAAACCACTGATTTGATTCTTTTTACTGACGGTTCCACAACTCACACTGATGGTCAACGCAGATCTGGATGGGCAGGCTTCCAAACTTTAGCCAGCGGTAGTCTTCCTCCCTCTTACTCAGCCCAGCAGGCTGAGTTAGTTGCTCTAACTGAAGCATGTAAACTTGCATCAGGTAAAAGGGCGACCATTTACACAGATTCTCGCTATGCATTTGGGTGGCCCATGACTTTGGGCACTTGTGAAGCCAATGTGGCTTCCTGATAGATGCAGGTACCCCAGTTAAGAAGGCTGATTTGGTGCAGAATCATTTGGCTGCTGTTCATTTACTTGCAGATCTAGCTATTGTGAAAGAGAAAGCACATAGTGGAAACTTTACATTTGAAGCACAAGGCAACAGACTTGCTGATGAAGTGGCAAAAAGGGCTAGTTATTCACCATCAGCAAGCTGACTCTCCAAACTGGGCATGGCTCGACTCGGGTGCAAAAGTTGCTCCAAATGGTGTCTGGAGCATAGGGGGAAAGCTTGTTGCACCTGAATCATTACTTCCCTACCTAGCTGCACAGATACATTCTTTAGGCCACATTGGAGTGGAAAAGATAGTTAATCAATTCTCACCCTCCTGGTGAAATCCTAAATTCAGGGAACATGCTAGAGCAGTTGTTAAAAATTGTGTTGCATGTAACCAAGTTAATGATGCACCTCGGATGCAAACCTCTGCCATTAAAACAGTGGCACCTCCAGGCCCATTTTGCAATGTACAAATGCATTACATCACTTTACCTAAATGTGATGGAAAACAAGATGTTTTAATCATAATTGACAAGTTTTCTTGCTGGGTTGAAGCCTTTCACAGCTTATAAAGGTACTGCTACACACACTGCTAGGATGCTAGTGCAGGATTTTATCCCCAGGTGGGGGCTTCCTGAGCAAATTGAATCTGATCAGGGCACTCGCTTCACTGGACAGGTAGTACACGCAGTTTGTAAACTTCTGAATGTGAACTGGAAACTTCACTGTCCGTACAAACCACAAGCCTCAGGAAAGGTAGAGTGCACAAACCGCATAATCAAAAAAGGCCTGACTAAACTTGCCCTAGGCTTGCTCAATTTCGGATTGGACGTAGATATTAGGAGATACTCTAAACTTGTAAAGTTGCTTTGAGACAATGCTCCATTGTAAAAAGCGCTATATAAATAAAACTGACTTGACTTGACTTGAACTTCACTGCGGCCTTGCCAGCAGTACTTGTAGTATAAGGGCAACTAGCAACAAAACCTTTGGGTTTAGCCCTTATGAAGTTATGACAGCTATGTTAGTTCCAAGTGTGCTTGATCTCTGTAAAGCAGATCTGCATTTGTCGTCAGGTGCACTTCTTAACGCCAAACGCTTACACAAACAATACAGGCAGCTCACAATCAAGTCAAAAGCACTTGGGGAAAACCAGCTGAAGGAGATCACACTATAATTCCAAGTCAGTGGGTCATGGCGAGGAAACACGACAAACAGTTCTTTGACCCTAGATGGGATGGTCTATATAGGGTTCTGCTCATTACTGATTCAGCAGTAAAATGTGAAGGAAACAAAACATGGATTCATGTCTCTCATTGTAAGGTTGTGTCTGCTCCATAGAACTGAGTGGTAGAAACTCAATTTTGTGATGAACAGTTCATTGCACGTTTCGCTGTGTATTTCAGAGAACCACACAGAAGCTAGATGGTGGGAGAGGCGAATCCATCTTCACAACGACCTGCACAATCGACTGATGGCATGTCCAACCAACCATAGATGAGTGTACCTTCACAACGATCTGCCCAGTCAACTTACAAACAACAGCGATGTGACATCTCACCATGTGACAGCAAATTATATATGTGTATATATATATATATATATATATATATATATATATATATATATATATATATATATATATATATATATAGACACATACACCACACAGTTTGGCAAAAGAAATTATTTAGTCAGCCACTGATTGTGCAAGTTCTCCTACTTAGAAAGATGAGAGGGCGCTATTATTTTTCATCATAGGTACACTTCAAACTATGAGACACAAAATGAAGAAAATAAATCCAGGAAATCACATTGTAGGATTTTTTTTTTTTAATGTAATTTTTAATAATTGTGGAAAATAGTATTTGGTCCACCCACAAACGAGCAAAATTTCTAGCTCTCACAGACGTGTAACTACTTATTTAAGAAGCTCTTCTGTCCTCCACTCGTTACCTGTATTAATGGCACCTGTCTGACCTCGTTATCTGTATAAAAGACACCTGTCCACAGCCTCAAACAGTCAGACTCCAAACTCAACCATGGCCAAGACCAAAGAGCTGTCGAAGGACACCAGGAAGAAAATTGTAGACCTGCACCAGGCTGGGAAGAGTGAATCTACAATAGGCAAGCAGGTTGGTGTGAATAAATCAACTGCGGGAGCAATTGGAAGAAAATGGAAGACATACAAGACCATTGATAATCTCCCTCAGTCTGGGGCCCCATGCAAGATCTCATCACGTGGGGTCAAAATGATCAAAATAACGATGAGAAAAAATCCCAGAACTACACGGAGGGACCTGATGAATGACCTGCAGAGAGCTGGGACCTAAGTAACAAAGGCTACCATCAGCAAAACACTACGCCGAGAGGGACTCGGATCCTGCAGTGCCAGGCGTGCCCCCCTGCTTAAGCCAGTACATGTCCAGGCCCGTCTGAAGTTTGCCAGAGAGCATATGGATGATCCAGAAGAGGATTGGGAGAATATCATGTGGTCAGATGAAACCAAAATAGAACTTTTTGGTAAAAACTCAACTCGTCATGTTTGGAGGAAGAAAAATGCTGAGGTGCATCCCAAGAACACCATACCTACTGTGAAGCATGGGGGTGGAAACATCATACTTTGGGGCTGTTTTAATGCAAAGGGGACAGGACGACTGATACGTGTTAAGGGAAGAATGAACGGGGCCATGTATCGTGAGATTTTAAGCCAAAACTTCCTTCCATCAGTGACAGCACTGAAGATGGAACGTGGCTGGGTCATGACAATGATCCCAAACACTGCTCAGGCAATGAAGGAGTGGCTCTGTAAAAAGCATTTCAAGGTCCTGGAGTGGCCTAGCCAGTCTCCAGACCTCAACCCAATGAGAAAATGTGTGGAGAGTGTTGAAAGTCCGTGTTGCCCCAAAACATCACTGCTATAGAGGAGATCTGCATAGAGGAATGGGCCAAACTACCAGCTACAGTGTGTGCAAACCTGGTGAAGACTTAGAGGAAACATTTGACCTCTGTCATTGCCAACAAAGGTTGTGTTGCAAAGTATTGAGTTGAACTTTTGTTATTGACCAAACACTTATTTTCCACCATAATTTAGAATTAAATTCTTTAAACATGCTACAATGTGATTTCCTCATTTTGTCTCTCATAGTTAAAGTGTACCTATGATAAAAATTACAGACCTCTCTCATCTTTCTAAGTAAGAGAACTTGCACAATCAGTGGCTGACTAAATACTTATTCCCCACTGTATGTGTGTACATTCCCTTTAATTACTTTTCAACTTTTTTCACTAGTCATTTCAACCGTGTTAATTCCTGGTTTATAAGATCTGTAGCCATTTCGTTCTCCATGTTCTCAAGCTCTCTGGTCCAGATAACCCTATTACTTTTGTTTAATGTTTGGTGTGCAAACATCTTTATCAGGATTTCCATCATTTTAGTTGCATGTGCTAGATTCTCTGCCTGCCCTTTTCGTGCATTCCACCGGAATCTGTCCAGATTTAGCTTCCTGCCGTCTTTTACACTCCCCGTTATCCTGCACATGCCCTTCTGAATAAACAAAGGTGACAAGAGAAGCATTTCCTTGGACTTTAAATCCAACAGGATAAACTTCTTACAGTTGTTGAGGTGAATGGCATGTGCAAATCCTGTCATTAGATAGGATTCCACATCTTGCTCGGTCACCACCCTTTTAGGGTTTTACTTTGGTTCCATGTTTATAAGTTGTATAATTCAGCACTCTTACTTCCCACCCACCTCGGAGCCCAACAAGGGGGTGTACAGAACTGCAATGCACTAGGGCTATACGATGAGTGGTATACTCCAACCATTCTGTAGTGTGGTTATGTGAATAGTTCGATTGAGACTAAGCCAACACCTTCTGGGAATTACATGATACACTACCAAGAGCAAGCCTTGACCTGGCAACTGATTGAAGAAGGCCTCTCTAACTGCTTCTCTGTGTAAGGTAGGAGCCAAAGCACTGTGTTGGAGCATTGGCTGCCACAGCAATCAAGCTCCTTAAGTACCAAGATCTCTTCCTTCACAGACACAGGTCACACCTCATAGCGAACAAGGCACCCCATTCATCACCTATTAAGATCAGCAAGGGAGTGCTGTGAACCTATCCTATTCCCAGTCCGTGCAGCCTGGGTTATTCTATTAAAATGCCTATAGTGGTTAAAAAAGGTGTATTCACATCAGTGACTTACCAACCCAGGAAGAAATGTGCTGTGAATTTTCATAGTAAAACTTTGAATTGCTTAACAGTTTAATGTGAACTTTCACAGTTTGACCATGAAGTTCACAGTTCTACTATGAATTTTTGATAATAATTTGGCCACTTCATGGTTCTACAGTGAAATTTCATAGTAAACTGTAAACTTGGTGGACTATGAACTGACCATAAATTATTTCACAGTTGTACTATGAATTTTGCTGGTAATTTGGCCACTTCATGGTTCTACTGTCAAATGTCACAGTACATTTTTTCCTGGGAAGTGGTTCGACATACATTCCAATGTAAATATGTGCCTTGTGATTAAGGCAATGAATGGCCCAAACAAATCAGCACGCTACCTAAAATTAATGTAACTTTATCATTAACATATGAATAATCCCAAGTGTTAATCTAATGGATGATCTAAAATCATAAACAGGTTAGATTAGACCAGTTCAACAAGAATGTGGGAGGATTCCACAGTCTCACCAGCATAATGCACACCAACAAAACCCCACCTTATTTTTCTTTGCTAAATACTTCCTGCACAGCCTAATCCATGCAGTCTTATTCAGAATTTGACTAAAATAACCAGTATTATAAACATCTACATTTCTGTTAGCTGTGAGGAGACACTGACATCATATTGTCACTACATATTTCACAGGGTTGTCCTAATCCTAGTTTGTCGATTTACATTATAATGCAGACCTCAGTGTGTTGCATATCGCTAATACTTAAGGGGGATAAAAACATGGTGAATCTGATTTCATATGAACATCCTCAAATTAATCCTGACAGGCATTACGGAAGGCTCTTTTATTAAAACGTGTACCCAACATTCACATGGATGGAAAGGGTGAATATAATGGTGGTCACCAGCACAAGATCTCACAGTGGTGAGTATAATGGTCACTAGAATAAGATTGTGGGATAGTAAGGATGCTAGTCACCAACATGCCATACTGGCATGGGGAGTATAATGGTTACCAACACGATATACTGGTATGGTGAATATAATGGTCATCATCATAAGATATTCTAATGGGGACTATAACAGTCACCAACACGAAATACTGCAATGATGAGTACAATGGTCACCAACGCTAGACACTGGAACGGTGAATATAATGGTCACTTGCATGACCTTCTGAAGTAAAAGTGATGTTGGCTTTGTATGTCTGCTCGTCACCAGATTGGACTTTTAGTCAGCCAGATTTACCTGTGAGCTCTTATCACTGTTGCCAAACCAGCAACAGACCAGCTGGTCTTGCCGGTTTCAGCAGAGCAATATAACAAGGAAGCATCCTTCTTCACGTTGACACATTCTTTTTATTCATACATGTGTTATTTTAAGGAACGTAAGTTTAGAATATGATAATACAATTCATGGTAACTAATGAATCAGTCACTGCACAGCGAAATCCCTCTGGATCTGGTTGGGATCAAAACAGGCGTGTCCCTAGTTACTCAGCTGTTTATATAATCAGCTATTTTAATAAAGTCAAATGAGTTCCCAAAACATGCAAACTCTTCGTATACCCCAAACGTAATACATATCGACCACTGATAACATGGGGACTATTTCTAGTACATCCAAACACGACTACAATTTCATACCCAAGTAGTTGGTACACGAAAATGACAGGTCAAAACAACGTAACAGTAAATAAACACCGAAAACATCAACACACAATTATACGTATAAGGTTTAAACAATGATAAACTTTCTACTGATGGAAGGAAAGTCGGCCACAGCGAATGAATGATGCAACTATACGCGACACGTGGGAACACGGTCTCTAGATTCAAAATACCGACTTGTATGTACAAACCTTGAATATTCAAACATAAAAAGCAAGCATTGAGACTCACTGTAAAACACCCTGTAACTCTCAGTATTAGGGATTCCTCTTTCTTCCACAGTGTAACTCATTGCAGCGATGCAACTCCAGCAAGTGTGCAGCGATTGTTTGAGCTGATGACGTGCGAATGAGAAGTCTACACGCAGATGATGGGAGTCATAATTCAGAAACTATCACTCCCTCATTCACTTCCCCTAGAAATGTCTGTAAGCGCTAGTACTTTATGTAGTGCACTGTGTAGTTTATGTATATTTATGCCACTAGAGATCTGAGGTAGCTAAATCAGTGTTTCCAGTTTAGTGATTTTGTCGTTATTTAGCGACTTTTCAGACTCTAGCGTGTTATTTTCAAACAGGCGAATAGTGACAAAACTAGCGACGTTTTGTACAAACCCTACACAGTTTGTTTGATTTGTCCTGTACAGAGAGTAAGAGAGAAGCAACAAGATGAAAAGGACTGACACTAGGGAGGATGTGAATGATGTGAAACGACGTGATCCCATCACAAATAGGCAAATTATTGCATTATGTCACCTAGTGACAATCTTATCTTGCATTATATCCAGTTTTTGAGAGTTTGGATGCTGGAATGCTGGATAACCAAGTTGGACCAACATGTAACTCTTATCTTGGTATTAGGTACTTCCCTGCTGTTTTCTTTTAAGAACTACAAGTGCTGTTTGGCATGTGACAGTCTTGGTGACTGACCAGTACACTAGCACCCAAAACATAACATACTGGCTGAATCCCATTTCAGGGGCTGCATCCTTCGAAGGACGCGGTCTACGCGGTCTATGAAGGTGTGTCCTTGGAAGGCTGGGTAGACCGTGGCGAAGGCCGAACCAAAATGAGACGGTCTACTGTGCATTGGATTTCCTGTTTGCGTCACAGAAACAACCGACTGCACCGTATCACAAAACAGCAATAATCGTTATAACAATGGAGCCAGAAATTTTGAGTTTAGTTTATATGCTGTTTTTGGTTTTTCAATTATTGGAGGAGATGCTTCACTGTAGGTGCTGGCATTCATTCCCCCCCCAGCAGTTTAATACAGGTCTCCGTTTGCATTAAAACGGTACATTAAAATAACATATATTCCTCAGCCAACCATTCCGATTTCCCTAAGTTCCCCTCATGCGCAATGCACCTCAGGATATTTTAGGTCGCAAAGGAAACATCAGATGTATCCATCGTTTTGAGGGAAATGAAGGCCGCATTTGTCGACCGCATACAAAGGAGCCTTCAGAATGGGACAGCCTAGGCGTGGAGCTATGACAATCCTTCGAAGGATGCAGCCCCTGAAATGGGATTCAGCTATCACAGAAGACCAAGCTGGAAAGGGGAAATTTACTTGAACAATTCTGAGTCAAAATAGTGATGGGCAAATTGAACTATACTCTCTTTTCATCTGTTTTTCATTCACATTTTAGTTGATTTATTAATGACATTTTTATTTCCATTTGTGATTACAAAATTTATGGTCAAAACTAATGAACAGAAATATTTTTAATGTAGCAGCCTAGCTTCATAGCCAACATAATATTAAGTAGAATTATAGAATATATAGCATTCTTGAGTGACTTTTTTCATACACCTGAAGCACTACAACAGGTTTAAATGAAAATGAAATGCAAAATTCATAACATTTTGGTTAAAATACACACAGCCATAATCAGTCGTTTTCCTCTGGTCAGAAGTTCTTGCAAATAAAAATGCCACAATACATTTAGACCATAAGTTGGGAGTCCTGATACGATTGTCAGAGTTCAGAGTACAATTCACTCACATTGTATACCTGCTTAATTCAATTCAGGGTGGAAGGAGGGTCCATCGAAGGGCACAAGCACCCACATAAACATTCTCACTGACTCACACTGAGACATTAGATATGCTAAATGACCTAACGTATGTATTTGAAATGTGAGAGGAGTACCCACAGCAAACCCACACAAACACAGACAGGTTGAGACTAGAAGCTTTGCCACTCCTGTGCCACTGTGCCATGCATGGTACAATTGAACCCACTAATAGCTCAGAATACTGCAATGACATGGTGCTATGATAAGGACTCTTATGTTATGATAATATCTCCATGGTAGTAGTCTTGTGCTCCCTGCAGAAAAGCCTACTTATGGCCCCCACACCACCTCACTCATGTTCATGGTCCAGGGCCCCTATCTATCATTGAACATCTTGACTTATTCAGGGCTCCTCCCTGACAGCACCCCTGAGTACAGTAACTTCATTTTACAACACATAACATATCATTCTTTCATAAAATGTAACAAAAAGATGCATAAATATGCTCCTGTGATCCCAGGTAAATCATTATCTTTTCAAAAGGTCCATCGCTACTCTCAAAACCAGGGACATTAACCTACACGTTTACTTCTGCATCATTCACTTTTCCTACATACACTTAAGGACAGTGTCAGGACAGAGACACATTGTCATCACACAGGACAACCCCAGCACTGAAGGGTCCATGTTTAACACAATTTTGACCATTTAAGCTCAAAGGCAAAAAGTGCAATGAATTAGTTAACGATCACCATGGAGGCCATTAAGAATGTAGGCTTCTTCAGTTCAATTTAATTGTATTTATACAACTCATTTAACAATACACAATCACAGAGCAGCTTTATAAAAGATCTGAGACCTAACATAAGCTAACCACATTTGACAGTGCTAAGGAAAAGAGGCACACTGAAGAAACTTTCAGGGGAACCAGGCTGAAACGGGGTGCTGAAATGAGACGCGTTCTAACACGTGTTCAGCTCCAGCACTGAGCTCATATCCTTCGTAGGCGCTCTGCTTCCTGCCTGGCGGAAGGGAGGGACGGTGCTGACGGCTGGGAGGACGAGCCAAACGGCAAGAAAGCTTTGGAAAGAGACCGAAAAGAGGGGAAAGGGCCCGGGGTTCCACCTTCCGTCGGCTTTACAAATTCAGCTGGACGCCGCTCAGCGACCCAAATCTAATGCAATGTCGTCCAGTCGTCAGCATAGCGAGAGCAGGGCCATTCCGAGCAGGACCGTTCTGATCGACGACTCAACGCAGCTACCTCACGATTATTGCACCACTCCTGGAGGCACTTTATTCTCAACTACCCCGGGCGGTAACGCACCTCTAAATCATACTTGGAAAACATGACGTGTAAATGCAACCTGGGAGTTGTCACTCGTTATTAATCGGGGTTCGATATTACACTGTGGCCTAGTGGCTTCGTCTCAGGAAGCTCGACATGTTCAAAACAAAAATATGGGTTGAGTTGTAAACTGTTGCCTAGTCCCTATTTAGGCTCACTACGTAGGGTATGAAAGAATGGCTTTCACGTTGTGTCTAGTGCCCTCTATCTGTGTGTAGGAGTTAATTAGAATACAGCCAACCACTTGTGCCGCCTATGCCGTGGTGTTAAATAACGTGATTGGTTCTTATGGAGCGCAGTGATTGAGAATCAGGATAGTCGAATTTAGCAAACAAAGAGCTGGTGCTTAAAAGTAAATAGTCACACAGCAGTGTTTGAATACATTAAACTTACAACATTTAGCAGACGCCCTTATCCAGAGCGACTTACAATTGGTACAGTCTTACAATCCAAGCACTTGTGGGTTAAGGGCCTTGCTCAAGGACCCAACAGAGGCAGCTTGGCAGAGGTGGGATTTGAACCCTGGACCTTTTGGTCCATAGTCCAGTACCTTAACCGCTAGGCTACCACAGTCATGACTTGGATTCATTTTGAACCCATATCAGTCGTGTCCTTGTACCAGGAAGGCCAACTACATGGTATGATAAGGTTTATTGTGTTCATTACATGGTTTTTGTTTTGCTCTGTGTACAGGCACCCGGATCATCTATGACCGCAAGTTCCTGTTAGACCGCCGTAATTCCCCTATAGCCCAGACTCCACCAGCACACCTGCCCATCATCCCCGGAGTGACGAATCACAACATTGTGAATGAAAACAAGAAGAACGAAGCTAATAACATCAATAATCACGATGGCAAGCCAGGGACAGGTTTGTCTATTATGTCACTGTAATGACAATGTAAATTAACATTGTTTTCTTGTAACCACTTAAGATGTAAATGTTGTACTACAGGTGAAGATGCTCAGTTTGAGATGGACATCTAAAGAAGAGGAACCGACGTGATAAGCAACAATAACCTGGCACCTGTGTGCCAGTGGCTTGGCTTGTAGAAACCAGTGTTGTGAGCCCTCTCCTTTAGCTCTCTCTAGCTGCAGGGTGCTAAGTAATCATGGGGATAGTCGACTCATGTTGGCCTAGTAGGCTGCTGGAGCCCTGAAAATTTCTGAATGATTCTGATTTGTTTGATTAGGTTTCAGGTCTACCAACAGCTATACATACATCAGCCACACAGCAAGAGAAATGTCTATGTTAATTGCCCGTACACAACAGCTAATGTTAACAGATTCATTCGCAAAACAGCCATCAGAGATTTCTTGGAAGTGGATGGAAATTTAGTACAGTTTTCAGTGAACACAAGTTTACCCTTTAAATACCCAGACTGCTTTGTTTTTTTTGTTTTTTTGTTTTTTTTTGTACGACTGATTCTGTCATCCAGACAGCTACTTATCAGTACATGTTCTATTGCTTTCTTGTTACTTTGTCACTTTCAGTAAACCTTTTAGTAGTTTTTTTTTTTAATTGGATATAAGTTTTAGTGTCACTACTAGCGTCCTTTCATTCGGTCCATTTTCATTCCAAGCCTTATGAGGCATACATACATGCACAGTGACAAATTTCATATTCAGCATGGGAAATCGTTTTATAAAAATGCCTGAACCATGGGCCTTAAGTGAAAATTTCAGTTTCTCTGAGAATTCCTGCCAAATTTATACCCCCAATTTTCTAATCCCATGTTGGCTTAAGGTAATTTGTGTCTTTAGGACCCATTTAGTTTTTTTCTTTCTTTAAAGCAAAAAATGTTAGGGATAGAAAAACCTTTTTGATTGACCAGGAGGTCTTTAACTAGCCTCAGATTTCTCCTGCTAGCAATATGGTTTGTCTCTACCTTTGATTTGTGAGTGAATCCTGATGATACTTGAAGCATTACCATCAGCTATGTGGTCACTAACAAAAGACAAACACTGTAATGCAAGTGACCCCAAAAAATGTGTTGCTGGTCAAAGGTAATGACAACATGCACCGCTTTGGACTGAGTGAAGGTTTGAATATGATTTTATTATTACTAGAGAACGAATAGATAGGTTTCTGAATCCAGAGCTGGTCTCAAGGTGCAATTGCATCACATGCCAAACAGCACTTCTAGCTCTTAAAGGAAAACAGCAGGAAAATACCTAATAGCAATGACAGTTGTGAAGTCTGCTGTCACTTTACGATTGCTATGATGTATACAAATCCTCATCATCAAATTAAAGGTAGGAAAGCACTGAAGTGTTGTCGGGTTTTTCACTGTGCTAGCTTTCATGGCACACTTGTGGAATTTGTAAGTGTCTGAAAAGCAAGTTTTGCTGTGACCTGACCTTTTTTTTGATAGAGCAAAAGCTTGAATAAAACCATTTCCATTGCTCCTCTATGCATATTGTTTTGAGCTCTTGTAAATCTTATCCTAAACCCAGATGTCAGGATTTTAAATGTCATCTTTGTGAGGTTTTGTGTTTTTTTTTTTTTTTTTTTTTTTGTCCTCTTCTTTCGTGCTTCCTCATGGTAAATATGGAAGTCATTAAAAAGTTTCACAGGGGGTTAAAGCAATGCTATTTTCATTTAAAAAGTGGCTTAAAAGAGAATTCACTCTCTGCTTTACACAACACTGTTTGTGCTTATCATCTTATTGTTTGTTTTCCCATAATCTCTTGCTGCATCTCTTTACCCATGCCTTACTTTACTAAGCTTAGTAGCTGTGATTTAAACATGTTCTTTTCCCTTTTCTTCAGATTCTTACTACTGCCTTTTCTGAGTTTAGGATCAAGAAGTTTCTCAAAATACATTTATATTTTTTGATACATTTTTTTTTTTTTCCTCTCTCTGCTTTAGAGGTGGAAAGGTTTGGGCTTGCAGCAGTGTAATAGTTATGTGATTTGATCAATGTGGATCGACACTGATTGGATTTAATAGCTTATGGTAAAATCTTGGCACCAAAAGTCTGATAAATCAAATGTATTTGATTTCTACAGGTTAAATTCTTGTTCTAAAATTGACCTTCACTCATAATTTTAATTGAGAATAAAAGCCTTGCACAAATTGATCCATAAGCTGTCAAATCTTAGTGTCTTTCCATCCCCTTAACTCAAATGTCATGCATTTTTAAATGCTAGGCCCACTGGAGTCAGACCTTGTAAATCAAATACAAAGTTATAACTGATTAAGACCCTGTCTGGATTCATTATATTTGATATAAAAGTGGCACAAATTTAATAATTTAATGTGTTTGAGGCCATGTTAAATTGACTTTATATTACCAGTGGACACGTACATCAAAAATCAATAAAAAGTTCCTTCAAAAATGTTGCCGTTGCTTTGTGTTCTAAGAGATGCAAGTTCCCACTGATTACATACTACCACTAGATGGCGGTACGAGCCATTAAAGCACGTAGCACGAAATACGTAGATGTACAGTGCAACTGTCGTTACCATTACCATGTGTGTGATGTACACTCACCAGACACTTTATTAGGAACACACAGTGTCCAATAACTTTGTAGTTCTACAGCCTGTAGTCCATCCATTTCTATGCATATTTTGCTAGTCCCTTTTACTCTGTTCTCTAATGGTCAGGACCACCACAGATCAGGTGCTAATTGAGTGGTGGATCATTCTCAGCATGCAGTGACACTGACACTGGTGTGTTAGTGTGTGTTGTGCATGTTTCAGACACAGCAGTGCTGCTGCAGTTTAAATTCACTTCAGTGTCACTGCTAGGCTGAGAATAGTCCACCTACCCAAAATGTCCAGCCACCAGAATCATGTAGGTAGCATCTTGTGAGCACCGATGAAGGATTAGAGGACGACTAGCACCAACTGTGCAACAACAAATGAGCTACACTGACTTTATATCTACAGTGGGGCAATAAAGTAGATGTGCCTAACTGAGTGCACAGTGAGTGAATACAATGTTTAAAAACTCCAGCAACACTGCTATACCATGACATCAGTGACATTGCAGTGATGAGAATCCACCACCCAAATAGTACCTGATCTGTGGTGGTCCTGACCATTAGAGCACGGAGTAAAGATGGAGACGGTGGATGCAAAGAAGCAGATGGACTACAGTCTGTAATTGTAGAACTAAGGTACATCTACAACCTCAAATCAGAAAAAGTTGGGACAGTATGGAAAATGCATATGAAAAACACAGTGCACAGTGTTTCTTACATTGACTTATTTCATTGCAGACAGTATAAACCTGAAATATTTCATGTTTTGTTTGGTCAACTTTTTTCATTTGTTAATATACGACCATTCCTGCATTTCACACCTGCAACAGATTCCAAACAGTTGGGATGGTAAAGCATTTACCACTTTGTAATGTTGCCATTCCTTTGCATCACACTTAAAAGATGTGTTGGCACAGAGCATACCAAGCAAAATGATTCAGGCGTTATTTTGTCCCACTCCTCCTGCAAACATATTATGTTTGCATAACATGTTCAACAGTACAGGGTCGTTGTCATCGTTGCATTTTTGTTTCTGAAATTCTCCACACATTTTGTATTGGGGACAGGTCAGTCCAGTGCCTGTACCATCTTATTTTGCATCCATGCCTTTGTAATGTGTGCAGCATGTGGTTTTGCATTGTCTTGTTGAAAAATGCATGTACATCCCTATGAAAGATGGCATTTTGAAGGCAGCTTATGTTACTCTAAAATCTCAATCTACTTTTCTGCTTTAATGCTGCCCTCACATAAGTGTAAATTACCTTTGTCAAGATCACTGACACAAACCCATACCATGACAGACCCTGGCTTTTGGACTTGTTGCTGATAACAGTTTGTATACTCCTTTTACGTCTTTGGTCCAGAGTACATGCCCTCCATGTTTTCCAGAAAAGACCTGGAATACTGATTGGTTTGACCACAATACATGTTTCCACCGTGTGATGGTCCATCTCAGATGCCTCCGAGCCCAGAGAAATCGACTCTACTTCTGGACATGGGTAACCTGAGGCTTCTTTTTGTGGCATTTAAATTTTAAATGGCATTTGTGAATGTAACTCCATATTGTAGTGCTTAACAAAAGTTTGCCAATGTAATCCCTTGCCCATCAGCTTTTGTGGAATGGCGGTTCTTGATGCAGTGCCATCTGAGGTATCGAAGATCACGGGCGTTCAGTTTAAGCTTGCCCCGTTGCTTTGAAATTCCTCCCGATTCCTTGAATTGTTTAATGATATTATGCACTGTAAACAGAGAAATATGAAATCCCTTCCGATCTTTCTTTGAGGAACATTGTTTTTAAACATTTCAATAATTTTCTCACGCATTTGTTGATAAACTGGAGATCCTCTGGCTATTTTTGCTGGTGAAATACTCAGCCTTTCCTGGGTGCTGCTTTTGTACCAAATCATGATTATGATCACCTGTTGACATCACCTGTTTGAAATCACATCATTATTTAGTTTTTTAAATTCATTACTATCTCCAAATAGTTCAACTTTTTTGGAATATTTTGCAGGAATGAAATGCAGGAATGGATGTTTATTAACAAATAAATTAAGTTGACCAGAAAAGAACATGAAATATCTTAGGTTCATACTATTTGCAATTAAATAAAAGTCAAAGTAAATGTAATAAACACTGTGTGCTTTTTTTATATGCATTTTCCATACTGTCCCAACTTTTTCTGGTTTGGGGTTCTATATGGTAAGTGGAACTGATAAAATGGCCAATGAGTGTATAAACAAGGACCTAATCAAGTGAACAGGGAGTGTATTTAATAATAGTACTGTTACTATTACTGTTGTCTGATATGTAGTTTCATATTTTAAACATGTATTATTATTATTCTGCAGCTGCCCCGATCTGTCTATTACAGGCACGTTTTATGTTTTCCATTCTTTTACGAGTACAGGTGACAGTATTATCCATGGTTATTATACACTACACGTTCATTGGGTAAATATTTAGTGTTAGTACTGGAGTATTCCTTTAATATTAATGAAACTACAGTGTACAAATGGTTCTTTTGAAATGCCTGGTTGCTTAGAAACACATGGCAGCACTGTCTGCGGGAATGCCAGCAGGGCATCTAGCTCAGAGTGTTCTTTATCAGTGCTGTGAAAGGCGCAACCTCTTGAAAAGACTATTTAAGCTAGACAAAAAGCTCTGCAAGAAACTGGCTCTAAAACTAAGCCCGTTTGTCTTCAAGTACAAGAGTGACATTTACACAACTTTTCATTCCCATTCATTAATTAAAGAACACACTGAGCATTTTTTTCATTTTCACTTGGTCACACTTTCTGTCATGTAATGTTTTGATATATCATTTGGACCAAAGTTTTGCAGGAAATTTTGCAGCGCTAAAGGTCACATCCTTGTTGTCTATATAAATTGTATGAAAGTCACGGGATGCACCAGTGCTATGAAAAGATCAATAATTAGATTTGGAGAGTAGTCAAGAATGACTTGCTCTACACTGTAGTTTCAGTTTTTCACAATCATGCACTCTCCTGACCCGTGGAGATGTTTTTGCTGCATAGTGACATGATCACTGGTGACCTGCTTTTTCTGTTTTTCGGAGCCTCTTACTGTAAGGTCTGGCTGCACCACTGCTTTCACTGTAAATCCCATTTTCTCTGTGTTCCCACGTTAAAGTGTAGGCACCACGTTGCCAGGAGATGGTCTTGCTGATTGGTGAGAGTATGTGACAGGTCCACCCCCACATGTCCTCACAGTTGAAGAGCTGGTGAGGAGAAGTGTCTGTCCACACCCCCTCCTTTCAGTGTGTAAACCAAGCTCAGTCACACTGCTGCAGGATGTTGGGACTAGTCCAGTTAGTCTGCGTTCAAATATGAGCCTGTTACTGATGACCACTGAGACAGAATCCATAGACGGAGGTTATTTATGAGAGGTATAAAAATGAAAAACTCAGACTGGATTACTTTTGTGCTTTATTTTCACTCACACTGAAGAAGGAGTATAAGTGAAGACGTGACCAGGTGAGGAATGTGTTTTCTAATATTTAATATCCCTGCCACTTTGAGAAGTAGACTTGGCGATTTATATGCCAAACAGATGGCCAGAGTTTATAAGGTGCTTTTCCTATCTTGTATTGTATACTTTAGATGCCTAGAATTTGCCATGAACAGCAATGCCACCTACATTTGCTTTAATAATACTTATTTATATAGGGTTTAAAAAGCAGTGCATCTAGAGCAATGATATATACATTGTTTATTAAGCTATGATACCTTGTTATGCCTGTGCTGCTAGATTATGAGAAGACAAATGTGAGAGCTTTTATCAGTTGGTATATACACACAGGATCGTGTACATAAAAGCATGTTTGTCCCTGTTAGGACTGTAGATGTATAATTGCAGTTTGTTCAGTAATCAGTACTGGAAGCTTCATCAGTCAACTATACAAAACATAATTTGTGAGTAATATCAGGATAGTATTATAGTTCTCAATTTCACTTTAAAAAAGGAGGATATGTCAGTCATTATGACCCCCCTCCTCCTGGTCCCCCAAACCTCTTTGGTGCTCATATCCTTCCTCCTGTCCTCTCTATGTGACATCGTACAAATGCATCCTGGGGCTTTTCCTAGCCATATTTAGAGATTTTCATCCTTGCCTTCTTGTCGACTCCAGTGTAACACAAATGGAATTTCAGTTAAGCCATTTGAAATGTATGGCTATTATAGATGCCAGGGACACTGTGCAAACCTTGAGTAAACCAAATAAATAAGAATGGTATAAGGACATTTACCAGGATATCTCATTTTCCAATCTAATTATTATACTTAAGCAATTGATGTGGAAATTATAGGCCTGCCAGATCTCTTAAATCAAAAGGTGGTGTAAGGATTATATTAATATAAGCAGTATGCTTAATAGCTGGACAGGGTAACAAACAGGAATGAAGTTTGGCCCTTATGTATCAGTTTTGGGGTGTGAGAGTTTGTATTCTGGGTTGGCTCCATGAAAGGGGTTGTCCCATGATTGTCTGGAGCCGCCCATACTACCGTCTGGCTGCCAGATGTACAGTATTTCTTTCTTGCCCCCTCAAAATCTTTGCCAGTGTGATCCAGAAGACCACATGACCTAAAGAGCGGCAAACGTTTGGTGGGTTTTTATCTTAGTTATTTGAAAAACAGGGCTTGTTATGTTGAGAGGACAAAGCTAGAAGCACAGCACTCGGATTGTTGGTTTGCTTCTCAAAACCTTGAAAGTGTCTGAAATGAAGAAGCAAAGAACAAAGGATGTCAGCACAGCGTGAGTGTGTCCTTTTAAATTGTCTGATATCTTGATTATGATGTATGTTGTGTACTTTTGAAAGCTTGTATTTGTCTGAAATTCAGTGTAAACCTTTATTATACATACTTGTGCTGCTGCCTAAGAGAGAAAGTCCTTTTAAAATGCATACTGTGTCTGCTCCATTGAAACGTTTTACTGTGTGGTCTAATGGCAGCTCTGCAGGGATTATGGGTACTACTGCGAGTGCAGTGTCCCAGCCTCCACTAGAAACACCCACGCACCATGTTACTCACCAGAGTGGCACCATGGCTGAAGACAAGATCTCCACAAGAAGTGGCTCTCTACAGGCTCTGAATATCAACAAAAGCAGAGCCAAGTCCATCATCACCAACAAGGTGGCCCCTGTGGTTATCACGTAAGCACAAGAACCGAAATTATTCTTCACTATTGTTATTAAATGCTGTGCTGTTTATCATGTTTTCTAGAGTCTGTTTTCATGTAAGTCCTTTTCTGAGCCATATGTCCAGTCAGAGCGGGTAAACCATTTACGAGAGTAGGGGAGCCATTTAATCTGTTTGCTCACTTTATTTTCCATCCATTTTGTCTCCTGACTAAATTAACCCTCTGTTACAGCATGCAAGGTGTGTAACCAACAATATACAATGAGCTTTTGGTTGTGTTTTGAACAGGTATAACTGCAGGGAGGAGTTTCAGATTCATGACAGTATCTTATCAGTCAATTACTTGGTGGGGAAAATATCTGACAGGATGCCTGAGCATTACCTAGTCCTGGTAAGCAAGCCTCTATGAAAAGTATTTACCAATATTCTCTAAGAATGAATGGGTAGATGAAGTCATATAATTTGTTTTTAATTGTATGTTTTTGTTGTTTATGTCAGCATGTCTCTTGGAGACATTAATATTAGGCAGAAGCTTCTTAACAGTGGTTCTCAATGTTATGAAAACTGTCTTTATGGTTAATGAGCTTAATATACATATTAATATACATACTGAAAACATGTGTTCTGTAATGCTGAATGAGATCGGACAATACAGAGCAAGGAATCTGAGACACCCCCCCATCGAGGACTCAAGATCCTAGAGTGACTCTGTGTATCGGACTACATAGTGCCGATATGCATATTTTTACATTGTTTTATTTGAATAATTACTATAAGGTTTATTTTATTAGGTAAATTAGTTTCACTCTTACATTTTTCATCTACACCACCCAAGGAGGTTGGGTCCCTTTTTGAGTCTTGGTCCTCCCAAGGTTTCTTCCTCATAACGTTAAGGGAGTTTTTCCTTGCCACTGTTGCCCTAGGCTTGCTCAATTTGGGATTGGCTCTAGATACTAGAAGATAATCTAAAATTGTAAAGTTGCTTTGAGACAATGCTCCATTGTGAAAAGCATTATATAAGTAAACCTGATATGACTTGACTCCTCAGTACATAATTTATCCAGATTGTTTGGGTTCTAGGTCGTCTCATGTGAACACACTCAGCAAGTTTCAATATTTCGGTTGGTAGACTTGTACAATCTTCTGGTACTTCATTGAATCCTAACAGGTTTCAAATGAGAGTTGAAGAACAGCCCAACATAACTACAGATCCATCACCCTGCTTGACAGTGGGGATTTTTCTATGTGTAACCATACTTGTTTATATGCCAAACCTGCTGTGAGTGTTTGTTGCCTAAAAGCTCAACATGTATCTCAATTTAACAAAGAACACAGTTCAAGTCAAGTTTCAATAATCTCTAGAGTGTCTTCAGGCATTTACTTTGTGGTTAGATGAAATAAAAGTTGTTTTCTGACATGACATCCAAATAGCTGGCATAGAGGTGGTGTCTAGTTGTGTAGATTTGGAGAGCTGGTGACCTTAAAATGCTACAATCTTCTGCATATTATCAACTGTCATCCTTAGAAATCCTCACGAATGTTTACCTCTCGTACCATCTTGTGTGTGGAGTGCGGAACCTGTGTGTTTGTGTGCGTGCGTGCGTGCGTGCGCGTGCGCGCGCGCGCGCGAGCGCAAGAGCGTGCCACGTGTATGTATGGTGAGAATCAAATGTTCCCACAAGGACAGAAAGATCAGATTTTTATCTTGTGGGAACATTTTGCTGGTCCCCAGTAGGAATACTGCTATTTTACAAAAACTGAGGGTGGTTGAAAAACCAAAAGAGCCAAAATACTTTCTCTATGTTAGTGAGGATATGGTTAGGGTTAGGAGTAAATATCTACAGTAACTGGCAGTCCGTGGAAAGTCCCCACACTTTTGGATTTGTGAAAATCTGGTGATGTTTATATGTTATTATATAAACATCACCAGATTTTCACAAGTCCAAAAGTAGATAAAAAGAACCATAACATTTTAGCGTCGTTAAACAAATGAAACTAACAATTAACACATATGATCATTTATTTATTGCAGAAATATTAAATATCAGTGAATAGCAAAATATGTGAAGGTTTGCTTTCAGTATTTGCTTTTGCAGCAATAACTGTGACCAAATGTTTCTGCTGACTCTTGATCAGTCCTGAACAGTGGCTTGGAGCAATTTAAGCCTATAACTCTGTTCAGAACAGTATCATCTCTGGCATGTTGGTAAGTTGACCATGACACTACCGCCATCATATTTCATTGATGGAATAAAGGTTATTATTGTGCCCTTTCATGCTAGTTCATTTGAACCAAAGAAGTTCTATGTTGGTGACATCTGTCAACAAAACATTATTTTCCAATAGCTGGTTAGTCCATGTGCCAGTGACAGGCAGAAATGTTTTGCTTTTTGGAAAGCACTGGCATTAACATTAGCTAATGTGAGAGTGGTCTTTAGTTCCTTAGAAGTTACCCTGGGTTTCTTTGTGACCTCATGGACTATTTCACATGTTGGTCGACAACACCAGGGCATGGAAACGATGACCTTGAATTTCCTCCATTTGTACACAATCTGTCTGAATGTGGATTAGAGTCCAAACTCTTTAGAGATTATTTTGTAATATTTTCCAACCTGATATCCTCAGAATTCCCCTTTATTCATTACATGATTCACTTCCACAAACATGTTGTGAAGATCAGATTTTGCTAGATCTCTGTTCTTTGAATACAACAAGGTGCATACTCTGATGCATGCCTGATTCTCTCATTGATTGAGAAGACCTGACTTTAACTTAACCTTTAAATTAACTGCTAATGCTTGATGTTCACATAACTTTGCCACTGGCCATTTGTCTTTGCATTCAATATTTGGAGCATTTTCCTCAAGAAATAAATGACCAAGTGAAATATGTTTGTGTAGTTTGTTTAATTGGGTTCTCTTGATCTCCGTTTATGTCTTTTGGGAAAATCTGATGATGTTTTAGGTCATATTTGTGAAGAAATACATACAATTCTAAAGGGTTCACAAACTTCAAACACCACTGCAGTTATGGATGAATGCATAAGACCTTTCACACGAGTCCAATTTTTACGCAAGAAAAAATGGATGCGACCTTCACACCAAGTCTTATGCGTTTTTTTATCTAAACACTCTTGAAAACTTTTTGTCCACTTTTGCTTTCTAGCAAAACATTTTCAACACTTTAATATAAAAAAAGCTTTGTGTTAATGATTTTGGCCAAATGTAGGTTAATGTAAGTGTTAACGTGTAGTAGGCTAGACTAAGGAGCTCACTGAGGCCCCCTAGGATTGAGAACAAGTTCTCATAATTGACATGGAAAACGTCTTATTTCCAAATTGCGAAATTTTATCTCACTGTTTCATCTTAGCAGTATTGAGACAAAGTCATCACAACATTCAACATGGAAGTATATAAATATGCATGCTGTATGTCTTTGTCATGTTGGTATTAATTAAATTTAAAAAACATTACATCATCGCAGGAAGTTGGTCATATTTTGTTCTCTGTGATGTTGTGTTCAGTGAAAACATGAGTTAATGTTATACTCACAATATTTCTATGCTTTTTATTGTTCAGGGGGATTTTTTCATGGTTCAGGATGTGAATAGTAGAGCAGATGTCGTAAACACTACAGGAAGCTATGGGGCCCCTAACTTCCGAAAAGCCAAGGGAAAGTACCCCCTTTTTGGTATGGGCCAGCCAAGTCTTAATGGCTTCCAACAGGTTCTTCAGAAGCTGAAGGATGAACCTTATGAGGTCAGTTGTTCTTAGGCAAGACCTTCAGATTTTGTTGTGACAGGGTTGAATCTATTATGTGACCATGTTTAGAAAACGCTGTGTCACAGTGATACAATAATACACTATCACTTACCATTGAAGCAATTACAACAGCATTATGATGATTTTACTTGCCTTAATGGAATATCACTTGTACAGGAGCTGATCTTCTTCTGTGTGCGGGAAGAGCCCGTTGTCTTTCTGCGCCTGGATAAAGACTTTATTCCATACACTCCCAGGAGAAAAGAGAACCTACATGAAAACCTGCATGACCTGAAAAGAGTAGTTAAAGCAGAGCAGATGGAGCTCTCTATCAGGAAAGAGGCAGGTTATAGAATGGCATGAATAATGTGTAAATGTATATAAATCTACACCATCCATTACCTGCAACCTCTAGAATTATAATATACTTTCACTTTCTCTTCCTCAGCTGTGTGACTTTGCGAAACTTGGTGATAACACTTTCTACGTTTATAATGACATTGAAAACTTTAAAGATGAACCACAACGTGTCAGGATTATGTCTGAGGACGACATACATGTAACTGAGGAGGTTTACAGAAGGCCACTCTTCAGTTTGTCTTCTCACAAGTAATGTGCACTTTAGATATATTCTGTCAATGTTATTATACTGCAACTTTTACCACATACATGGTTTGGCATATGTCACAGAATTGCTTAATTATACTCATTTGATTCTCTAGATATTACAGACTTCCACTTCCTGCAGAAGGGGCACCACTGGAGGAGGATTTTGATGCTTTTGTAAATGTACTCAGGGTAAGACTTTCAGAACTAAGATCACAATGTGATGATTTTTTAGTAGTTCATTTATATCCAACTAACTTCTTGCCTCTTAATAAACAAACACAGTTGTCGCTTTTTGATTCGTATCAAGCATTGTGGTAAAACAGCTGTGTCATAGAATTGAAATGTAAGAAGTACCAGCTGTGACAAACATACAGTCAGTTCCAGATTTACTAAAGAGTAAGATGTTTATAAAATGTCTTTGTGGCTAATTAGCTTATCCTGCACTGAAAACTGCAGGAATTATATTGCAAGAAAATTAAAAACCCAATCGTTCTGGAGCTGACTTTACTCAGGATGCTGTAATGAGATCATGCACATCTGGATACTGTAATAACCTTATTATGAGACTAGCATAACACAGTTGGCATCCAGCAACTTATAATTATGACTGCTGTTCATGGAAAGTGCAAGTCACTGTGGCAAACAGGTGATATGAGTATTTCTAGTGGAAAGCTAATTGTATCTGCAAATTACTTCAAGACAGTGAAATAAGGAGGAGACACTATTGAGGTAGTGTACTAGAATCAAGCATTAGTGTCATATAAAGCAGATTAAAAAAGCAGGACAATCCTAAAGCCTTTAGCTGTGTTTTTTTCCTTACTCTTTACTCTGGGTTCTTCCACCTTCCCAAAAATGGCGATAGGTGTATTCTTGGCTGTACCCTATATTTCAGGGCTGAAGAAGGCTGTCAAAGTAATGTAGGTGAAAGTTACTCAGCATTCCTTTATATAATCCCCTGTTCTCAGAAGTAGCACATAGAGGGAACATAAATGATGGTCATAAAACAGAGCCTTGTGGAATATTAAACATTTCTTTGTATAAAGGGAACTCAAAGTAAAGCAGTCATTCCAATCAAAGTTGAATCAGAAAGCTGTGTTTAACCTAAAAAATGTTAATGTATGTATTAAAAGTTTACAATACAATCCTGAGGGCAGCTCTAACTCAGTATTGTGATGAAGCCTAAATAATGATTCAAATATTTTATGGTTATTTTTGCTTGTAAAATAGCACAAAAATAGTGTTACCTTCACAGCAAATTGATTCAGTCATTGTCAAGACTGATTTTTGCAAAATCAGTAACGCACTGCGAATGCTGCGCACACACACACACACACACACATTAAAAACCCTTGCATATAGTGTCATCTTCCCTGTGCAGGAAAATCCTGGCCTGTCAGTGTTGTGTGATAGTGCAGAGCCTCTTCCAGCATTGCTCTTCAGCTGCCAGGTAGGAGTGGGACGAACAAACCTTGGCCTTATTCTTGGTGCATTAGTCTTCCAACACCTACATGGGCCACCAAATACCTCCAGGTAAGCATCTACAGTGTATTACTACAATGCTAAATCCACATAAACACACTACAAAATGTTATCAGTCAGTAAGTGTGCCTGGGTTAAATGTTTTCACCCCTTTGTGGATTCTAATTGTTGGACCTATCTATAATGCATTCGGAAAGTCTTCATATCCTTTCACTTTCTTCACATTTTATTATGTTGCAGACTTGTGCTAAAATAAATCTGCAATCTGAACTCAATACCCATAATGAAAAATTGAAATTAGTAGATTAGAATTTTTTCCATATTTTAGAATTTCCCATTTCTCTTAATAATTATTTAGACGTTTCTACACCTTGAATGGAGTCCATAAATTCAGTTGATTGGACATGATTTGGAAAGACATAAACCTGCCTGTATAAGGTCTCACAAACAACAATGCATATCAGCAAAAACCAATCCATGATAAGGAAAGGACTGCCTTTAGAGCTCAAAGACAGAATTGTGTGGAGGCACAGATCTGGAGAAGGCTGCAAAAAAAATTCTGCTGCACTGAAAGCTGCCAAGTGCACAGGCTTTATGACAGAGTGGCCAGACAGAAGCATCTTCTCAGTAAAAGACAGATGAAAGCCCACCTGGTGGTGCAAAAAAGGCACCTAAAGGACTCTCAGACTGAGAGAAGCAAGATTCTGTGGTCTGATGAAAAGATTGAACACCCAGATTGGTGGAGCACTGCACTGATGGTTGACTTTCTGGAAGTTTCTCTCATCTGCATACAGGATCTTTGGAGCTCAGCCAGAGTGACCATTGGGTTCTTGTTCACCTCTGTTATCAAGACCCTTCTCCCCAATTACTTAGTTTGGTGGGGTGGCCAGCTCTAGGAAGACTCTTGGTTGTTCCAAACGTCTTCCATTTAAGAATTAAGGAGGCTGTGCTCTTGGGAACTTTCAGTGCAGCAGACTTTTTTGCAGTCTTCTCCAGATCTGTGCCTACACACAATCCTGTCTCTGAGCTCTACAGGCAGTTCTTTCCTCCTCATGACTTGGTTTTTTGCTCTGATATGCATTGTTAGCTGTGAGATCTCACATAGACAGGTGTATGTCTTTCCAAATCATATCCAATCAACTGTCTTTACCACAAGTGGACTTCAATCAAGGTGTAGAGACATCTAAAAAGGGGATCAAGAGAAATGGGATGCCCAGAGATAAATTTCAAGTGTCATAGCCAAGGGTCTGAATTCTTATGTCCATGTGATATTGTAGTTTTTCCTTTTATAAAAAAAAGCAAACAATTCTAAAATTCTGTTTTCACTACTGAGTGCAGAATGATGGGGGAAAATTTGAATGTTGTTTAATTTAGCCTGCAACATTTAGTCTGCAACATAACAAAATGTGAAAATAGTGAAAGGGTATGAAGACTTTCCGAATGCATTGTACATGAAACATACGTTTTCATTATGTAAGATCCACTGGACTTGGTTTAATGGCCAAAGATACTACTGAGTTAAAATTTCTGGAGTTAAAACATCTTTTATTCTCAGTGAAGAGGACACACAGGTCAAGCCGCAATCAGAATTCCAAGTGATTCAGATCCTGATTAGTCGTCTTCCTAAAGGGCAACAAGTGCTTGATGAGGTGAGCTAATAATTTTTCTTAAACAAATCTCCCATTCAGAGTCACTGTATTAGACACAACATGTCTATTGCCACAGCTGCTGACACAATGTTTTGCATCTACTTGCATTTTGTAATATCTGGATGTCTCTTTCAGGTTGATAGTGCAATTGAAATGTGCTCAGAAATGCATAACATTAAAGATGCAATATACGAAAACAAAAGAAAAATGGAGGGTATTTGTGAGGATTATCACATACAAGTAAGTACATTTATAATTTGTACAAGTATAATTTGTACATTTTATTTGTGGTAAATATTTTAGTACTTTTTAATAATGTTAAATATGTGGTGTATTTCCAACCAATTATAGGGAAGCAGCACAAAGGGCTATTTCCTGCAAAAAACCATGCAGAGTCTGGAGTGTTACTTCTACTTGATAGTGTTCAATGCTTATCTTCATGATCAGGTACTATACAGGGCATATATTACTCAGTTTTTCTTCATTCTCCTCTGCCTTTTCCACTGTTTGTTTTCATTTTATTTCCGTCATTGTCTCTCAGTACACATTCCTTATTATATATGTGCATTATATATATATATGATTTGTCATTCTGTGTATTTGCTCTATAGTATCCCAAGATGTTTAGTCAGAGTTTCAGTCAGTGGTTGTGTGCGAATGCATGGATCTACAAGCTGCTGGGCAGTGTGGACCGCTCTGAACTCGCAGCTCCAGCCAGCCTCATAACTGATGGGACCAGGATACTGGTGAGGCTCATACAAGGTCTTGTTAATTTAGTTCAAATACAAAAAAATCTTAATTGTCACTGGATTCTGACACAGAACTCTAACTCTACTCAACTCAAAAGAAATACTGTGCTTACACATTCTATCATTATTCATTTTTTGGAAGGTCACCAGTGAGGTTTTGGGCCCAGATGTGCTTGGTACATCCAAAGAAATAAAAGTTGCAAATTTCAGACGAGTTCTCAAGACACCTATTTATGGCATGGCTCAGCCAAGCTCTGAGGTAAAGTGTGTTTTTGGTGCCCACCCTAATTTGCTGTGTATTCTGATTAGATAATAATACTGTGTCCTGAATCTTTTTTTCAGGCTGTGTCAGCTGTCTTATCCTACCTAACGGATGAACGACGGAAACATTCTGCCATGCTTTGGGTGAACCTGCAGGATGAACTGATAGTGGAAGGGAATGGGCAGATGTTCACCTCTAGAGAGCCTGGCTGTCTGGAGCAGCCAATCCCAGTGTATGCATATAATACAGAGCAACTTGAGGTATTGTCCAGTTTATCAGAGTCTCAGTTTTTTAATTGTGTAGCTAATATAGAAATGATCAAAACTGACCTGAATTACAAACCTTGGACTATATTGTCAAGTTAAGTCAAATCAGATTTATTTATGTAGCACTTTCTACAATGGACCATTGTCTCAAAGCAGCGTTTTAATTTTAGATAATCAGGACTCAAAAAGAGACCCATGTCCTTGGGTGTCTTAGATGATAAATGAGAATGAAACTAATTTATCTAGTCAAATAAGTATATAGTGGTAGTTCAGTAAGCGGAAACTAAGTAAATATTAACAGATAATTTTTTTTTAAATAAAATAACATAAAAAATATGCTTATCGGTATATATATTTAGTCCAATACACATTGCGTTACATTGTGTAAGCTGTTTATTTGCTTGTGATGAACTTATTTAACTATGTAAACTCACAGCTTGAGTGGCATAAGAGTACAGAATTCTCCATGAGATTGTGAGTTTAAACCCAGAAAATAACAGCAATTTATTGCCAGAAGATCAACTTAGTTAAACCCAAGATGTTTGACATTTGCAAAAAAATGCCTTTGGTTGATGATTCGCTCTAAGGTGAATTCTTGCCAGATCTTCTTTTGCAATGTATCAAACAAAACCATCAAGTGGCTTATCTGCAACGATATTTGTCCTCAGACACTGGAGCTGGCAGTAAAGGAGAACGTTCTTAGTTGTGAGAAATTGCTTGAGGTCGTTCTGGAGAATGAGAAGCAGATGAAAATGCTGAAAAGCTGTCATACTGTTCAGGAAATCTTTGCCCAGCAGAAAAGTACTTACCCAGGCCTCACCTACCAACGCATCCCTCTGTCAGACTGCTGTGCTCAGACGGAAGAGGTAAGTCAGTATACTGTTCATTACTGCAGATTGCTTATCAGTATCCTTAACATCTTGTCACCAGAGTGATGATGATGCAGTGGAGATGGTATTCAGTGTTACTGCTGTCCATTAGTTTGTTGACCAGCTGTTGGAGGCCATGAAGTGCAGTCTTGCTAAAGACCCTAGCTCAGCATTCATCTTTAACTGCAGTGATGGGAAAGACCGAACCACCACCGCCATGGTCATTGCTACGCTTTCTCTCTGGCACTTCAATGTAGGTCATGCTATATGTACAACATGTGTACATCTTGTATTATGACTAGCAAACAATATTATTTTAATTATTATTATAATTTTATATTATTTTAGGTTTTCATTTTATTCAATTATTAGAATATACTGTACTTGTAAGAACACTGGCTGATTTTTTGCAGGGTTTTCCAGAGTATGTGGATGAAGAAATCGTGAGTGTCCCAGATGCAAAGTACACCAAGGGCGAGTTTGAGGTGTGTCAGCATATTGTCATTCATGCAGTTATGCAGGACTTTGAGGGGCCTATTTTTATTTGTTCTATTTGAAAAGTATATACAGTGGTACCTCGGTTCTCATTGTTAATTCGTTCCAGAAAGCTTGTGGAGAACCGAAAACGACGAGTATCGAACAAATTTTTCCTATAAGGAATAACGTAAATTGAATTAATCCATTCCAGACCCACAAAATCCACACTGTATAAGGCATTATATGCATTAATCGAGATGTACTGTACAGGTGCTCCCTGATTTACGATGAGAATATGTTCCGACAAATCCATTATAAGTTAAATGTATCATTAACCGATGTGTTTAATATAGTCTATTCTGTGGTATAGTGCCAACCAAACAGCCGAGCTTAAAACAGTTACATTAACCTACAGTAGGCCAAAATTATTAACACAAAGCTTATTTTAAAATAAAGTGTCGAAAATTTTCATATTTAGTGAGTAATGTATTGACGGGGAAAAGTAAAAGCAAAACATTTACTGAGGGTGTTAGAATAGCTGCTAATGCTATCTGCGGCCTGTGTTCTGGAGAATTTCTGTGTTTCCTTTTCCATTGGCTTTCAATGCTAGCCTATTTAAGATCCATGGAGACTTATTTGCACTAAGAATACAGTACTACATGTATTTAAATAGTGAAGATGTTCTGTGAGAAACAGCTATTTTCAGACTGAATCACTGAATCACTGTGTACTGAACTGTGAATCAAGTTTTGGCTGAAACGAGTCGCACGGCTCAACTCATACAAGTTTAAGCAAGTGCACCGAGCTAACAATGAGAAGCGAGACAAATTATTCCATAGTCAAAATGTGTCAAGAACTGAATTCGAGAAATTCACTGTACCTGGATTATATAAATATTGCAGTTACACCATATAATGTATTCTATCCTGTTGTTACCCACAAACTAAATGCATTAATGGGTTGGATTCTACGCGAACTCTTCAGCAAACAAGCAAATGCAATGGATAAAGAGCTTGCGCTAGTGTAGGTTGATGGTGGTGTGGTTGCTGTTCATCATTGAAGACGCACAGAACTTAGTCTTCAGCATGTTTTGTCTGTGCAGGTGGTGATGCAAGTGATCCGATTGCTTCCTAATGGCAGTCATATGAAAAGAGAAGTTGACATGGCCTTAGACATCGTCAGTGAGACAATGACTCCCATGCATTACCATTTGCGTGAGATCATTATATGCTCATATAAACAGGTGAGTTTATTATGACATTTACAACTATTATCTGCACTTGAAAAATATTATGTATGGCTGTATGGTGGATTGTGCAGTGTACCAAAGTGTATATAAAATCAATTCAAGTAGCGCTAACCACTTCAAATCAGAATACTTTATCAATCTTTAAAAATGACATTAAATAGAAATAAAACACAAAAATAATTAAAAAAATTAATGACGAAAGGTAAATAAGTGGATTTTGCAACTAAATGTACCATATTGAAGCTGCGGTGTTTTTATAAAGCTTTTCTCTTTCCATATAAACTATGTAGTCAAAGTATGTAGACACTCCTTAATTAGTTATTATGGAACTGTATCAATAAATAGAAAAATAGCTATATAATTCACATGTACATTAACGCTGCCTAGACTATTCAGAGCTAAGAGTCAAACAAATGTCAGATTTGGCCGAGACTGTAATTATAGACAACTCTTTGGGAACAGACTATTCAAAGCAGTTCCAAGAGAAACTTGTTAGCTGATACATTTTCAGTGATATGCCCAACCATAATTTTAGAAATATGATGAAAATATTACTGTATGTTACAGGCACAGGTTCTTAATATCTTCACAGACCAACAACAGTAATAGAACTGAGTTGCACTGAAAACCTCTGTGGCACTTTTATAGGGTTTACACCTCACTAACAAGTCAGTTCATCAACTTTCTACCCTGCCCACAAAGTTCATAAAAATGGTTTGCCAACTTGGATGGAGAACTTGGCTGGCTTACACAGATCCCTGACCTTAACTCCCTATGGTCTTACCTAACACTAGACACATTTGAGATTAATTGGAATGGCAAAACTAAGCCAGAGATTATTTGTCCAACATCAGTGATCATCCTCACAGTCATATTCCAAAATGTATTGGAAAGCCTTCTCAGAAGGCTGAAGCACAAACTTCATAGTAGTACCCATGTATTTGGATGGTTATTTGCAAAGTAAATTTTAGTTACTACTATTTTCCACGGGGGGCACATGGTTCCAACGCGGCCACTAGGGGGTGGCAGGTGCGCATGTTTCTGTGCTGGGTCTCCAACTTAAAAAGCCAAGTTCATAATACAAGCTGGCAGAGAAGTGTAGTGCAAGTAGTCTTGTCATTAGTTGCAAACTAGGCTTCCCAGAGTGCTCTGGTGCTAGCCAGCCCCAGATTGTTTGCACACGCGAGACATGCTATTTCAGCATGCCAAATGCAGGTGTACTTTGGAGTTTCTTTTTTAAGGAATCATAGTGTCAATTGTTTGTTTTTTGTGGTTAGAGAACTGAGGTATTTAAATGAAAGATAAAAGTATAGAAAATATAGAATTGGGAGGAAATGAAAAAGAAAAAGATTTCTGAAAAGAATCGAGGAACTAGAAAACTGGAAAGTGAACATGATCTGAAGACAGAAAAAATAACAGTTTATAAAGTGAAAACGTTCTGAAAAGAAAGAAAGAGAATTAACAATTTAAGAATTGAATGAGTAAAGGAAAGAAAGCTTGAGACAGAACACTGAAGTAAGGTAAGTTAAAACAGAGAAAAGATGTTTAAGATAAAACGTGAATGAAAGAAAATGTGTAACATGTATTTGAGTTCCGTGCTCAGGTATGGAGCCAGGTGGCGCTAACTGCTCTGGTATGGGGCTAAGGGGTGCGGCAAGCTCAGGTACGGAGCTTGGCGGTGCTAACTGCTCAGGTACGGAGCTAAAGAGTGCGGCAAGCTCAGGTATGGAGCTGAGTGGTGCTAACTGCTCTGGTACGGGGCTAAGGGGCACAGCAAGCTCAGGTACGGAGGTGGGTGGCGCTAACTACTCAGGTACGGAGCTAAAGGGTGCGGCGAGCTCAGGTACGGAGCCAGGTGGCGCTAACTCCTCAGGTACGGAGCTAAAGGGCACGGCATGTTCAGGTATGGAGCTAGGCGGCGCTAACTGCACAGGTACAGAGCTGAGCCACCAGCACCAGGCTCTGCCCCTGAGCCTCCTGTGCCGAGCTCAAGCCCGAGCTGCTCGCGGCTAGTCCTGAGCCTAAGTCAATTTATGTGAGTCCCGCTTTGGACTTGATGTTCACTGCCCTCACATTTGACCCCTGCTTGAAGATTTGTCCTGCTTATCCCGGTGTGCGATACGCTCAGCCCTGAGCGTGTTTGGCAAGCCAGGGGCAGTACTGGATATGCTGAGGGGCGACGTGTACTGTTAGGGTCCTACCTTCTAACTGACGCTAGGGGGCAACGTTGATTCAGTTAACATCCCTGGGATCCTGACAGCACTGCAATCGCGGATGCATGTCTGTAAGCTGCGTAATTGCGAAAATGGGCCACATCTGCCAGGTTAGGTATTTAAGATCGCGGTGCTTGGCAGATGTCGCACCATTTGACCGACTTTGCTGCCTAATTGCTGCATTGTTTATTCAGACGGTATTTATCGTTGTTTTGGCCCGGTAGGCCTAGCAGTAGACCGGTCTCGCCAAGGAGATCGGCCATGCTGGTTTCAAGACCTGAGGTAAGATAGAGATTAGATGCTAGTGCAGGAACTCAAATTTCCCCTTTGGCGCTATCCACTTTTTCCGTTTTTGCGTTCTACACCTGCGTGCCTCGTACGCCTCCTGCGTAGTGGAGCCAAGCCATAAGCGTACCTTTGTATAAGGGCACTGTACACTTACGGCGCACGTTCTTGTTGTTTTTTTTCCTGTTCTTTTCTTCAGTGTCTGAGTGGCACTTTGGGTTAATTTGGTGTCAACCCACGTGTCCGCCCCGGGTTCAGTCCTTGGCAGTTGAAGCTGTTTTCTTTGTTGTTTTTTGCTTACCTTTTTGTGTATTTTGTTTCTTTTATTTATTTCCATTTTTGGTTCACAATTTCCATCTAAAGCTAACTGCATTTGGGTCCTAAAATACCTTTCTACTTTTATTTTCTCAGTTTGCCCATGGTAACTGGGCTTTTTTATATGGTGAACTGTAACAGAGACAATGCTTGATGTTGATATAATCTTGTATCTGTCATGAATATAGCCTTTGATGCTGATGTGACACCAGATAAACTAGTGAGCATAAAACATTTGGTTCTACTTTTAGGTATTTTGTTAAAATTTGATGATGTTTTAGGTCATATTTATGAGGAAATACATAAAATTCTAAAAAGTTCACAAACTTTCAAGCAAGGCTTTAGTTATGCATGACTGCATAAGAGTTTTTAAACATTCAGATGAAAAGGTAACTGATCTCTTACAGACAGTGTCTCTATCATTTCAGATTAAAACAGCTAAATCAGAGGATGAATTACAGCAGTTACGTCTGAGAAGCCTACAGTATCTGGAGCGCTATATTTACCTCATCCTCTTTAACACTTACCTCCACCTGGAGAAGAAAGATTCCTGGAGACGGCCGTTCAGCCAGTGGATGCACCAGGTGATTACAGATGCAGTATGCACTGTCCAAAAACACACAGACCTGACATGTACATGTCATGATGACTGTTACTGAATGGTTACCAGAATTGGACAATTTCAGGTCTGAACATTTGGCTTCCAGTTTGCATCAGGTATTTATCTACATTTAAACCATCAGAGATCAGGTATGCAGCGTTGGGGTATAAGGGTACACAGAAGTCACGGTTCAGTGCAGACCTTGGTTTGGACATTGTGGTTCAGGATGAGTTTGGTACAACAGAAAACAAGTAACAAAACCCCTCAAATGCACGAGACTAGAGACAGTAGTGGAAGTTAGTGTGTTCATTGTCTGGTCCAATAGTACCCCTTGGTAGTTGGTAAAGTCTCTAGAGGAGGGGTTTTCAAACTCCCTCCAGAGAGCATAAACACTACTGCCCACCCCAGACAGACAGACAGACAGACAGACAGACATACACACACACACACACCCACACACACAAACCCACACACATACACACACGGCCATTATTGTTATTATTTTTTAACATGTATGCTCCATTTATGATAGTATAAAACAACGAATATCAGAAATTGTTGGAAGATTATGAACATATTCATCTGCTCTCAACGTCTTGTATTTTTAACACAATTTAAACATTTTCAACATGCTGACACATTAAATGAGAGTTGGTAGTTTTACGATCTTATTTAGTGTTTTAAAAACGTTTATCTGTCTTTTTTAAGATTTTAGTATCATTTTTAACATTGAACACACTCATCTGTATTTAACACGCTTTTGAACACAAATTATATATGCTTTCGGAAACTTTTGACCCCTCTGCAGTGGGAACAATGATTTTGTGTCTTTGATGCACAAAGGTGGCTGATGTGGGGATGCACTGCAGACAGGAACAAGCGTAAATCATCCTCCACCTGTTGTCTTGAGCTGTACTTGCTTTTAATCATGGTCATTGCGAAAAATCCCCACTTACATTATCATACTTTCGTTTTCTTGCTCCAGACTCTTTCTCCTCTCTCTTTACGTACCACAAATCGATCTATTGCCAACACATTCATTAGCTAGCTTACATGTTCGTTATTTATGTTTTTTTTATTTTCTTGTCTCCCGCCTATACACTTTGAAAACCACTGCTCTAGTGGTTTTCTAATTAAGCAGTGACTTACTGACAGATGAGATCAGCTTGAGCTCAAGTTTAGCATGACAAATTGCACAGAACTAACAGCTTAAGATTTCTGGGTGGAACATTGGTTCTGAGTTACATTTATCAGTCTTCATACATAGGCTGCCACAAGTTATCTGTATGACTGCACAGAATCGTAACCGTGAAACCCCTAATGCTGAGTGTCCAGCATTCAATACTGTTCTGTGGTTTCATGTGGGCATGATGGTGCTAAATGTGTATTTCCATTAACAAATGCAACTGGTTAGAAAAAAGTGTGCAAAGTGGCTGTTACTTTTCCAGTTGGTGTAGAGAGATGACTTGTTAACTGAAATGCATGTAAGATTATTAAACACATCTAACTTTATCTGACTGAACAGGTGGCAGCAAGAGCTGGCATCTATGACATCCTCAACCAGCTTGGCTTCCCTGAGTTTGAAGCGCACAAAGATTCTTTGCTGTCCAGACTGCGCTACCGCTGGAGACAACAACGTTCTCATTCAATGCCCATCCGTGGAGAGTTCGTCTAATAGAATGCTAACTTTTGTAAGACTTTTTTTGGAAGTGTTTTATTTTATTTAACACCACATCAGCATCACGGGCTATATTCATGACAGACACAAGTTTATATCAACACACTAATCGTGGTCCAATTTAGAGTGACCAATCAACCTAATGCATGTCATTGGACTGTGAGAGGAAACTGAAGCACCGGGAGTAAACCCATGCGGACACAGGGAGGACATGCAAACTCCACACAGGCAGAGACTGAGGTTGGGATTGAACTGGGGATCTCGGAGCTTTGCGGTGACTGTGCTAACTACATGCGCCACTGTGCCACCCAACTTTTGAAAGAGACTGGCAGAGATTGAGCTAATTAAATTCTTGAAACCCTATAATATAGTATTTACAATTTTGTTTCTTCTGAAGTATTTATTATTGCATTAAATTTCAATTTAATGTGGTGTCAGTTTTCTCCAGTGTTGCACTTTATGTAACTAATCCAACACAGGTTTTTATCTATTACTTAATGACTTAGTCACTTTAGTCCTCTTTCTCAGCCATCGTTTACATTTAGGATGTACCGTATTTTTCAAGCTATAAAGCGCACCGGGTTATAAGGCGCAATATCAATGATCGGCTGCTAACGGATCTATTTTCATACATAAAGCGCACCGGGTTATAAGGCGCATGAAATGAAACAAAACTCTTAAGTTCCATCGGAAACTTTACCTGGCGCAGGGCGTCTTCTTGCTTCCTCCACTTCCGTACCATTAATTCGTTAATGTTGAATTCTCTCGCAGCTGCTCTATGACCATGTTGTACTGCGTGACTGATAGCGTTGAGTTTGAAATCCGCTTCGAAAATAAATGAATGAATGCACACATCGTAATGATGGAGCACATACCGTATTACTCCGCGATGATGCGCACTACAGTGACCGTAAGCTTCATAACTTACCAAAGCCGTGCTAAAACATTTTGACAGATTTATGTGCGCCGTGTACCATCTACAATCGGTCCTAGGTCAGAAAGCACAACCAGAATTAATTCATACATTAGACGCACCGCATTTTAAGGCGCACTGTCGATTCTTGAGAAAATTCAAGGATTTTAAGTGCGCCTTATGGTCCGAAAAATACGGTATACACATATGCACCCAGATAGAAATGTCATATTGCTGCAAAACTCGGCATGCAGTTCTGTCTCAGGCAGATATTTAAATGGTTACAGATGTGGTCTGATTAGACACTGAGTCTAGCTCAAAGACAGCATAAAAGTGCTTCCCCTGCTGCCCTATAAAAAGGCACTAAGAGGCTACTTTGGGGTAGTATACCTCTTAGTGAGAGATCGCTGACGGATAGACATGCCTGTACACTGCATTCTAAGATATTTTGCCCAGTTGACAGACTTTGAGAGGAGGCACATCACTGGGCTGAGAGAAGCAGGATGTTGTTTTGATGAATTGCCTGCCATCTAGGCCGTTTCTGATGTAGCTGTTAGGAGTTGTTGGGAGCAGTGGTTCCATGAGGGCATGCACACATGGCGAACAGGCTCCAAACAACCCAGAGAGACCAGAAAATTGTTTGAACTGCCATCAAGCATGAGCAGCGCCCACAGTTTTGTTGTCTACCATCCAGACACAGGTAGCACAGAAGGAAATTTGTTGCCACGGCACCCATTATATGTCCTGCCACTGACAGACAGCCACTATCACCTTCATTTGCAGCGGTGTCATGAATGAGAAACCTGGACTGCTTCGGACTGGAATCTGTACCGTCTTTAATGTCAAATTCAGGTTGTGTTTGTGATCTGACGGTGGTCAGGTTTGAGTATGGAGGCCTCGTGTTGAGCGCTTCAGTCCTGCGTTAGCTGTGGAGTGACACACTGCCCCAACTGCTGGTGTGATGGATGAACACCTACAGGCCCAGCTACAACATCTGTGGGCAAACGTGCCACAGGATACCATACGGAATCTGTTTGTCTCCAGTGCCCAACTGTATCTTGTATCCAGGCTAAAGGCAGACTAACAGGGTACTAGAGCCTCCTTTCAACTGTACATATATATACATACACACACACACACACACATATATATATAATCTCTTCATTACTTTCATACATATAGAGTTTAATTTGATTACATCTCCATCTCATTGGTGCGTTTTTTTTTTTTGTCTATGAGTGTATTTTAATGGTCATTTGATCCAGAAACCAGGAAGGGCATACATTATACACAATACAGAATATTGTGTTTTCCCTTTTTATAACACATGAACTTTAGCTTGTGTTTTCTTTTGGAGCAATTGAATCAGTGTTGCAGTTTACAGACTTACAGTGGGGCAAAAAAGTATTTAGTCAGCCACTGATTGTGCAAGTTCTCCTACTTTGAAAAATGAGAGAGGTCTGTAATTTTCATCATAGGTACACTTCAACTATGAGAGACAAAACGAGAAAAAAAAGCCAGGAAATCACATTGTAGGATTTTTTAAGAATTTAATTGTAAATCATGGTGGAAAATAAGTATTTGGTCAATAAATTTGGTTCAAACTCAATACTTTGTAAACATAACCTTTGTTGGCAATGACAGAGGTCAAAAAACTTTTCCTGTAAGTCTTCACCATGTTTGCACCACACACGTAGCTGGTATTTGGGCCATTCCTTCATGGCAGATCTCCTCTAGAGCAGTGATGTTTGGGGGGCAACACAGACTTCAGCTCCCTCCACAAATTTTCTATGGGGCTGAGGTCTGGAGACTGGCTAGGCCACTCCAGGACCTTGAATGCTTTTTACGGGCCACTCCTCCGTTGCCCGAGCAGTGGTGTTTGGGATCATTGTCATGCTGGAAGACCCAGCCATGTTCCCATCCTTCAATGCTCTCACTGACGGAAGGAGGTTTTGGCTTAAAATCTCATGATACATGGCCCCAGTTCATTCTTCCCTTAACACGGATCAGTCGTCCTGTCCCCTCTGCAGAAAAACAGCCCCAAAGCATGATGTTTCCACCCGTGCTTCCCAGTAGGTATGGTGCAACTCAGCATTCTTCATCCTCCAGTTGAGTTTTTTACGCAAAAAGTTCTATTTTTGGTTTCATCTGACCACATGATATTCTCCCAATCCTCTTCTGGATCATCCTTATGCTCTTTGGCAAACTTCAGACGGGCCTGGACATGTACTGGCTTAAGCAGGAGGACACGCCTGGCACTGCAGGATCTGAGTCCCTCTCAGCGTAGTGTGTTACTGATGGTAGCCTTTTTACTTTGGTTCCAGCTCTCCGCAGGTCATTCATCAGGTCCCTCCGTGTAGTTTTGGGATTTTTGCTCACTGTTCTCATGATCATTTTGACCCCACGGGATGAGATCTTGCATGGGGCCCCAGATCGAGGGAGATTATCAATGGTCTTGTATGTCTTCCATTTTCTTACAATTGCTCCCACAGTTGATTTATTCACACCAACCTGCTTGCCTATTGTAGATTCATTCTTCCCAGCCTTGTGCAGGTCTCCAATTTTCGTCTTGGTGTCTTTCGACAGCTCTTTGGTCTTGGCCTTGGAGTCTGACTGTTTGAGGCTGTGAACAGGTGTCTTTTATACAGATAATGAGGTCAAACAGGTGCCATTAATACAGGTAACGAGTGGAGGACAGAATAGCTTCTTAAAGAAGAAGTTACAGGTCTGTGCGAGCCAGAAATCTTGGTTGTTTGTGGATGACCAAATACTTATTGTCCACCATGATTTATGATTAAATTCTTTAAAAATCCTACAATGTGATTTCCTGGATTTTTTTTTCTCATTTTGTCTCTCATAGTTGAAGTGTACCTATGATGAAAATTACAGACCTCTCTCGTCTTTCTAAGTATGAGAACTTACACAGTCAGTGGCTGACTAAATACTTTTTTGCCCCACTGTATATGAGTGCAGTGATCTTTCCTTCCAGGACTGATGCCTGTGTCATAGTCTGTGTCCTAGCATTAAGAAAAATGTAGTAGTGAGAATAGATATTGATTTGGCTGTGAATTGTCAGAATTTAAACCTTTAAAAGGAGACCACTGTCTGCATTTTGGTAAGTAATGATCTAAATTAACTGTACAAATCAGTGGGTAATAGTTGATTATATGTTAGTTTTTACAGCAGCCTTTCTCAACCAACGTGCCACCTGCCTTTGTCAGGGGTGCTGTCAATAAATAATCTGAGGTTGAATTAAAACAATTAATTAAAATTTCGAAAAGTTTTAGCTACGCAACTAATGAAACTGCAGATCATTAGTCGCATAGTGCATGCCTCTTTCATGTCACAGCATCAATGCCAGGGTAAGTTTATGAAAACGTATATAGTTTATGAATATGTACATGTTTTTTTGAAGCATGAAGCATGATTCTATGTGAGGAAATGGGAGCAGAACATCATAGCTTGTTTTTACTTCCACGGCGGGCCTATTTTAAGCCTCTCACTGAAATGGACACTAAAAAGCGAGACAGAAGAAAATCTTCTCTACCTCATCTGACAAATTGCATTTCTTCAAATCTTAGCTCACACTCCACCTTTCCACTTTTTGGAACGGGGCAGGGTTGAGATGTTTCTCTCGTGGAGTGAACAATCCAACAGTAGCTCAGCAGAGATAATCGTCCACCATTTCCTGTCAGTGTTTTGCTCAGCTTGATAGAGTACATAGGGGACATAACCCTTGGAGTTCATGTGCATTGGAAATCTCAAACGATTTCCCACTTTTGGCAGAGATCAGGAAAGATCATACATTAAAATTAAAATTTCAAGACATGGGTTTTGGACATCATTGGAGAAGGAGTAACCAATAGTTTCAAGTGGTGCTGAGCGAGGCCATGCAGCACCAACAAGAAAATCAGGGTTGTGGAGGGCCCAGGAGTACATGATATTACACAGAGATATAGCATAACTTGTCTCTGTATATGCCTATATGTTTTGTCATACTGTAGACAATACATTGTTTAGTAACTTCTTTTCATTCTCATACATAATTTCCCAGTTTTGTAAAATGTTCTGCTGGTTTTTGCCCAGTCAGATCCCAAGCGCTCTGAAACATTAGCTCTTTAACTAGACTATATAGATTCTATGGACATTAATTTACTTAGTGTAAATAAATAAAGTTTATTTAACTGTCGACAAAATATAAAAGTGATGCTACAGATGCACTTCAAAGTCAGATTCTGCAAATTCAGCCTATTGGCAATGCCAATGTTTGAAACAAACATTGGTCCTTAGGAGCTAATTAATCTGACATGGAGCTTACTAAGCATTACTAGGATCTGTATGAGTTATTTGCTCATAATCACCGTTCTACCCTTCATCCTGACTGTACGTGGTGGTTAGCTTGCATTTAGTAAAATGAAGCTAATACAAACTGTATTTTGTTTTGTTCACCAAGTTGCCGTTTCATATGCATTACAATGTTTAAAACTGAGCAAAATGAAGCAAAATACGTGTACGTGTGTCGGAGTGTGTTGGGGGGCTTGAAAGTATTCTTATCCTGAAAAGATCTACCAAAGAACCTGCAGTAAATAACTGTTGTCACCATTGATTCTCTATGTTATATTTGTGAGAACTGAGGCTAACTTACATGAAGTGAACTAAGCATCAATCCTTCATTATAATACATAGGAATGACACTAATATCTGTAGCACCCATGTGCATACTTTCATTCTCAACAAATGAGAAAGCTGATGTACATAAAAGTTTTATCCTTTTATTGTTATTTAGTTTGGGTTGAGTAGAATTCTACACATCTTTGAATTGTCCTTGTGGAGTGCTGTCTCTTCTCCAGGAACAGTCCATTTTTGTTTTCTGTGATGAACGGTTTTCTTATGCTTCTCAATTCTGACTCTTGTTTTCATTCTCTCTCTGGAACAAAACAGTGGCATCTTTAGATAATTATAACTTTAAACTAGCTCTTTCTGTAAGACTTATCTATGCTGGATATGAGTCTAAAAGCATCAGAAATGTTAAGCTAAACTCTGTCAGATATGAATTATATGCATATATGTTTATGACAATATAGGCTGCCATTTCCGTATCCATAATATGGACATTGACGCACTGCCTAAACACTGAAATGTGCATGGAAATCCTTTTTAAGGTTGACAAAAATAAGGAGTCTTGAAGGGAGTCTGTCTTGGTGATGCCGATTTACCTGAACAACAGAGGCTCTCTGATAAGCTGCAGGCAGTACTGCACAGGCATTTCGGAGAAGTTAACAGTAGTGACAACACTAATTGAGGAGTCCATGTCTACCACTGTCTCAGCAGCAGTGCTCATATCTGGATAATCAACTTCTGCCCTGGCACTGACAACTAGTGAGAATCTGTGATAAGCACAAGGTCACAGAATCAAACAGGAATCTCAGAATCAAACTGGCAAAACATCAGTAAGTCATAGGTTCAAATGATAATCATCACAAGCAGAACTTCATATACTTGTTATCAACTGAGGTTTTTGATTCCTGACTGAATAAGCTGAAAGCCACATCCGCTGACACATCCACTGAAAGCCCTCCATGGAAAAGCCCTTGAACTTGTAATCCAGACTGAAGTATTACACTCTGTTAGAGATAAAATATGTACAGTTTAGAACATTCTGTAAAATTATTAATCCATTAATCAGAAATGTTTTTATTTCATCGCTGCAGAACTTGATTTACTCTGCATTATACAACAAAGACATGGGGAATGGGCTATGGAACCACCATCAGTTAAACAAAGTGTCAAGTCAAGTAAAAATATTTGGATCTTAAATATTTTACCTGTCTATGATCAAGAACAAGAATGTTTGCAGAGATAATCTTCATTGGCCCTTCATCTGCTGAGAAGTACTTGCTAATTAAGTCAGAATAACCCTGGAAGAAAATAATCGGCTGGATCTGAACTCCAAGAAACATAGCTGACATTCCTGCCATTAGCTCCTCTTCATCATCGGTTGGGTCACTCCCAAGTAATGCATCCAGACCATCTGTTTCTATGGAAACCTGGGGTGCACAAATACATAATCGAGCCAAAAATTTGTGGACAACCAAAAATTACAGACAAAAAATACATGGGTATTAATTACTAAAGTTTGTCCCTAATGTTTTGCCACAACAACCTTCACTTTCCTGAGAAGGATTTTGAGAAGATTTTAGAACATAACTGTGAGGCACTATCGCTGGTGTTGAACAATAAGCAGTGCCAATTCACCTTAAAGTTGTCTGATGGCTAAGGTCACTGCTCTGAACAAATGATCAAAGTTCTCCCTCAAGTTGGCAAAGCATTTCTTTATGGGCTTTGTGTTATGAGTACAGTGCAAGCAGTTGAAGAACTAACTTGTTATGGAGGTGAAAATCAGTGTCATGTTAAAAGTCACTAAAGTGTTCTGTATAGCCCATGCTACTGCCACAGTTTGTCTGTGGCGATGTGATGCCTATATGCTTTATATTATGAACCTATCCAGACTGAATTAGCTAAGGAAACTAATTAGAATGGGTGTTCAACGTTTGGGCAGTGTACTGTTATTGTATTGTTTCAATTCTCTTCATATATACACTCACTGATCACTCATTATGTACACTTCATTGTTTCTACACTCATTGTCCATTTTATCTGCTCAGCTTACCATGTAGAAAAACTTTATAGTTACAGTATTTTCCGGACCATAAAGCGCACCAGATTATAAGACGCAATATCAACGATCGGCTGCTAACGGGTATATTTTCATACATAAAGCGCACCGGGTTATAAGACGCATGAAATGAAACAAAACTCTTAAGCTCCGTCGGAAGCTCAGTTTGGTCTTTACCTGCCGCAGGGCGTCTTCTTGCTTCCTCCACTTCCGTATCATTGATTCGTTAATGTTGAATTCTCTCGCAGCTGCTCTATGTCCATGTTGTACTGCGTGACTGATAGCGTTGAGTTTGAAATCCGCTTCGAAAATGAATGAATGAATGTACACACTGTAATGCTGAAGCACATACCGTATTACCCCGCTATGCTGCGCATTACGTTTGCCTTAAGCTTCGTAACCTACCAAAGACCGTGCTAAAACATTTTGACAGATTTATGAGCGCCGTGTACCATCTACAATCGGTTCTAGGTCAGAAGGCTCAACCAGAATTAATTCATACATTAGACGCACCGCATTTAAAGGCGCACTGTCGATTTTTGAGAAAATTAAAGGATTTTAAGTGCGCCTTATGGTGTAATCTACATAAAACTCATTGAACTATTCATTCTTATTCATTCATTTTTAAACCCGCTTAGTCCAGTTCAGGGTCGCAGGGAGCTATGGCCTACCTGATTGCACAGGGCACAGGGTACAAAACCATGTGGCAGTGCATGACAAACGCACACACACACTCACTCAGAGCTAACACAAATGTTTAGAATATGAGAGGGAACTGGAGTATCCCGAGAAAAACACCCAGACACAGGGAGAACCTGCAAACTCTATAAAGACTCTATAAAGTCCATGCTGGGATTTAACTTGGGATCTCTGGATCTGTGAGGCAACAGTGCTAACCACTGCAGCCCTAAGTCTTCTCAAAGAAAGAATTTGTAACATATAAAATGGCACTGTTGAGTAGTGAATTTAGATTTGTCAGAAGGTGAGTAAATTTGTATTAACAGCACAGCACTGATCAGACATTATAAAGAAGTGCCTGATACCTTGTGGTGTTACGCGTTACAGATATGTCAGTATGAAACAAGTAAATGATTAACTTTTCTGGAAGTACTCATATAAGAATAATTCCGTTAAGTCAGTGGGCTTTATACCTGAAGTAAATGCAAACGTCTCCCTCCGATTTGTGTATAGATATGGCTGTTACTTTTCTTCAGAGCTCCAGACTCAGAAAAGAGAAAATCGAAGTCATATGAGGTAACCATGTTTTTATCCTCTGTAGAAAAATAATAATGTTAAAACACAAATTACCATGACATTAAAAAGTATGCAGCACCAAAACCATTTAGTATTAATAGTCTGTATGTATAGTCTGGCTGTAATAAAAACAGAATAGACATAAACATTTAGCGACTGAAATGAATAGTTTCCTACCTGTCATCAGTCCGGCATATGATGAGGAATAACCAAATCGTGCAAGATGGAAATAATTATTTAGCTTTGAATCCTTCAACACATCAAGAATTACTTTTCTAAAAAGAAAAAAGAAAAAAAAATCCTTTATGTAATGAAAATCACTTTCTTCCCAAAAAAAAAATTGCAGCTCTTTACTGCTAAATGTCAATTATACATCTAGTTGAATGTGGTATATAACTACATTGTTAGCACTTGGTCAGACTCTGATGTGTGTTCAGATCCCATGAAATTAACTGACAAAGACACTTTTGGTTTGGAAGACGGACGACGTAAAACGTCAAAGGAAGCTATTACATTTGGTATGGCACAGAGAAACACTGACAGATTTTGCATCACTAGGCCATCAGTTCCATCAAAAATAGTTGCAATTATTTGAAACAGTGGGTAAAACATCAGACTGAATTGTGCACCCAGTAGGCGAAGGGTGAGCTAAACTTAAAATAAAAAATGTTCAAGACTGGAATTATGTGAAATTATTAACTGACAGAATGGGTGCTGTTATTGAGGTGAGGTGAGGTGAGGGTCCGGGAAGTTTATAAAAAGATCCTCCCAGCAGCATTCTGTCGAAAACAAAATCTCAATGACTAATACTTTGGTCAATAAGTGTGCAATGTGTTTAAAAACACTGAATGTTCTAGCACCCTATCAGTATGTTAGTGGTGGCCCTGTGGCTCATTTTTTCTAACAATTTTGCATAACAACAGATGGGCTATAGTGAGTAATTGTATACCTCTATCATACATGTACCTGATAACATGGCCCTTTTATGCAAGTACCTACTACATTGGTAACTGTTTATGTGTGCTGTATACCTTGACACAGTATGTTGAGAATTCCTGTTTAACTGATAGAAAGGCATTTACTGGAAAAGTAAAATATCCTACCTGGCAGGGTTATCAAACTGTAGCATACTCATAATTTTGTTTTTAATAGACTTAGAGACCTCAGGCTTTTCATCTGAAATTTTCAGAATAATCTCTCTGACATCTGTATACGTAGGATTATGCTTGAGCAGAAGCTGAGCAGCATCCAGGCGCACCGGAGCAGCAAAAGGCGTCATTTTTTGGGAGACAATGTCTCTCAGATGCTCCTTAACCTGAACAGAGAGTAAACTCAGTATAACAACGATGTAATCTGTTATGTATTATTTTTTGGATTAGCATGGTACTTTTTTCTCACTCATTACACAATATGATGCAAAGACCTGTAAATTTGCTGTACCTCTTCTGTGATATATTCAGATGGAATATCCTGCAGGGCTGAGAGGACAATGCTTGTTAGGGATTTATTCTGATCAATGTACTGGAGAAGGACAGGTACTGTCTCTGGAAGTCGTGCACTTTTTAGAGCCAGCAGGTGTGACTTTTTCTCTGATTCATCTTTGGATGCGCTCAACCCTTTGAGAATGAGTCTCTTGGCATTTTTTACTTCCTTGGATGAACAATACAAACAACAGCCACTGTGTAATTCTTAACTATCATTTTATTTCTGATAGATCCAATTTCTGTTAACATGTAATGCTTGTGTGTGGTAGAACAAAAGCAGCTACTAACTAGAGTAAACATAAAAGTAAGATTTGTTTTATATCTGTACCTGTACATGGCACATGTCTGCAGCACACATTTTTCTTATGACTGTACCAAGAACAATAAGAGCAATTTCATGTGTCTTCCACTGTGCCGATGTTTCTGAGAGGATGTGCTGCAACACATTAAGATATTATAAACAATATAATCAACTAAAAATATAAAAGTAAGTTAAGAGTCAAAACCCTTCAAAAACTACTCTCACTTACAGATATTGTACTAATTAAATGAGTGGATGGCTTGGAAGAGAATGCACAGGCATAGAGAAATTTCTCCAGCAGTGGAGATGTCTTGGGATTTGTAAATGAATTGATGGATGAAACAAAGGCACTCAGTGAAGCAGGTGTGGAGGCAGCAGCAGCAGCATCTATCAGAATTGGCCTAGAAAATATAATTGAAAAATCTATTTAAAAATATGGCACAGACAAAACATGATGGAAAAATATGAGATTTCTAAAATAAATGGACAGTACTGATGAGGTAAATTGGCACGGGATGTGTTTTAGATACTTACAAAAACTTGGCATTTGACTTAAAAACATTCATAATTGCAGTCTTATTCATGTATTGCAAGGACTCCGACAGGTGAAGAAACATGTTTGTTGTTGCTGACTGGGATACGTGCAATCCATTTACTTTCAACTGATTGAGGAGTTTAGAGACCTGAAAGATATTTTCATAAATAAAGATTTAACTTTGGGCATAGCACTATTTACGAAAAAACACCAGATTACTGGAGTACTGTTTTGCTTTCTATTTTTGAATTTACTTCTTACTTATTTTATAACTTATTCTTTCTCTCTAAAGTTGAGAATTCATGTATGTCTAAAATTAAGAAGAAAGTTTTTCAGTAGTATCACAATTCAGTCATCATCATCATTTTCCTGGTGCTTGTCCCGCCGTCTGTCGCCAGAGACCACACTCAAACCAGGCCAATTTAGTGTAATCAATTAACCTAACATGCATGTCTTTGGACTGTGGGAGGAAACCGGAGTACCCGGAGTAAACCCACGCGGAGGACATGCAGACCCCACACAGAAAGGACCCAGGTCGCTCCACCCTGGGATTGAAGCCAGGACCTTCTTGCTGTGAGGCGGCGATGCTACCCACCGAGCCACTGTGCCGCCCTAGTATCACCATTCCCAGTGGCGAGTTGGGCATCACATACTATCATGAATGACTGAAGTACGGGAGGCCAGTTTGGAGAATATTCCCCGGCACAGTGCTCCCTGCCTGTAGTGCTAGCCATGCTTATGTGTACACCCTGTGTTCTCCAGGATGGGTGCTGGACCCTGATCATGACAGGCAGGGTTTAAATGTGCATGTTTACTATGTGCATGTCCCAGAACTTACAAAATGTGTAAAATCCCAACATTTTTACTCACTGAAAATATGAGAAGCTATGAATCCAGCTAGTTATATGTCACTAAACGTGCTCACATTTGTTACTGGCAGAAGGTACTGGTATTCAATCACAGTGGTACCTTGGTTCTCATGATTAGTACTGAAAACGATTACTGAGCAAATTTTTCCGTAAGGAATAATGTAAATTGAATTAATCTGTTCCAGACCCCCAGAAAATCCACACTGTATAAGGTATTACATGAATTAATGAAGTTGTATTGTACAGGTGCTCCCTGATTTACGAAGAGGATAAGTTCAGACAAATCCATCATAAGTTAAATGTAACATGAACCAATGAGTTTAATATAGTCTCATAGCAGAGCCTCTGACACATTTAACACTTACTTTAACCTACAGTTGGCCTAAATCATTAACACAAAGCTTATTTTATAATAAAGTGTTGAAAAATATCATGTAATTTAGTGAGTAATGGACTGAAAGTGAAAAGTAAAAGCAAAACACTTACTCTATTAGCAAACTCATGGCACTCGCATAGCTGCTAAGCTAACTGCAACCTATGTTCAAGAGGATTCAGTTTCTGTTTTGCTTGCAGTTGGCTCTTATAAACTAACCTCTTTAGGACCCATGGAGACTTATTTGCACTAAAAATGCAGTACTGTAGATGTAAAAATAAAGAAAAACACTATAAACACAGTGGAGGTCTTCTCTGAGTAAGGACTATTGTGAACCTGAATCACCGAATCGAGTTTCAGCTGAAACATTTACATTTACATTTACAGCATTTAGCAGACGCCCTTATCCAGAGCGACTTACAATTGATACAGTCTTACAATCCAAGCACTTGTGGGTTAAGGGTCTTGCTCAAGGACCCAACAGTGGCAGCTTGGCAGAGGTGGGATTTGAACCCTGGACCTTCTGGTCCAGAGTCCAGTACCTTAACCGCTAGGCTACCACAGTCCCACGAGTCATGCAGCTCAACTCATACAAGTTTAAGCAAGTGTGGTGAGTACTGAGCCAACAAAGAGAGCTGAGACAATTTTTTTGTAGTCTAAATGCGTCGAGAAGCAAATTTGATGAGTTCTCAGGTGGTAGAGATCCGAGGTACCACTGAACTGAATCTTTATTTTGCATTGTCATGTTCTCAGCAATAACTAAACACAAGGCCTTTCTGTAAATATTTAGTTAAGTGCTACCAGTGTACTCAGTAAGCTAGCTAGCAGACTAGTTAGATGCTAGTAAATAATGTTACAGGTAGATTGGAAGAAATTTCAGGATATCTGGATATCTTGATTCTTTTTTTGGAATTTAATATTTCTCATCAAATTGTTGAACCTGGCAAAGTAATAATAATCTTCAAAACCTTTACAACTACTTTGTTAATAACTAACATTTGCTTAATGCAGGCAGTACTGCTAAAAGTTTCCAGTTACCACGAAAGTTATAATTTGCTATGATATATATTTGCTGATTATAATAATCAGCTGTAGTTTAAAGCATTGGTGTATACAGTATTTCAATTAATAATTACTTACATTTGCTAGCAAACCAAGAATAAGGAATTTTATGTAACTTACTGGATATTTATTGAGAGCAGGCTTTAAGGCTGATGGTGTAACATGAATAGAATGATTCATGTAGTTCAACTTGAGAGAGCTGAGTACCTCCTTCAGTTCTCCCTGTGCTTCATTATCACTACCAGAATGTGATGATAGAAGCTTCAGCTGCTGCCTTAAGAAAGTTGCACAAATATTGATTTTAAATGTTTTGTACATAATAATCCTTCAAAATGTCATATGATTATAATGCAGAACGAATGTGTGATGCAATATTCTTAGATCTGTGTATGTTTACTGAGATACCTTGAAGACATGTGGATACCAACAGTAGGCTGTTCTTCTAAAACAAGGGAATGGAATTCATCTGATTTGACTGATTTTATGTGGCCATTATCCATAGTGAAAACTGTTTCTGAACTGCCATGTGGACTCACTTCAAAAAACTAAGGACACAAAAGCAAACAGGCTGTTTTCAGTTGTATTACACGTTAATGGATCAAAAATGTAAAGAATCCCAGTGCACTGTAGTAAGCTGTCTTTGGCTGCTGAACATTCAATATTATACCTGGGTAGCATGTAGCATGTTATCATTAATCTTCTTTTGACAGTTCTCATAGTGTTTGACTTTGAAAATGTCATCATTTAAGGTGTGGTATGAGACCTGGCATTGTCCTGTTGTGTCATCCTAAAATGAAAGAGCCATAAGCTAAAACATTCATTTTATGGTTATCGCACTTTTGCAAAATGTTATTGTAACTCAACCTACATGACAACACAAGAAAGTAAATCTATATGAGTTAACTGTCTAATAGGTGACAATAGAATCCAAGCTAGTATAGCTGCATAATTACGAGTTAAGGACATGATCTTACAAAAAGCCTATTTCCAGATCTGAGAAAAAAAGTATAGTATTTAAAGAATAGTTTTCACGTACTTCCATTGTGATCCCAGAAGAAGCTTGTACCTGGAACAACGATGCTAATCCTTTTTTGAAATTCAAGCTCACTGTGTTGTCCAAAGAAATGTCAAAAAACCCTTGAATCTAAATAAATCCCAGAGACATTACTGAACAGTTCATCCTAGGTCAGAAAACACATTATCTGAACGTTTGAATATCATTATTCATTGAAAGTGTGTCCTTTGATACCTGATTATTCTCATTTTTCTGATATGTAGTTCACATGTTACAAATCTCTTCAATGAGCCTGCTTCTTATGTCTGTTCAAGTATGTACATGACCTTTTAAGCTAATTATATATTCACCCATAAATAAATAAAGACCTGAAATTCCATTTCAAACCTAAATATATTATTTCAAAATATTTTATTTAATGTGAGAAAACTATGCTTTGAAATGCGTAATACTTATTTGCTTCAGCAGGCCTTTAACGGGCCTACTCTTTAATGTAAGCTATTATTTTAATGTAAGGGATTTGCTCAAGGACCAAACAGTGGCGACTTGGAACAGAGTCCAGTACCTTAACCGCTAGGCTATCACAGTCCCAATTCACAGTCTCAGTTTTATTATCAGCATTAAAGCTTTGAGCGACTGACAATACTGCAATGTCAAATCATATCTTTGAAGAGCTAGTGCGACTCCTGCTTGTTTCGAAGAAAACGTTAAAGCTACTTCACAACAATCACGCTAATACATTTCCCCATGTTTAATATACAAACATACCTGTCCTGAGTGGATATGTACAAGAAATGGTTCCTTGATGTGTTCGTCCTCACCCAAGTGTTTGCCCGTGCTGGGATTGAATTTTAGGTCTTGAATCTGGGAAAAAAAACAACAACAACAACATAGTAAGAATTTGTTAGTGCATTCTTGCAAAAAGATACAGTGGGGCAAAAAAGTATTTAGTCAGCCACTGATTGTGTAAGTTATCCTACTTAGAAAGATGAGAGATGTCTGTAATTTTCATCATAGGTACACTTCAACTATGAGAGACAAAATCAGAAAAAAATTCAGGAAATCACACTGTAGGATTTTTAAAGGATTTAATTGTAAATCATGGTGGAAAATAAGTATTTGTTCACCCACTAACAAGCAAAATTTTTGGATCTCACAGACCTGTAACTTTTTCTTTAGGAAGCTCTTCTGTCCTCCACTGGTTACCTGTATTAATGGCACCTGTTTGACCTCGTTATCTGTATAAAAGACACCTGTCCACAGCCTCAAACAGTCAGACTCCAAACTCAAGACCAAAGAGCTGTAGAAGAACACCAGGAAGAAAATTGTAGACCTGCAGCAGGCTGGGAAGAGTGAATCTACAATAGGCAAGCAGATTGGTGTGAATAAATCAACTGTGGGAGCAAATGTAAGAAAATGGAAGACATGCAAGACCATTGATAATCTCCCTCGATCTGGGGCTCCACGCAAGACATCATCCCGTGGGGTCAAAATGATCATGAGACCGGTGAGGAAAAATCCCAGGACTACACAGAGGGACCTGATGAATGACCTGTAGAGAGCTGGGACCAAAGTAACAAGGCTACCATCAGTAACACACTACGCCGAGAGGGACTCAGATCCTGCAGTGCCAGGCGTGCCCCCCTGCTTAAGCCAGTACATGTCCAGGCCCATCTGAAGTTTGCCAGAGAGCATATGGATGATCCAGATGAAGATTGGGAGAATATCATGTGGTCGGATGAAACCAAAATAGAACTTTTTGGCTAAAAACTTGTCGTGTTTAAAGGAAGAAAAATTCTGAGTTGCAACCATACCTACTGTGAAGCATGGGGGTGGAAACATCATGCTTTGGGGCTGTTTTTCTGCAAAGGGGACAGGACGACTGATCCGTGTTAAGGGAAAAATGAACGGGGCCATGTATTGTGAAATTTTAAGCCAAAACCTCCTTCCATCAGTGAGAGCATTGAAGATGGAACGTGGCTGGGTCTTCCAGCATGACAATGATCCCAAACACACCGCTCGGGGCAACGAAGGAGTGGCTCCGTAAAAAGCATTTCCAAGGTCCTGGAGTGGGCCTAGCCAGCCAAACCTCAACCCCATAGAAAATTTGTGGAGGGAGTTGAAAGTCTGTGTTGCCCCAAAACATCACTGCTCTAGAGGAGATCTGCATGGAGGAATGGGCTAAAATACCAGCTACAGTGTGGTGCAAACCTGGTGAAGACTTACAGGAAACGTTTGACCTCTGTCATTGCCAACAAAGGTTATGTTACAACGTATTGAGTTGAACTTTTGTTATTGACCAAATACTTATTTTCCACCATAATTTACAATCAAATTCTTTAAAAATCCTACAATGTGATTTCCTGGATATTTTTTCTCATTTTGTCTCTCATAGTTGAAGTGTACCTATGATGAAAATTACAGACCTCTCTCATCTTTCTAAGTAGGAGAACTTGCACAATCAGTGGCTGACTAAATACTTTTTTGCCCCACTGTAAGTCCTGTGAACATTCAGTGTTAGAAACATTAACCGGGGTAGTAAAAATCAAAACATTTATTTTGGCATGATATGGGAGCTTGAAAGTCCCAGACAGAAATGTCTAAAAGAGTCTAAAAGTGATTAGTACAGTATTCCACTTTTGGGTAGTATACTTCTTGGTGAGAGATTGTTGACTGCTAGACATGACTCTGTGACATAGATGCCTCTAGACTTTTGCTCAAAGCTGTCCCTGTAGATTCTCCACACTTATAGTTTGCAGAAGCTGGTGTCCCAGCTGGTCCCATAAATGTTCGATTGGCAATAAATATGGTGAAAGGGCATTCCTGGGACACCCTTGCTGTGTGCGGGCGAGCATTATCCTGCTGAAAAATGAAAGTTGGAAGCCCTGCCATAAGAGGCAACACATGTAGCCATTGGATGTCCTGTGCATATTCCTGAACTATTAGTGTCCCTTGTATCACTACTAGGGGTGACTAGGGGTGATCATCATACCAGCTGTTGGGGCAGTGTGTCACTCCACAACAAAGGTAGGATTGAAGCACTCACCACGAAGAATCCATACTTGAACCCTACCTTCATCGGATCCCAAACAGAACCTGAACGAATCACTAAAGACGATACGGTCCTAGTCCATAGCAGTCCGGGTTTCTCGTTCACAACACAACTGCAAACGAAGATAATGGTGGCTGGCTGTCAATGGCAGAATACGTAATGGATACTGTGACAACAGATTTCCATTTGCTAAGCAAAGGCAGGAGTGTGTGATGAAGGCACCATCTGGGTCTGGATGTTGGACAACAAAACTGTGGGAGCTGCTTGTGCTTGTGGGTGAATCAAACAATCCTCTCCACTGGTGGTCTGTCTGGGCTGTCCAGAGCCTGTTCACCATGTGTGCGAGCCCTCATGCAGTCACTGCTCCCAACACCTCCTAACAGCTAGGCTAGAACGGTCTAGATGGAATTCAATATGTTGAAACAACCATCCTGCTTTTCTCAGTCCAATAATGTGCCTGTCAACTGGGTAAAATGTCTTTTAGCGCATCATTGTGGCATATCTAGCAGTCAAAGATCTCTCACCAAGAGGTACACTACCCAAAAATAGAATCTGATAGCCTTTTTGTAGATAGCAGGGGAAGCACTCCAGTGTCTAATTAGACCACACCTGTAATCATTTACATATCTGCCTGTGACATAACTGCATGCCGAGTTTTGCAGCAATCCAATATTTCTATCGGGGTGCTTTATTTATTTTATCAATTACTGCATTTGCCTGAAGCTTAGAGTTCTTATGTATACAATTTAAAACTTACTCTTATTTGGAGAAGTTGCTCTTGCTGGCTGTTAGGGTTGCTCCATATTGAGTGAACTTGAATTATGGCCACCACATTGACGGCCGGAACTGTATCAAGGTCCACTGTGATGGGAGCCATCAACATGGATGTGCTGTACTCATACTCATACAGAACCCCAGAATCAAAGTGGAGACCTGAACTCAACTCTGCTGAAACATCAACACTGTTTAAACTCTAATCAAAGTAGTAACCATGCTGATATTATTAAGTACACAAGCAGGTTAAACACAGAAATATAGTGAAAGGATGTTAATGTGGCAATAATGTAAATCTTCTGCTTTTGAAATGGCATAACATCAAAACTGAACTGATTACATTTTCTAAGATTTAACATATTTCACGGTAAATGAGATCGCTTGTGAAAATTATTCAAATAAAATAAATCTCATTACCTAGGGTAACACTGGTCCAAATTCCAGATAGGAACATGAGGCAAAATGTCAGGTACGCCGTAGGCTTCATGTTTCAGAGCTGACCAAGACTTACTGGCAGGTTTACTGTGTCAGACTGACAGCAGTGTTAACAGGAACATGATTTAAAAGAAAAAAAACAGGTGATGCAATTGACAAACTGAACATATGCCAGGCAGACCCTCCTACACTTTAGGCTTAGAAACCTCCTACACTTTATTTAACACTCTCTCTCTCTCTCTCTCTCTCTCTCTCTCTCTCTCTATATATATATATATATATATATATATATAGAGAGAGAGAGAGAGAGAGAGAGAGAGAGAGAGAGAGAGCTTTCTAAGCCTAAAGTGCTTGTCTAGTACCAACAACCATGCCACTTTCAAAGTCACTTAAATCATATTTCTTTCCTATTCTGATGCTTGGTTTGAACTTCAACAGATCTTATTGGCCATGTTTACATGCTTAAATAAACCGAGTTGCTGCCATGTGATTGGCGGATTAGATATAAGTGAGCATGGTCCTACATTTATCTGATGTTGAGTCAATACCTTTTATTGTTAGTGTATTCTAAGAAAATCTGTCAATTATAATGATTTCCGATTGTTTGATCAGACACATTCACACCAATGGCCTGCTGGAGGTCATTTTGTAAGGCTCTGGCAGTGCTCAACCTGTTCCTCCTTGCATAAAGAAGCAGATACCAGTCGTGCTGAGGAGTTAAGGACCTTCTACAGCTTTGTCCAGCTCTCCTAGAGTAACTGCCTGTCTCCTGGAATCTCCTCCATACTCTTAAGACTGTGCTGGGAGACACAGCAAACCTTCTGGGAATGAGGCATATTGATGTGCCATCTTGCAGGAGTTGGACTACCTGTGCAACCTCTGTAGGTGCTGCAAAATGGTACTAGTAGTGCCACTGACTCTAGCCAACTGCAAAACTAGTTAAAAATCATTCCTGTTTTGGGGGTCGTCTCATTGTTACTCCTCTAGTGCACATGTTGTTAATTTCATTAACACCAATGCAGCTGAAACTGATTAACAACATAATGTATTTACATATATATATATGTACTTTATAACTTTATAACTATACAATGTATTGTCCTTTTATTCATTTATGCTTATCACTAAGCAAACTACTGGTGAATCTGATAGAAGGTCAGTAATTGTTTAACAGGGCACAGTGACACTGCTAAAATTGATCTGATTTGACCTATGAATAGGACACAACTACATTATGCTTGTTCATGAGTTTGTTAATCTCTCTATTTTATTTTAAAATTCATATCCTCTTTCAGTTTTACGTTTGTACAAGATTACTTTTGTTGCTTAAAATACTCATACTAACCATGTTTCATAACAGCTTGCTATTTTACCTTTTAACCTTTTTTAAGTGATTCATAAAAGCCTCAGTTTTTTCTTTTTGGATAGCAAGCAATCAAATTTAATATCATTTTGAGTTGATACCAAAACAAAAAAACCCCCAAAACATTAGGTTTTCAGGTTATTGACATTTAGTCCTTCAGCAGACACCCTTATCCAGAACAAATAAGAAATGATATAATCTTACAATCCAAGCTATTGGGGGTTAAAGACCTTGCTCAAAGATCCAAAAGTAACAGCTGAGTAGAAGTGGGCTTTGAACCCTGGACTTTCTGCTTTACAGTTCAGTACCTTAACCACTAAGCCACACAGTCCCAAGATCCAGGTTGCACAGCTATTCAATTTTGTTTTATCTTTATCTCTTCTGTTTCATCATTATTTTTAATGCTGTTATACAGGCGAATAGCCTTGTGAGAAGACAGTTCCACATCCTACTAGCACGTAGTCTGTTATTTCTCATTGCTCTGTCTCAGGATGACACACTTCCTCTCTGTGTTTTTATTCTTCCTACGAACTATCCTGTGTTTATTTCTAAATCCCATAAATTTAAAGCGATTGGGGCTGGTTTGTACAGGCTGGTTGGTAGAGAGTTATTTTCATCACAAAAGTGCAATATTAGTGTGTTTGCACTCTTGTTCTATACTTAATGTACATTCACTTATACAAGACACCTGAAGTAACCATCTGATAATGAATGGATAACCTGAAAAGAACTAAAGATTAAGAGACATTGTAAAAACAATTTGTCTAAATGTTATATAAGATCTGAAAGCCAAGAATATATGACGTGAGCTTTGTTGTACAGGCTCTTGTAGGCTATAGAGTCTTTATAAGGGTTGGTCGGCACTCTTATATAGAAGTTGGTTTTGGCAGTCTGTTTTTAGAAACCTAAAACAGACTTTCCTTCATCTTCTGTCATTTCGGTCTTGTTCACCGATTGTATTCATCTATTCCTCTATAATTGTATTTTCCTGTGAATCTGTTCTTCTCATGGACTGTCCAGAGTAATAGAGTTGTAGATTAGTTAAATGATCTTGCAGTTAAATTAAATATTTTATATTGTATTAAATAATATTACAGAATTGGTGGCACAGTACATGGCATGGTGGTTAGAGCTGTCACTGCACCAGAGACCTGGCTTCATGTCCTGGTGGAGTTTGCTAATTCTCTCTCTATGGGTCCTCTCTGATCACTCTAATTTCCTTCTAAATTCCAAAGATTTGCATTAGGTTACCTGGCATCTCTAAAGTGTGTGTGTGTGTGTGTGTGTGTGTGTGTGTGTGTGTGTGTGCCCTCTGATGGTTCAAGGTCAGTAGGCACTGCCAGCCCTCATACCTGGCTCCACCTGGTGGTGGGCTAGCGTTTTAGCATGAGCACAAATGAAATAATTGTTTACATTAAAACCACAGGTTTATGAAGAGATGTATTTTATTGCTCTTATATTGTTCTTTGTGGGCGGCACGATGGTGCAGTGGTTATCACCCTCACCTCACAGCTTCAGGATCCCCAGTTCGATCCCGACCCCGGGCTCTGCCTGTGTGGAGTTTGCATGTTCCAGTCGTGTTCATGTGGGTTTTCTCCGGGTACTCCAGTTTCCTCCCACATTCCAAAGACATGTGTGTTAGGTTAATTGGTGTTTCCAAAGTGTCCCAACGTATGTGCCCTACGATGGATTGGCGCCCTGTCTAGGGTTGTTCCTCTCTCCTGTAACCCTACCTAGGATAAGCGGATAAGACAATGAGTGAATGAATGCATATTGTTCTTTTACAATTCAGTGATCACACTGAGACATTCAGACATTAAATTGGTCATGGACTGAACATTTTCTTCGGTTGGCACTATAAATGTCTGTTAAGGTTTATATTTAAATTCAAAACGCCCTGATTTTTTTTCTATTTGTTGTTTTATTATTTTAATGCTTGGCCCTATAAGGTCAACAGGTCATTGCTATAGGCAGGGTAGCGTAGTTTCAAGTATTGCCTATTGAAACATAAATTATTTAGCAATAGAAATGTAAATTAATTAACATTCATTAGACATTGTATACATCAGGTATTTCTTATTGATCCTTCATGGTCCAAGTTGTACTCAGCTGGCTCCTAACAGCTTTATAAGCAACACCGTTCGATATACTTCTAAACTCTGGGGGCCTCTAGTGGCCATCTGGAGAAATTAACTATTTTCCAACACGGAAAGGTTCTGTCTGTACTCTTGACTGTTGATATGTAAAAATACTCTGCAATGCCTCACTTTATATTTTAAACCCAAATTCAACATTTCAGCCCCATATCTCTGCCTGATGTATGGCCCATCTAACTCAAAGAAGGATACACAGCACAACACACAGCACTGAAAAACTGTTGGCCCCCTTCCTGATTTCCTATTTTTTTCCATGTTTGTCACACTTCAGTGTTTTTCGGAACACCAAACCAATTTAAATATTAGTAAAAGACAACACAAGTAAACACAAAATGAAATTTTTAAATGAAGGTGTTTATTATTAAGGGAGAAAAAATCCAAACCTACATGGCCCTGTGTGAAAAATTGACGTCCTCACTTGTTAAAACATAACTTAACTATGGTTTATCACACCTGAGTTCACTGTCTCTAGCCACACCCAGGCCTGATTATTGCCACACCTGTTCTCAATCAGGACATCACTTAAATAGGACCTGCCTGACAAAGTGAAGTACACCAAAAGATCCATAAAAGCTACACAGCCTGCCAAGAGCCAAAGAAATTCAGGAACAATTGAGAAAGACAGTAATTGAGATCTATCAGTCTGGAAAGGGTTATAAAGCCATTTCTAAAGCTTTCGGACTCCAGCAAACCACAGTGAGAGCCATTATCCACAAATGGCGAAGACATGGAATAGTGGTGAACCTTTCCAGAAGTGGCCGGCCGACCAAAATTACCCCAAGACCGCAGCGACGACTCATCCAAGAGGTCACAAAGACCCCACAGCAACATCCAAATAACTGCAGGCCTCACTTAAGGTCAGTGGTCATGCCTCCATGATAAGAAAGAGAAGGGGCAAAAATGGCCTGCATGGCAGAGTTCCAAGATGAAAACCACTGCTGAGCAAAAAGAACATTAAAGCTCGACTCAATTTTTCCAGAACACATCTTGATGATCCCCAAGACTTTTGGGAAAACATTCTGTGGACTGACGAGACAAAAGTTGAAATCTTTGGAAGGTGCGTGTCCCATTACATCTGGTGTAGAAGTAACACAGCATTTCAGAAAAAGAACATTATACCAACAGTAAACCAACTGTTTTGCTGCTGCAGGACCTGGAAGACTTGCTGTGATAAATGGAACTATGAATTCTGCTGTCTGTCAAAAAATCCTGATGGAGAATGTCCGGCCATCTGTTTGTGACCTCAAGCTGAGACAAACTTGGGTTCTGCAGCAGGACAATGATCCAAAACCCTCCAGCAAGTCCACCTCTGACTGGCTGGAAAAAAAAACAAAATGAAGACTTTGGAGTGGTCTAGTCAAAGTCCTGACCTGAATCCTATTGAGATGCTGTGGCATGACCTTAAAAAGGCCATTCATGCTCGGAAACCCTCCAATGTGGCTGAATTACAACAATTCTGCAAAGATGAGTGGCCAAAATTCCTCCACAACGCTGTAAAAGACTCATTACAAATTAAACGCTTGGTTGCAGTTGTTGCTGCTAAGGGTGGCCCAACCAGTTATTAGGTTTAGGGGGCAATCACTTTTTCACACAGGGCCATGAACGTTTGGTTTTTTTCTCCCTTAATAATGAACACCTTCATTTAAAACAGCATTTTGTGTTTAGTTGTGTTGTCTTTGACTAATATTTCAATTGGTTTCATGATCCGAAACACTTAAGTGTGACAAACATGTAAAAAAAATAGGAAATCAGGAAGGTGCCAAACACTTTTTCACACCACTGTATAAACACCTGAATGAGAGTGGGCCATGCTACTTGGGGACCTCTTCAAAAGTTTGAATGAGTTTGAAGTTGTACATACAACTAATATTTGTTTAGGATTTGATGTTAACAAAACAGACACCCTAGCAAAAATGTACAGGACACAGAATGCTTAACTGAATATTATTTTTATCCAGCTGTATCTATAAGGGGCATAAAGGTGGCACAGTGGTTAGCACTGTCACTTCACAGCTCCAGAGAGCCCCAGTTTGATTTCTGGCTTGAATGTCCCTTGTGTGGAGTTTGCATTGCCCTTTTGCATTTTGCATTTCCCATAGGGGTAGCACTGTTGCCTCACAGCAAGAAGGTCCTGGGTTTGATCTGTGTCCGCCTGGGTTTATTCCGGGTACTCCGGGTTGCCCAACAATTCCAAAGATATGTGTGGTAGGTTATTTGGTGTTTCTAAAATACCCCTAGCATGTAAGTGTGTGTATGAGTGCGTGAGTGTATGTGCCCTACGATGGATTGGCACCCTGTCTAGGGTTGTTCCTTGTGCCCTGTTTTGCCGGCTAGACACCGGTTTTCCTGCAACCCTGATCTGTGCGGATAAGGAATGAATATCTGTTTGGGTTTTTTCTGGGTACTCTGGTTTCCACCCACATTCCAAAGTTGTGTTAGGTCAATTGGTCTCTAGTGTGTGTGTGTGTGTGCCCTGCAATGGACTGGCATCCTATCTAGGTTTGAGTCCCACCTTATGTTCTGTGCTACTGGTTTGGCCAGGTTCCCTGGAAACTTTGGTTGGATTAAGTGAGTATGAAAATGAATTCATGTTTATGCTTATCTTTGCCTTTGTCTTTTTCTCAGACATTTCATTTAAATACTGTTCTACACACAATAGCATAAAATTAAAATGATTTTTATTAATACACCAAATAATCTCAAGGTTCTTAGAAGAAATTCCAACTAGCAAATTTGATATTGCATTAGCTTTTGTGTGATCTTGTCTCTTAATTATGATAGGGCAAGGCTTGACAGCAGCATAAGACCCCCAAAATCCTGTTCTACACCACCACAATGTAAAAAGTTAAGCAGAATTGTTTAGTAATACTGTTGCTTGTTGTCATTTTGTTATTTAATTTTACAAGTTATTTAGTTTTACTGTTGACACAATGGGTGGCTCAGTTACATGGTGGTCAGTGCTCCTACCTCACAGTCAGTAACCTACTGTTCAATTCCCAGCCTGGACTTCACCTTTGTGGAGTTTACATGTTCTCCTCGTGTTTTTGTGGGGTTCCTGTGGTTACTACCACGCTGGTTTTGTTGTAAAGGCCAGGCCTATGCTGGCACCCTGTGCTCTACAGATATAGGAGCTGGAACTGCTGTGACCCTGACCAGGAAAATGTGGGGTTAAGTTGTGAAAAAAATACATAAATTAATGATAATAACATGAACTATTATTATTAGTAGTAGTAATAATAGTAGTAGTAGCAGCATTGTGTATGCTGTAATTCGTTTGGACTTTTTCGTGTGTTCTAGATTCTGTGTCTTGAATCAACGCTTCATGAACCTTAGTCTCGTCTGAATCTTTAACAGTACTGTAAATACATCGTGTAGAAGAAAAACGGGCAAGGACTTTGTACGCCATTATTTTAATATTCCCGCATTTTTAAAAGTTAATCTCCTTTTGGCGTCGGCTGCTGTTTACAGTCAGGCAGCGAGAGGGTCACCCTCACGGTGGATCAGGCATATTGGCGGCCTCCAGCGGGTCCTCCTTCCTTTTTCTCGTCCCTGAGCGAGCCGACGCCAAGATGGTGAGTCTTCGTGACATGAAAATTGAGCAGAATTCGTGAAAAATCTTCGCAATCCTCAGCGCTGCACTGTAAAGTTTAGCCAAATAAAATTCTACATGTTGTCTATGGCCGTAGTGTAGAGTTATTTGTGTGATTGTTTGTATTTACATCGGTGTATAATGGAGTTGGGGTAGCTGCAGGTCTCCGTGTAGCTTTGCTCGGTTTAACGGCTGAGTTCCTGTCGTGATTAAATAAATATGGTCTGAGCACTAATGTAGAGTGTGAGCGCGTGTTGTTTTAGGCTTAGTGGTTAAAATGAGAACTAAACCGTTGGACAAGTGCTGAGTGATCTAGCTGTTAGCGTAACTCACGGTGTTCCGTACAGCTCAGTACCGCTGTCGCACGCTTTCAGTTTGCACGGTTATTTAGCTTTTACAATCCGAGTTGGAACTACATAAACCCTGTTGTTGTCTAGTGTTTGATGTCATCAAATGATTGACGTTTTTGTTTTGGAATTAATGACTTTTCCTGATATAATAGTTACAAATGGGTAAATGTAAGATGTTTTCGGTGTTCCGTACAGTGTTTCTGTGTGATCTTTAATGTCAGCGTGACATGGCTTTATAGGAAACGTCACCCCTTTACACGTTTGTTTTGGGTGATATAACATGCGATTTTGTAGTTCTAAGGAAAGTCTGTCCTCCACTTTAGGGCCCTAACCGAATAAAGTCACATCTGTAGTAGCACAAGAACAGAAACACTACTTGGCACAAACTTGGTTATTAGTTCTTTTACAGGTGTGTGTCCGTAAGCTTTAACCTCAGTGGTCTGTTCACCTCAATGTACCAGTTCCAAAAGTATCACGTTCATCTTACCATCATCTTAAGTGTTACAACTTTCCCTCACATAGGGTCATAACTCTACTGTAGTTTGTGATCATGGTGAATTTCCATACGTTGAGAAAAGGTTTAGTGTGTGTAACAGCTGATGTTTCAGAAGCAATGGTACCGGTGGTAGCATTCCACTCGTTTTCAGTTTTCTTGTCAAAATACTTTTTATATTTGGATTACAGTCGCATAAAAAGACTTATGTCTGGTCACTGTCTTGTTTAGCCATAGAATGTGTCACAAAGTTGTGTATTTGGTAGTAAGTAGTGTGTGGATGTACAAATTGGGTCAATGTTGTGCAGTGGGAGCGTGTTTGGGGCACAGCCGTGCTGTTTCAGGTATTCTGGTGTAATGCTTGCATTTGATGTATGTGGAGAATATTAAGCGTTCTTTTTCTTAAAGTAAATTTTAGTAGAGTTGGCGGTGTTTGTCCTTTTGTGTTCATGAAATTGTTGGTAAACAAGCATTAACATGATCAGGATTGGAAGATGAGACGGTTTGCATTTTGTGCCAGTGTAAATGTTTAGGGGTGGGAAATATGACGATATTTTATCGTATCGTGGTAAATTATCGTGATAGACAGTATGCTTTTCTGGGGATATCATCAGTTCTTAAGGAACACTGACCAAATGCACGTTTCTTTTTAAACCGTGTAATTGGATGAAGTGCAGAACATTTTGAATAAGTCACTTAACAAGTACGGGATAAGATTTGAAAATTTGCTCTGAGGAATCTGTCTGATGCATTTGGTCTGCATTCACATGTATTGTGATGTGCACTGTGAAAGTCTCCCAATATGGTGGCATGATATTTTTGCCATATTGCCCACCCCTAAGTTAGATGAAGTTTGTTAAACTGCTTCATTTGTTTATCTGCAAGCATCTGTTCAACATTACCGAAACTCAATAAACAAAACATACTTGGTTGTAATCATAGATTGAAGTCTTTGAATTGTGCATCACCAGTTAGATTTCTGCTTTATCCATGTCAAATGGCACATTTAGTGACACTGAATGCTTTTATTTCAGAATGACTCCGTCACACTCAGGACCCGGAAGTTCATGACAAACCGCTTGCTTCAAAGGAAGCAGATGGTAAGGTTGAGTTTATGTTGTTGTGAGGAGTTTACAGTGTATTAATTTTAGCCATTGTATAGCTCCAATGCATTGTACTTTCTTTACCAGGTCCTTGATGTCCTGCACCCTGGCAAAGCAACAGTCCCCAAGACTGAAATCAGGGAGAAGCTGGCCAAAATGTACAAGACCACCCCTGATGTAGTCTTCGTCTTTGGTTTCAAGACACAGTTTGGTGGTGGCAAAACGACAGGTTTTGCCATGGTCTATGATTCATTGGACTATGCCAAGAAGAACGAGCCAAAATACAGACTGTCCAGAGTAAGCCATGCATCATTCTGTTTAATGAATCTCCTTAATTGTTGATGTACCTTCATTTTTCATGAGTTGGTAGGTTAGCTGTAAGGTATCATTCACACCAGGTGCTTCCATGTGTGGTGGTTTCTAGTGGTAAACCGCATGATGTGTGTAAATGCACTCTGATTGCTCAAAGCATTTCAGGCCATAAATGTATATCTCTCTCAACTCATGTCTACTGAAATCCTGCCCAAGACTTCACAATATAGCATGTGATCCATGACAAGCTATTACAGCTAGTCTCTGATTTAGATCCATTGTCAGTTGAATTTGTCAACCAAGGAGTTTAATATACTGTGTATATATATATCATAGCGTAGCCTACCTTAAACATGCTTAAAACACGATGCCACGTCGGCTTTTCCTCACTGGTTCCCAGTGCTCATCCCTCCTGCTTTGTGACCTCCTATATGTCATGTACTGCCAGACTTCTTCATCTAGCACAGGAGGCTATCGTAGTGGGTAGCCTACCGTAAACATGCCCAAAACACTTGCATTAAATTACACTTGAGCCGAGTCTTTAACACGAAGCTTATTTTATAGTAAAGTATTGAATATCTCGTGTTTTCCCAGCGCCCATCACTCCTTCCACATGACGGCAAATGCCATGCGCTGCAGAGTTCCCTATCCAGAATGGCAGAATATTGCAGTGTATCGCTTGCTCAGGGAAAATCCAAAATTGAGTACAGTTTCTGCTGAATGTGTTATCAGATTGTCATCATAAGGTTGAAATTGTAAAACGAGGACTGCCTGTTTTAGCAATTTCGTCAGATGTCCCTCTTCACCAACTACTTGTCAAAACAAAACACTAGTAGTTTTTGCTATGGCTGTAATTAGTCACTGCTTTATTAAGCAATTCTTCCAGGTTTTTCCTTTTAAATGTTACCATATGAAGGTGCTTTCCTCTTAGCTTAAGGAAATTGGAAATTATGTAAAATTGTTTGATGCAGTAGTCATATATTGCAAATGAAAACTAAACACCAAGTGCAGCATACTGCAATCAGATTTCAGTCAACCTGTATTCATATTAGGTGTAAATGCATTTTATCAAGATACAGGGAAGTTTCAGGTTTACAAAGTAACTTTTTTTTTTTTTTTTTTTTTTGTTCAATAGCACGGTCTGTATGAGAAGAAAAAGACATCCAGAAAACAGCGCAAGGAAAGGAAGAACAGAATGAAGAAAGTAAGAGGTACCAAGAAAGCCTCTGTCGGTGCCGCTGGCAAAAAGGTAATGCACATCTGTCAGATTTATCCTTTCACCACCATTTTTTTTCATTCTTGCCAGTTTATTTTATTCCTCTGTTATAATCCATCTTTCTTCTCTCTTGTACTTCTGGGCTGTAGAAGGTAAATCTCTTAAGTAGACTAACTATTAAGACTTGCTTTGTGTGAGAGATAATGTGGTCCTTAACCTTCTAAGTCCCAAGCCCTTACTGATTTATTTATTTATCTTTAAACTACCTTAATATAATAGCTCACAGTGGACCTATTTTAGTACTTTAGTATGCAACAGTAGAGAAGTGTGCCAAAGGCATCAAGTCCAGGACAAATAAAGTAGCATTAGTGCATCTATAGGGTAGAATCTCACCTTGGTAGCTGTTGAACACTTCAAGCTCCCCATCATTTAACCACAGTGGTAAGACGGCACTGAACCAGTGGGCATAATGCTGATCTTATTAAGATGTATGTGAAACACATTGTCACCTCTTAGCTGTGGTTGCTCTTCCAAGACGTGATAAAACATCAAAAACTTTTGGATTTTATTAATAGCAAGTTCATACATGAAATAATTAACACATTACAAGTAAACTATTGTTTAAGGAAATTGGGTCAGCAAGCAGAACTTCCCCAGAATTAGAATAAAAGTGCCATGCAGCTGACCTTCTGAAGTTTATGAATTGTTTGTTGATTACTCTTGTGCTTGAGTTACAGCTAGTGATGCTCAGATCTGATTCTATTCTAAAAAATGTTTAGCATTAAAAACACTTTATACTAATGTTTAGTACACGTACTAAATATGAATGCTTCTAAAGGTCAGCTTTGTTGAAAGAAGTTTAGTTGGCAAGCATAAGTTTCTATTAGATACGCAACAGTCGATCGGCTGGTGACTGAAATTGGCCATTTTTTTTTAGTGTGATCAGTCTCATAACCTGATCTGTGCCGGTCACATTTACACTTGCACAGCCACAAATGAACAGCACAGTTTCATGTTTAATTTAGAATTCGGTTTGTGCATACAGAGCTTTAAACATGGCTCAGCCACTCTCCGGTTTATGTGAGACTGTAGCTGACACTTGTCTGTGAGGAAGTGTTAGTACTACTTGGTAAACTGAATAGTCTTTCTCTACATAGCACGGTACTAATGAGGGAGTAGAGATGCTATGTGGCAATAGAGATACGTTTTGGACAAACCAATGTCTACAGTGTGTTGGTACCGTGTATTAGCCAGTGCCAAGAGGTCTCCAAAATGTATCGGAAGGGGAAACTGTACATGTTCAAGTGCTATCTCATCGCTGTGGTTAGAACTGTATTGTAGTATGTGTATTGTTACAACCTACAAATCATAACCGTTTAAGTCCCACTCTCTGCTTATTTCATTTTTGTGGTGCAGTTTAGACCTTAAATTTGCACATTTCCCATTTACCCATATATGGTTAGTAGCTGAAGTTTGCTACTTTAATCTTGCACTGAAGCTAAAATGCTAACGTAGCTAATAAGGAAGCGAATGGCCCTTGGTTCATGTTAAGCATAGATAATGGTTTTTAATGTTATACTGCAAATTTAGACAAGACTTAAGACACAGCATTGTTGCTAGAACTTTTAACATTGTGAATTTTAATTTAAAGTTACTGCTTCAAGTGTATCGAAATGAAATTGGGATTAGTTGTAGGTGTTCAAATACTAGACCCTGAAACTCTGTGTTTAATGGAGAATAATGTAGATAATCTGTTAAAAAAAAAAAACAAGTTTGAGCACTTTATGGGTTTGTTTTGGCTTTGAAGTTTAGAGGAGCAGATAAGATGGTTATGTGAAATAATTGTCTTTGTATTACCACATCTGTCTGCATGACTAAGTTGGATTTAATTATTTTGCCCATGTTAGCCTCATAGTGCAAGTGCAAAATTCAAGTAGCAAATGTCCACCATTTAATGGCTGAGGTTTCTGTATTAATTTTTGCTCAGACTGTTCCCTCGAAGGTAGTGAGGTTTTGCACTAATGGAGAGCTAAAACTAGTAACATATTAAGCAGTATATGGCATGAAGACTTTGGTAGACTCTGGTAGGAAAAATATAATGAAATGGTTGTGGTCATTACCTGCTCATGCTGTTAAGCATTTGGGTAAGTCATTGACCTAAACCTGCAGATTTTTTTTATAGAGCAGATTTATGTTCATGGTGGTTACGTTCTCATTTTTTGCTTTTTGTCTTTTATTTTGCTTCCCTGGATGTTTTCAGAAATGAGATGTCAGGAAAAGGTGAAATTGGCTTGGTGTGCTGATTGCAATCCAGTTTTTCACTTTAGTTGGAGTGCCATGCATGTTAATCTTAAATATCTTGCTTCTGTATCACAGTCGTGTGCAGGTTTTTTCCACTTTCGTACATGCTCAACTTTTGGTCAACCTAATTTACTAATTTTTACATTTACACAAGTAAATGCCATCTCAAAGCTACTAAGATTTATGAACAGTGTATTTTGAAAATTTTCTGAAATGTTAAGCAGATAAACTGCATGCTTTTAGATGTGAATTAGCAGCTGGAATGTGCCAACCCAAGTTTCACCGTTTGTGAACTTGTACATTAGGCCAGTTAAATACCTTTAAAATGTTAACTTGCATTGAATCGGGTTCTGTAATGCTCGCGTTTGCTCCTCATTGCTGTGATCGGAACTTTGATTTAGGAGCACTCAGACAAGAGGTTATTTGCCCCCAGAGTAGACCACTTGTTACAGTGGTGTTCAGTTTTATTCATGGATAATCTGAAGGAATAAAGACACAGTTCAGTAGTGGTTTGTGTTGATAGATGTTTGTGTGCTCCTCTTGATTTTGACATCTGGAGCACCAGTACTCCATGGTTAAAAAGCTTACTGTAGAACCCTGGTTAATATTGGTTCATAATCACGTTATACTTTATTGCTGCCACAAATGCAGTTGGCTAGTGTGCCTGTGAAGGCAGTCTGTTGCCTGAGGGGTAGTCCACATGTTGGATGAGCAGAAACAGCCTAATAATCTGAGTAATGGCTCAATTGGAATATAGTAGTTGTAAATCTGTAAAAGGAAATCAGTTGATATAGAATAGGCTTGCGAGTTACACTTCCAATCAGACGGAGTCTGTTTGCATGTGCACTTTTAGTTGATTCAACTGGGTGTGAAAACTTTCCTGTGAAGTTTATGCCTCAAGTCTTGCCTTAAACTGTCATCAGGATGGAAGCTGAAAATTCTGAATTATTCTGTTCGAACAAGTATTCAAGCAAATTAATAACAGGGTTCACAGCTCCTTGTTACAGATTATCAAGTTGTGTGTGCATATTAATAGTTCTGATCAGAATGATGTCAGTCAGATTGACACTTTGCATGTAAAGAGCCAATATTGTATGTTGCTGTTTGGTGATTTATCTAATATTGGCTAAACTGGCCAACCCTGTTTAACCCCATTTTAAAGGTCCTGCATGCTACTGTTTGCTTGTGGGAACTTAATACAAGAAGCTGAAATTTCCACAATGAGCATTTTTAGTTGTGGGGTCTATATTTATACAATTTACTTCACTTTAGACCAGTCACTTAGATTTCTACCTAGCAATTTAGCTTTGCTAGAACTACAACAGTCATGGTAAGGATTTTATCTGTACAATTTTGAGTTCCTCGAATGATTCTTACATTTGAGTATGCAATTTCTTTCAAATGTGGGACTGTGGTGGCCTAGCGGTTAAGGTACTGGACTCTGGACAAGAAGGTTCAGGGTTCAAATCCCGCCAAGCTGCCACTTTTGGGTACTTGAGCAAGACCCTTAACCCACAATTGCTTGGATTGTAAGACTGTACCAATTGTAAGTCGCTCTGGATAAGGGCGTCTGCTAAATGCTGTAAATGTATAGTTACATGGATCTTGTTAGTATTCAAATGGTGAAATGTTTGAGTCCTAGAGTACATGGAGTACAAAACTGAATGACTGATTCCTGTATGTGAAATAAGTACTTCTGCTAAACCATGGCTGTTTTCTGAATACTTTCTTTTCTTTCAACAGTGAGATCTTCAGGGAAGACCATCCTGAATGTTCTTGTATATTGTCAACAAATAAATTTGGAGAAAAAAAATATATGATTTGACAAGACTCTTTATTTGGCACAGTATAAATTAACGTGGGGAGCACAGAGGGCTAAAAGTTCAGCATACTTTGAGTGGTATTGTGTTTTGAAACTTGGCATCAGAGCTAGTCAACATGTACAGTTTAGTGACTCCTCTTAGTGGGAGGCTAGGGGTTGAGCCTCTAGATTAGAGGACTGTGTTCGACCTAAACGGGTTATCAACCTATTTTGTAAATCAGGTGCTCACTAAGGGCCTGTGTGCACATGCAATAAACAATGTGATTTTACCAGCTCAAACAATAGACTGCATCCATGTTGGATCCATTTTACACGTTTCATTAATTACCAAATGTGGCCTGATTGCCTTGCGGGCAAAATGTTTTGTTCAAATCTCTTCTTGCCATTACCAGTTTAATAAAAAACAAAGTTGGACATGCTTTTCTTCTATATACAGAAGTAATCTGCAAGATAGAGTAGGTGAATGACAGCCAAAATGTCATCTTGTGGTAAGGCTCCATATCCACAAAATTCAAAATAAGGCTAGTTTCTCTGAGTCAGTTACCTTAATCTGAACTGGACTTTCACCTTGGTTAGTGTAACTTGATGTTTGTCTAGTTTGTTATATCACAATTGTGATCGATTTAGTTTTGAAGTAACAGTAACAATTTTATACTAACAAATTATTTTATGTTGGAGAGGCAATATGTTTTATTAAATCTTAATGCACCCCTGAAATGGCCACGTAAAACCCTCAAGAACAACCTGTGGGATAAGAATTGTGTAGTACATCTTGCATCAATTCTGAACATCAAATACCAAAATTAGTTTTAATGGACAAGTAACACGTGTAGACGGGAGCTGTAAATAGTGCAGGTCAAACAAGTGGTATTTCAGTGTCAGGCAGTGGTAAAGGTGAGTTACACTTGTGATGCCAAAATTAATGCAGACAATTATGTTGATTTTAGAGCAACATAAGCTCCCTTCAAGATGACATCTTTTCCAGGGACATGGATGCATTTGTTTCAACAAGACGATGCAAAACAGAAATATGCAGTCATTATTTGAGGAATGCTGGTTTATTTCAATATGGGCAATATTTTTTTACTAGCCCTAAATTGCCTCCATCACATTTTTTTAATGTGTTGCAGGCCTTAAATGCAGGAATGGATGTTTATTAACAAATGAAATGTAACTGAGCAGACACAACTTGAAATATCTTTGATTCATACTGTCTGCAGTGAAATAAGTAAATGTCAGAACCACTTTTTGTTACATTTTCCATACTGTCCCAGCCTTTTGAGGCATGTCAGTATGTCAGCCATAACATTAAATTCACTGAAAGTTGAAGTGTATAACATTGACAGTGACGCTCTGGGCAGTATTCTACTGTTAACGATGGGGATGTTGATTAGACACACAACTGAAATCACAGATCTAACCAATATTACAAACTCATTAAGCACAGCAAAACTTCAGTATACTTTTGTTCATAATTAAAATCTTAGCTTGTGGGCTAACGTACCACCTGCCTAAACGTTGTTGCAGACCAAGTACACCACTTCGATTTAACACTATTACCTAATGGTAGTGGCCTCTTTCAGCAGGATAATGCAGCAATTGTTCAGGAATGGGATGATGAAAAATGAGACATCAATTCCCCAGATCTCAATCTGATTGTGCACCTGTGGGATGTGCTAGACAAACAAGTCCAGGCCATGGAGGCCCAGGGCTTAAAGTATCTGATGCTAACATTGGTGCTAGATACCACAGTACAGTTTCAGAGATCTTGTGGAGTCCACACCCTGATAGCTCAGAACCATGTTTACCCACAGTATAGTCAGTTTAATAACTCACTCACTGTCCTACTTCATTAAGTAATTATGATTTATTATTTTCTGTTGTGTGATGAAACCAGAAGAATAACCAAATTCCTCAACAGACAAATGCATGATTTCCAGGTGTTGGAAATTGCTGGGCACTAACTAGGATTAGTACAGTTTAGTACAGTTGGAAATTAAATGTTAGATTTCATCATTTACTTAGAAATGTATGATAATGTCATTTTGGAAGCTTTCTGCCATTAGGAATGGCCAAATTAACCCCACTTCAGCCAATATGGAAGGCAAAATGTTCATTCTTTAGCCAGTATTTTAATACAATCCTGAAAGACATAGAACTGCAAACTGTTTACAGCTGCAGTCGTCGTAAACTTTAGTCACTGTGGTTTAAATGACTTGTCTGTTTATTTATTTAATTGAAGGTTACATAGCCTTAGCAAGGAACAAGCTACTGTTTTAAATACTGTTTCTTTACATTTTAATAAATTATTCATAAGTCAATTAAATACTTCACAACACTAGTGTATCCAAAGTAATATCTGGTAGATATTTAGATATAATCTGAAACAGTAGTTAATAATAGATTAAATTGCATTTATTCAGACCAGTTGTCTTGTATGTGACTCATCTAAGGTGTACTCACCCACCACTAAGTGTAGCCCACCACTGCAGAGAGCCAGGTTAGAGTGGTGGTGGGTTTGGGTGTTACATACATGTAATTGGAAATGTTGGAGACCGGATTGGGTGGGCATCCCCTGCTGCTGCAACAACAACCTCTGCCCTGCAGTGCCCTAAAATGGACTGGTGCCTTATCCAGGGTGTACTTCGACCTGTGGACAGTGAGTACCTAGATAGGTTTCCTGCCTCCCATGACCCTGACCAGGACAAGGAGGGACAAAACATGGTAAGAAACGTCTTAAACGTGCTTGTTTTTTTAGTATTATATGTCAGAAATGTTTGTACAGTGAAACTGGATTTGACAGCCCCAGTGGGATCTCATTTACATCCATGTCGTATAGTAGACGCCCTTATCCAGAGCGACTTACAACTGGCATCTACAATCGAAGCAATTGTGGATTAAAGGTGTTGCTCAATTACCCACCAGTGGCAGCTTGACAGAGGTGGGATTTGAACCCTGGACCTTATGTTCCATAGTCCAGTACCTTAACCGCTAGGCTACCGCAGTCTCCGAATTGAATCTTGGTCAGTTCAGGTAGGGTGCACCGAGTCTAAGATGACGTTGTTCTTGTTTGAGTTTTAAATTTAGTTGTGCCCTCTGGACAGGGAATGTAAACATAAAAATTAAAGCAATAATACCTAAATATTCCCTGACATCATTCTGATTATTCAAACCACTGACAGAACGGGACTGTGGTACATTTCAGCCACCCTATAACATTTCTCCAAGCCACATATGACCACCAAATACAATCCCATTCCCATACAACATCATAATTTCTGTGTTTCTTAAATGCCAGTGTGTGCCTTCAAGAACAGGCATGTCGATTTAGCATAAACAGAATCAGTTTTCAGTGTGAATGTATGTGGTAAAATATTATCAGGATATGACATGCTGTAAAAGGGATGATCAATTTTCCATGATTATATTCAGTCTAGTTTGAAAATGCGTGTTAAACTGCCCCTGTCACATAAGATGCACTGGCAAGGCTGCTGATTTTATTAGATGGCAAGAATGTTTGTCTTCTGTAAAAAAAAAAAAAAAAAAAATGCTAGGCAAATAAGCATAACATTCGAAAAGGAAATTAAACCAGTGGTGTCCAGCATCTGCTTTCAATATTTCATCTACATTATTACAAGGTGCCATAACACTGAAAGAAACCTGCTGCTGCTGTTTGTATTGATTTGAAAGAGCTTAGAACCTGGCAGCCTCTTAAAGGGGCTCTTGTTAGAAAATGCCACTGGGTCACATAGCCTTGTGCAAACTGTGTCTTTAGGGTCCCTATGTAACCACAGAAACCCAGAGCTCCTTCCAAACCACTGATTTATGAGCCATGAAAACACTGGGAATGTGTAGAATTTGAAGGATTTCATGCCTCTGTTCCAGCCTCAGGGAAGTCTACATGTTATTTGACAAATGCAGGTGCTGAATAGAGTAGGACAATGCATAAAAGAAGAGTGTGTGTGTGTGTGTGTGCTAGACTGTGAATAATCAATTATAGAACAAATAATTACTCCTTGGCTTACTATGATATGCTTGCTTGTGTTATTTTAAAGCTCAATACTGAACAACAGAAATAATTTTGAGTGTTTAAGATAAAAATCTGCAGGAGCTGCTTCATTCCAAGTGACTCTCAGATTAGCTGCACGCACGTTGACATGGCCTTGGTCAATGGTGTGCTAAAGTAGCTCCATACCCATTACGCAGAGTGTGTGAAAGACCTGGCTGGCATCTTCTGAAGAGCATTTCATTAGCCTGTGTGTAAACAGTGATTAAATATGCACATAATAAGAGTGGATAACAACCATGCCCCCCCTCCAGGGTCAACGAGGTTAGGTTTGCATCATGTTATATTACATTATTTATTTGCTTGGCAGATGTCCTTACCCAGGGCAATGTTCAGTAATTATATTTTTGCACAGATCATGGCTCTGTTTTCCAGGCTGTGTGGAAAGATCTCCTAGCATGAGATAAGGGGACTGTATTGTACTAGTGCTAGTTTCCAACTGATTTTAGAAATACAGCACTTTTTAAATAATGGAAGACCAAAGTATAGCAAATCTGCTGTTATGTAACTGACTGTAGGATGCTAATGGTGTGTTTGAATTAAATACCTTTCAGCAATTACACATATATACCCCCAATCAGCCAAAACATTAAATCCAGCTGGTTTGTACATGTTTAGGTAGGAATTACACAGCAAATTAACTTACACATGAAGGATTTATCCCAAGGAACATCCAGGGGCCATCGCTTTACCCAAGTAAAAAGGACATGTGGTGGTCCAGTGGATTCAGTAGTTTGGTATACTGTAAAATTAAACTCCCACAGTAAGGTTTTTCTGGGCACTTTCACATATTTGCCACTGTATTTTACTTAATAAAGTCAGATTTGACAGAGATGTTTCGGAGATTTAGACCAGCTCTGGATTCACTAGCTCATGGTCGCTAATACAAATGCAGCCAAATAGTATGAGGAATAGTGGAGCTGGTGGTCAAAAGAATGGCAAGATTTCAGCCATAGATTAATTAGAAGGACAAGTGATTAATGACATAACACAGAAAGAAAGTGGCTGCAATATTAGGAAACGCCAGTTCCATTATAATCACTCAAGCATTTAACAATACGTAGTGAACTCCTTCCAGCGCTATTTGTAAACGCTAAGCCTAACAAGAACATGAACTTGGTTATGGTGATTATGGAAACAACCGCAGCACTGTGCTTTCCCTTTCCAGTAGTCAATACTATACACTCCATTTAACAATGACATGTAGGATTAGCAGCTCAATAGACGGACAACAGGGTCCTATATCCAGTGCTGTATTTTATTTTGGTAGCCTACTGGTGTTAGCAATGTCATATTGAGCAGAATCACAGCTCCCAATAAAGGTCCCAGTGCTATAATGCAAACGAACTATGGCAATTCCAGCTCTAACTTAAATGAATGGACATTTTTATTTGCGTTTGTAGTTATGTCTGTATTTGCTTACAGTCCTTTTAATACCTCAAATTTTGTACCTGTAAATAAAAAAAATCTATAATTTTGGAAGTTATGTGATATTCTGAACTGTGATATGATCACATTTTCAACATGGCTAGTCCCAAGGTGTAAAACACCAGTTCAATATTGATAGTGGTGGGATTATTGCAGTGGTAATGTAAGGAAAGTCAGTGAGGGCATGTATTGAAATATATAGGGGCAGCATGTAAAGAAGACGTGTTGTTTTCCATTCCAAAAACAAGATCTGCCACTTGGGGGCTCTTTCTGCCTGGGTTTGTACCTCGACTTGTCGTAATAATCAGTCACACACGCTGCACACAAAACTACATTCCCTGTGGCGGAGCTGATTCAGTATTCCACTGGCTGATTTATGCAGAACAATTCTCCACAGGAATGGCTGGAGCCAGGCTGCGGAAGGGGGGGGGGGGGCGTCTTAGAACAAAAAGACTGTGGTAAAAAATAATTATCTGTGGTGTCACTGTAGAAGCAGTCTTTGAGACCGGTGTCAATAAAATATTGAACAGCAGCACAAGCATGTTGAATGTGATGTGAGGAGAGCTGCCCGTGGGGTCGCACGGAGCCGCAGGAGCTCTTGTGGAATTTTCCGGAAACGTGGGCAGAATGCAGAATACACACTCCTCTCTGCAGTCATTTGACATGTCAAAACATGGACTGCTCCCTGTCTGCGACCTGCTTTCTCTTGGTGGTGGCCATTCAAATGCGCTTCATGTTTGAACGATTCGCCCACTAAATATCACATTAAGACATTTCTCATGGTTTTAGTCTGCATGTCGTGTCTTCTACTGCTGCCTGTCATTTCTGCAGGAAGGTTTTCATTCATATTGTTTCATTGATATGTACAGCATAAAGCATAATCTCTCAGACAGCCAGTTATAGCTCAGCATTTAATGTTTAGTACTACTGACTAGCATGTAGGACTCGTGAGAAAAGCCCTCAATGACTCCTCTTTAAACATATATTAGAACCAGCTTAATAAAACAGTCTGCCAGATGAACAAATGTAAGTATGCTTCTTGGTCTGTTACTGATTACTACATCATATCATGTTTCATCTGGGTATACAGTTGGCATATGCTCCAAAACCATAAAACACAATTAGTTTCATTTTGTTTATAGGTTTACTTAACACTGCATCAGCATCAATGGCTGTTCATGACAGGAAGGTTAACTCTATATCAGTCAGACACATTTACACTGGACCAATTTAGAGCAACCAAGTAACCTAAGGCATGTCTTTGGAATGTGGGAGGAAACTGGACAGACAGAGTAAAGCCATGTGGACACGGGTAAAGCCAAACTCCACACAGGTGTCCAGGGTCAAGATCAAACTGAATGCAGTATAAAACACAATTACTTTTGCAGCAGCAAAGATTTGATCACCCCTACTCAACAGACGTTTTGTTTTTGTTTGTTTTATGAATCTTCTTTATTCCTGGCCAGGGTTGCAGGAGGTCTGTCACCTATCTCAGATATTACAGGGCAGAGGTTAAGCGTACCCTGTATGGGACACCAGTCACAGCCAAGACAGGAAAAAATATATTTTTACTGTTCTTCTCCTTTATGACTGTTTGGTTTTTATCCACATCAACTCCTGACTAGGTGTTAGTTGGCTGGTGTTTTGGGGTTTGTAGTAACGTTGTACTAGAATTAGGTAATGTCTACTGAGAAGAATATAAAGAACTTCCGTAAGTCACTCTGGATAAAGTATGTTTGCTAAATGCTGTGAATATAAATCTTGGAAAACCGAGCCAACTCTTATACAGGTACACGTCACTTAATGCCCACGTTGCAGTCTGTGAAATTGCACATTATGTGATCTGCATTGTCCGAACACCATATTATATACCGTACTTACCAATGCTTTATCTGATACTGTAGTGTACCGGGTGTTGCAGTTGCTGTTTGTTTGTTTAGTTTATTTAACGTCGCTTTCAGCATAAATGGCCATTTCAGCAACACTCAAGGTTACATTGATACACAAAGTTATATAAAAACTTATCATTTAGGTTGGGTCTATTGAACATAATTAATTAACCTAATTCCTGTCTTTGGACTGTGGGTGGTAACTGGAGTAAACCCACGCAGACACGGGGAAGACAGGCAGATTCCACACAGAAAGGACCCAGGCCGCTTCACTCTATGATTGAACCCAGGACCTTCTTTTTGTGCGGCGATGGTGCTAACTAGCAAGGCACTATGCCACCCAAAAAGTTCCTGTAGAGTCTCCCATGCAATAATGGAGTGTGGGAGTTTAGTTTTTTTTTTAATAATATTTGTCTCCCCTTGTGTTCCAAAGATACAGTACTATACTTGTTTCTCCACACAGTGCATCAGCTTTCAACCACAAACAGAAACTAATTTACAACTGTCCCACGATTGACGCACTGTTCTCACACTGCGGAGCATAGATCCCACCCTTGTAATTCACCTGCGTATGTTAACACCTGCTCATCATCATCATCTCGGCGCTTATAAGGAGCTCAGCACCAGCCAAACGTTGCCTAGCATCCAGTCTGCTCTCATTGATGAGCAGATGATTAAACTTTCTGCACCAGGCTGTGCTGTTAAATGTGTTATTTCAACTGTCATACCGCACTGGTCCACTGTATGGGTTTCTAGGCCAAATATGATAAGCAATGCAAGAGTCTTCAGAAGTGGAAGCTTTTCGCTGGTAACAGTGTGGATGACTCTTTTCGTCTTTGGTCTGGAGCACACAATGTCCACTTCTTTTAAAAAATGATTTGGAATACTGTTTGGTCTGACCACAATACACATTTCCACTGGTCCATCCCAGATGCCTCTGAGCCCAGAGAAGTCAATGCCGCTTCTGGACATGGTTAACATGAAATGTCATTTTTGCACAGTAATGTTTTAAGTGGCATTTGTGAATATAACTCCATATTGCAGTGCTTGATAAAGGTTTGCCAAAGAAATCCCTTGTTTATGTGCTTATATCAGCTATTGATGAATGATGGTTCTTAATGCAGTACTGTCTGAGTCATCAGAGTTCAGTTTAGGGTTGTGCACTGAATTTCCTCCTAATTCCTTGAATTGGAAATGATATTATGCACTGTAGAGGGGGGAAATATGTAAATCCTTTCCAATATTTATTTCAATTCAATTGAATTTCATTTCATAATTTTTCATGCATATGTTGACAACTGGACCATATCATGTTTTGTACCATATCATGACTATAATCACCTGTTGAAGTCACCTGTTTGAAATCATTATGTATTTTTTTACATCATTTTTAGTCCTAAATAGTCCTTGTCCAAACTTGTTGGAATGTCTTGCATGCCTGAAATGCAGGAATGGATGTTTATTAACAAATGAACTGAAATTGACCAGACAAAACATGAAATATCTTGGGTTCATACTGTTTGAAATGAGATAAAAGTCAAAATGCAACACAAAAAATGCAAAAAAAAACCAGGAGTAAATGCAAGACACTGTTTTTTTTCCCCTAGTTCGCATTTTCCGTACTATCCCAGCTTTTTCTGATTTGGTGTTGTGACAGTTATCAAGCCAGAATCATTCTGGAAGCACGTGCATTGGTCTGATTTAACATTAAAGATGAAAAGAAAAAGGAGAAGCATTTCAAGAAAATCTCACAACTGCTTTTTACTAAATATTAACATGTCCTGGACTCAAATGTTTCACACTTATGGAAGAAACTAAAGCTGACTACAATCAAACAATCAAACAAATACTTTAGGCTTGAAATGGCCTTCATACTCCACAGAATATTTGTGTATATTTCGGGGTAGATCTGAAACATGCTCCTCATAAAAGGCACGCATAACAATATTTCTGAAAGGGAAGTGTTCAGTAAGGAAAAGTAGGCATTTATTCCTAAAGCAAGAATACAAGGACTGTTAGCTGGTACAAGACATGTTTGAAGACTGTTAAATCTGCCAAAAGGAGTGCTAATAAATGTCCAACTCTGTCATTTTCTGCACTATGGCAAATTCTGCAAACAGATCATTTGTTTGTTTGTTTATGTTTATTTAACATCATATCACTATCTATGGCTATTTTTGACAGGAATAAGGTTATAATGATTCTAGTCAAACACTCTAACTGGAGCAATTAAGAGCGGCCAACTAATCTCACACGTCTTCTCTTATGTTGAAAATGAATCACTTTAGTCTTGTATCAGGCTGGACATGAAGAAGAATATTTCATAATATAGGGACATATATGTGTATTAAGGCTAATTACAGTCACTCATTAGGATATAATAATTGTAATATAGTAAAGGGAAATAATGGTAGTAGTACTAGCACAGCCTTCACTGCAACCTTGACATGAGCTAGCCTAACAGCACATCTGAGGAATGTAAGGCATATAGCACTGTATATGAACACAATTACAATTCCAGTAAAACAGTTAGTCAGTTGATAATATCTACTGTATGAAAGCACTGATTGATTCTCACATATTTGTCAGTTTTCATGTTCGTGAATTGTTATCAGGACAAAACAGATCTTAAGGAGACAATCCTCTGATCACAATTTTTTAACAACATAATTAATCTGACATAAATCTGAGAAAAAAAGTGTCCTGAGATAGAATTATGAAGTATAGGCTAACATAACACCTTGATCACAGTGGAAAATGTCATGCTGTGTATTTAATTATGACTAGTCACTGCATTAAATTGTTTTTTGCCTTGTAGGAAAAAAATCACATCTGTTATTATGGGAACTTTTGCTTTTGTTATTGCCTGATGATGTATAATTTGAGAACTCAAAAAATCTATTCTAATTTCTTTTATCACATGTAAACAAAGTGTTTTCTGAAGATACTGTGAAAATTATCCCATATCCTTAAGTAGTCATTGCTGTGTTAATGACAGATAATTTGATCTCATGATAAAACTTATAGAATTATCTTGTTTTATTATGTGAAATATGCAAATCTATATCTGTTTAGGGCTTCTGTACCAGTCGGCACTAATCCTCATAAACACCATATCCCTTTGCTTTCTTTTAGGTGGCAGAAAGCTTTGTTTGCTAAGCCAAACTGAGAGCCTTGTAATATTGTACATGATAACTAAAAGTGTATCATAAATTAGTTGTTTTTAGACTTTTTATAAATACATAACTTTATAAATTTGAACAACCTTCCATTGTCAGCTTAAGATGAAGGTATCTAAGGGAACATTCATTCATTCATTCATTTTCATAACCGCTTAATCCTAGGTCAGGGTCATAGGAAAGCCGGTGCCTAGCTGGCGACACAGGGCGCCAATCCATTATAGGGCACATACACTCACACACTAAGGACACTTTAGAAACTCCAGTTAATCTAACACACGTCTTTGGACTGTGAGAGGAAACTGGATTACCCAGAGTAAACCCACGTGAAACGGGGAGGACATGCAGACTCCACACAGAAACCCAGGATCTTCTTGTTGTGAGGCGACGGTGCTACCCACCATTAAAATAACAGCATCAGTAAATACCTGCTAAAAAAAAAAGTAAATTAAATTAAAAAAACAAACAAAAAAAAACAATATTATCTGGTTGCTTGTTAGTCATACTTACATGGGGTGGCTTTCTGGTTGTGAGACCATTGTCAAATTGCTCAAAAAGCAAAAGCCTTTTTCTTTCTGCTGTACATATCTGCTAAAAAGACTTTTCTTCTTAATAACAGTCATTTGTTATTATCAAACTATACACAATCGAACTATAGAAAGATCACAGATAGTCACTGGTGTTTTTTTTCAGAATTAATTCTACAGTCTCTGAAATTGCTCTTCATTAATCACATAAATATCAACCAGTTGTGTTAAGTAATAATTTAAATAATAAGTTATTCATAATTCTTGTAAATATTTAAGAAAAAAACCTCTGAGGTGTTTCATATGTCTTTTAGATTTTATACAAATATAATCTTGTATGTATGTATAATATAATTTAATGTCACCGTGCTTCTGTGGCAAACAGCAGATGTGAGAATAACCCTAGCCTTAGGTACAATTTCACTGCTATTTTTGCTATTTCAATCACATTTGGGGATGTTTTTATTCGAACCCAAGCCTAATCCTGTGCACACTTAAATTGGCAGATATGTGTTTACTTGAGTAAAGTACAAACACCTAAATACAAATACCGCTCTTAAAAACTATATTAGATTTATGTTTTATGCCTATAGAAATGATCAACACCAACTGAGCAATAACGCTCTTATTACTGGCCCAGAGAGCAGCATGGTTGAGAACACCATGTATCTGGTCATTTAAGGCTTTCAGACTTCATATACAGTGGTGCTTGAAAGTTTTTTGAATTTTCTATACTTTTGCATACATATGACCTAAAACATCATCAGATTTTCACACAAGTCCTAAAAGTAGATAAAGAGAACCCAGTTAAACAAATGAGACAAAAATATTATACTTCGTCATTTATTTATTTAGGAAAATGATACAATATTACATATTAGTGAGTGGCAAAAGTATGTGAACCTCTAGGATTAGCAGTTACTTTGAAGGGGAAATTATAGTCAGGTGTTTTCAGTCAATAGGATGACAATCAGGTGTGAGTGGGCACCCTGTTTTATTTAAAGAACAGGGATCTATTAAAGTCTGCTCTTCACAACACATGTCTGTGGAAGTGTATCATGGCACAAACAAAAGACATTTCTGAGAGTTGTTGATGCTCATCAGGCTGGAAAAGTTGACAAAACCATCTCTAAAGAGTTTGGACTCCAAGCAATCCACAGTCAGACAAATTCAAGTCCTTTGTTACCCTCCCCAGGAGTGGTCGACCAACAAAGATCGCTCCAAGAGCAAGGCGTGCAATAGTTGGCAAAGTCACAAAGGACCCCAGGGTAACTTCTAAGAAACTGAAGGCCTCTCTCATATTGGCTAATGTTAATGTTCAGATCACTAATGTAAAGATCGCGTGGACAAGTCAGAAGTCTACAGAATCAATGTTTTGTGGACAGATGAGAACCAAAATAAAACTTTTTTCTAAAAGAAAAGCATTATGTTTGTAGAAAGGAAAGCACAGCATTCCAGCATAAGAACCTTATCCCATCTGTGAAATATGGTGGTGGTAGTATCATGGTTTGGGCCTGTTTTGCTGCATTTGGACCAGGACGGCTTGTCATCATTGATGGAACAATGAATTCTGAATTATATCAGAGAATTCTAAAAGAAAATGTCAGGACATCTGTCCATGAACTGAATCTCAAGAGAAGGTGGGTCATGCAGCAAGACAATGACCCTAAGCACACAAGTCGTTCTACCAAAGAATGGTTAAAGAAGAATAAAGTTAATGTTTTGGAATGGCCAAGTCTAAGTCCTGACCTTAATCAAATCGAAATGTTGTGGAAGGACCTGAAGCGAGCAGTTAATGTGAGGAAACCCACCAACATCCCAGAGTTGAAGCTGTTCTGTATGGAGGAATGGGCTAAAATTCCTCCAAGGAAGGACTGATCAACAGTTACAGGAAACGTTTAGTTGCAGTTATTGCTACACAGGGGGGTCACACCAGATACTGAAAGCAAAGGTTCACATATTTTTGCCACTCACTAATATGTAATATTTGATCATTTTCCTCAATAAATAAATGACCATGTTTAATATTTTTGTCTTATTTATTTAACTGGGTTCTCTTTATCTTCTTTTAGAACTTTTGTGAAAAATGTATAATGTTTTAGGTCATATTTATGCAGAAATATAGAAAATTCAAAAGGGTTCACAAACTTTCAAGCACCAGTATAGCTATCAATAATAAAGTACTGAACAATCATTTATGGACAGCAATCTCTATATCTCTATATACCTTACTTTCTATCAAACTGTGTCTTTTTTCATCCACTTTTGGTACGTATAAACTGGACTTTAATTATCAGCGTTGCAGATTTTCTGAATGTGTAAGATGACATGCACATCACTAATCCTGTATTTAACAGTCATGTTTGTTCACGCTCTGAGACTGGGGATATGACATGCTTTACTTTGTCCAGTTCTCAAGTAGGTCAACCTTGATATATTGTGGAGAACTGTTTGCTCCCCTTTTACTTTGAAAACCAAATTCATTATGAATCATGCAGGTCCACAGAAGAAGAATATTTAAGAATACTTAACTTACTTAAGAACACTTACTGTGTGGTGAGTAGAACTGATTTTTTATATATTTAGAAACCTAATCATGTCTTACACATTGATATGCTAACCTAGTGCATTAAGGCAATTCGACATTTATTCTCGTTTTCAACACTGAAAAGTGTGTAGGTGGTTTTACGTTCAGTTCTTCCATGACCATCTCTGCATCAAGGCTTCAGTAGTTCCATCACCTCTCACAGTCTATTCCTGCCAATGTTTGATTGTTTAGTTATTTAATGTCACATCAGCATCAATAGTTATCTGTGATATGATCAAAGTTATACCATTACTAGTCAGACACATTCACAGAGAGGCAATGTAGAACATCAAGTTCACCTTAACATGTCTTTGGAATGTAGCAGGAAACTGGAATACCTAGAGTAAACTGATGCGGACATTGGGATGCCATGCAAATTCCACACAGGCGGAGTCCAAGGTCAGGATCATACTAGGGATCTCAGGAGCTGTGAGCTGATTGGCCACTCCTGCTAAGTTAAGCAATCATTTGTACAGCAGTAGCAGAACTTCAGGAGTAACCCTGTTTGCTTTTATTTTTAATGCATTCTCTGTAGGTCTGCAGCATATTCTGTATTAGTTCCTCTGACATGGTGTCATAAAATATTACAGTGACATATTCTTTTCCATCTCATATTTAGTTATCACTGTCTTACATGATAAGTAATGTATTTTGCTTTGAAGATCATTGTACTACATTTCCTGGTTGTATTTCCATTGAAGCCGAGGAATGTTGCTCAACAGCTAAGACGACACTTGTGTCTGGGTGGTTACCGCAGACTTGTAGAATGAGCAACAAAAGAGCGAGAGAACAGAGCTTGCTTTGCTTTGCTTGTGTGGCAATGGGAAAGATGACATAAATGGGGCTTTCAACTCAGGGACTGCTAACAGATGGCATTGGAAAATGAGGCTCTTCTCAGCAGCATTGACGCCCGCTCCCAGGGGCGCTCTCTTTCTCTCAGTCTCTCTATTTCTCTCAGTCAACCCCCCTCCCCATCTTTCACCCTCACTTAAAAATGAATGGGAGAACAGCAAGTGAGCTTACCGAACCAGTACCACATTAAATTGCCTAGGGAAGGAAAAGGAATAAGAGGGCGAGATGGAACAGAAACAGGGATGGGAAGGATGTTTATTATGCAAGACTGAGGAGGTTTGGCCAGCCAGCTCTGTCATCTGGGCCATGGCAGCCATTCTGGCTCTTCCAGACGCAGTAAGCAGATGGCAGAGCTGCTTCAGCTCTCCTCCAGGGGCAGCTGCAGATAAAAGAGAGAAAGAGAGAACAGAGTTTGCCTCTGTATCCTCCTTATAGACTGAACACAGCACTGAGCCAAGGAGTATGTCAATGTCAATGTGTCTCAACGTGCTGAAGTGGTTCAAACTGTGTGTTGGTATTTGTCCGTACAGAGCACTGGGATGAACATCTTCTATATTGCAGTGCTGATTTACTCAGAGAATCAGGGCAGATCCATATTGTGCACACAAGGCGGACCTTATCTTTACTTCTCTCACAGTGCCACTTAATGAGCACTTGCTACGAAAACAAACAGCATCTATTAATGTGCTACATATGGTGTGTGGGGCACCTGCTGGAGTAAAAATCAGATGTTATTCACACTATTTTCTTAACATTCTGAATATCTGTGTTTGTGCAGTGTAAGTTGTGGTAGTGAGGACACAGGTACAGGTGCACTGCGACAGAGCAAAGCCCGCTGTGAATGCATCAGACTCTTGCCTTTCCAGGCTGGTATGAGCTGGATTTCCCTCTTGAGGATTATGCAACCTGGAGGAAACATGAGTTTAATTAAGCTGTCCTTAATTGCACAGCAGTGAATCTTTTTTATATCTACCTGGTCAAGCTACTGGCAGCCCCCCTCGACCATAGCCCCATTGCCGTATATCCTCAGTACTACTACAGACCCAACCCCCTGATCTCTGAATGTTGAAACAGAAATATTGGAATAGAGGTGGAATATAGACTGATGAAGAGAGGGGAGATCAGACACACAGATGCAACCAAACTCAATCTCAGACCAGAATCAACTGGTGGGGAGCTGGTATCTCAGACACAGACGTAAATCTGGAACATAGACTTGAACTGGGTACTCCTGCCAGGTGGAACAGGACAGTCATTAGCTTAAGAAAATCCCCCAGAAAATCCAGCTTGTAAAAGGCATTGTATGCATTAATGGAGTTGTATTGCACAGGTGCTCCCTGATTTATGACGGGGATATGTTCTGACAAATCCATCATAAGTTAAATGTATCATGAACTGATGAGTTTAACAAGTGTTTGGTACAGTGGTCTATACTGTATCATTGCGGAGACTATGATAAATAATGATAAGTTACTGTTTGAAACACTTACATTAAAATACAGTTGGCCAAAATCATTAACACAATGCTTATTTTATAATATAGTGTTGAAAAATCTCATGCAATTTAGTGAATAATGGATTTAAAGTGAAAAAATGTACTTTATTGATGAACTCCTTGGCTCTAGCACAGTTACTAATACTAACTTCAGCTTGTGTTCTGGAGGATTCAGGACAGGATTTCCATTTCGGCTGGCTGTCAGTACTATCCTTTTTTTGGTTAGTGGAGACTTATTTGCACTAAAAAAGATGTAAGAATAAATAACACAATAAACACAGCATAGATTTTCCCCTATAAAAGAGCTATTGTGACTCGTGAATCAAGAATTGACAATTGAGTTTTGCCTGAAACGAGTCACACGGCTCTACTGACACAGTTTAAGTGCCGAGTAACAAGCAAACGATGAGAATCGAGAAAAATATTTCTGGTCAAAATGCATGGAGAACCAAAATCGACGAGTTCCAAGGTGCTTGAGAACCGCACTCAGCACTGACATTTTTCTACTAATATATATTATTGGAAATGTCTCCCCTTCTACCACTTGATACAGAATGCATTGTCCAACTCCTCAAAATTCTGCTATTGCTCTTTTTTTGCAGGTAGAGGAGCTATTGGTGCAGAGCCAGTGTGAACTTGGGAGAGCCTCCAAATGAAGACAAGGTCATGGTGGTGTCATTCCCAGGTTTTAGCACCAGTATGGAAGCTTCAGTTGCTGATAGGAAGCACAGGTGTGTTCAAACTTCTCAAATCAATTTGGTTTTAAGAGCAATACATTTAAGACACTCAAAAAGCACTCTTTGACAGTGTTATGGAATCTCACCTCTTTCGTGCATTATATACAGGTGAGTCTGTAAATTGTTTTTACTGGCAGCCCCTGCCTCTTACAATGAGCACCCAACCACTGCTCTGTATCAGGAAATAAGTAGGAATCTTGTAGTGTTAGTTTGACCAAATCAAAATTTAGTTCATACATTAGTTGCAGGTTCTTTCCTTAAGTAAAAGTACTAATCTGACAAAAACAAATACAGTGGTACCTCGAAATTCGTCGAATTCAGTTCTTGATGCATTTTGAGGAGAAAAATTTGTCTCGGTTCTCATCATTTGCTCAGTACTCAGCAGACTTGCTTTAACTTATATGATTCAAGTCACGTGACTCGTTTCAGCTGGCAGGTCATATCATTACACAGCGATTTACTGATTCAGATTAACAACAGCTCTCGCTAAGTGTAAATCTCTGCTTTTTGCCTCATGTTTTTATTTATTTTTAAATCTACAATACAGTATTATTAATGCAAATAATTCCCCATGGGTTCTAAAAAGGTTAGGGACAACAGCCAACCAAAAGGAATACAGTGAGAACCGCTGGACAGTATGATACTCTAAACACATTTGCTGGGCTTTCAGCTAGCTCAGCAGCAGTGCTGAGTTCGTCAGTAGAGTGTGTTTTACTTTTACTTCTCACTTTCAATCCATTACTCAGTAATTTACATGAGATTCATCAACACTTTATTATAAATAAGCTTTTTATTAATGATTTTGGCTAACTTAGCCTACTGTTGGCCAAGTGTTTTAAAAATTAACTTACTTATCATTACTCATTGTAATGATACGTAAATCAGGGAGCAAATGGACAATACAAACTCCATTACTGCATATACTGCCTCATACAGTGTGGGTTTTCTTGGATTCTGGGAACGGTTAATTCAACTTACATTATTCCTAACGAGCAAAATTTGTTTTCGGTACTCAACGTGACTTCTGGAATGAATTAACAGCAAGAACAGAGGTATCACGCTACTCACGTAAAAGTTGAAGCACAGCAAGCTGCTTCAGTTGCTTAGAAGTTACTCTGGGGTCCTTTGTGACCTCGCTAACTATACAACACGCCTGATCTTTGTTGGTCGACCACTCCTGGGGAGGGTAACAATGGTCTTGAATTCACAAACTTTCAAGCACCATTGTACCTAATTACATAACTTCACTTACATAGTGTGTTTTCTCAAACTGGACAGTGAAATCTTAAATGACATGAGCTCTCGGTTCTTTTGGGGACACAAAATGCAATGCATTTGCCAAGATGCATTGCCAAGCTACCTCAAATAGTTCCTTCAAGTAAGGTCATGGGTGAGCTTTTATTTTTGACGCACCCCCCGAATTGCAGACTTCACCCTGTTTCTTCTTGGGCTCCATGGTTTCATCTGTCTGCCTTCCTGTTCCGGCCTCATCTCTTGAAAGCAGCCAATCATCTGAAGGTTACTTTGTTACAATCAATTTGTAATTATTTAGATATTCAGTTTGTTGTGGCAGGTTAAGAAACCATATAGAAAACTCACATATATGCTTCCCCTATGTAGTTCTGTACACCTGTGTTAAAATCCAACAACTGAAGCAGTAAAAGTACTAGCTGCATCCTTTGGTAGAAACGCTCTATCATGATTATATCCACACTGTTGAAATATCCAAACATATTCAAATTACTAAATTATTCAAGAGTGGTTTGATGCTTCTCAAGCACTACATTTGTATTTGTGTGAATTTTATTTGATATTTTGGAACACAGACGGTAAAGTATATACAGTAGTATAGAAATGTTTTTTTATTTGTCCCCCAAACAACCTTTTCTAAGGAATGGTTCAACATCCAACTATAAATCATTCAAGACTTGTATTATATAAGTTCAACAAGACTAAAGCTGTTTTGGGGACAAAAGGTGGCACTATTCCATCCCCCACGAAGGGATGTCAATTTCATGAAGAAGGGATGCACCAGCAGGGCTCCATATTTGTGCAGTCACTATATGTGCATTTAAATTTTGCCATTTTTCTATAGGTTTCCTGTGAAGTTAAGTGTGTGTTATCTTCACTGGAACCCTTTGGCATCCTTTTTTGCATGTAATGCAATGCAATGCAATGAAAAAAATAATCACCAGTAATTATTTAATGTATTTCGATGTAAGTGTTTGATGTAAATGTTAAGAATCCTGTGTTGATTCCAGAGTATGATATTAATATTAAAAACATTTACAATTTCCATACAATATATTTGGATCTTGAAAGATCCAATAATTCCAGTGCAGCAGCAGTTATTTCAAGCCAGTCTCACTGGTAGTGCCAGTGTGCTTGTTCTGGTTGCTAGGTGCTAATATGTAAAATGTGCAGGCTTTTAAAAGCCCCCAGGATCTGGCGAATGATTTGCAGAGGCCATGCAGGGCTGGCAGAATTCTAATCATCTACACTGTACCCTTAGACTGGCTCAGATCATCATTCGTCCTGACAAAAAACTGCACTAGCGCCTAATGAAAACAAGCTCATACTACATCACTCACGCTGAGTGCTATATTCATATATCTGCCTAACCCTCAGCCATTTGTAAATAATAATCATTTATTGAATATGCTCTGAGTCATTAAAAATCAGTATTATGGAACATAGTAATAGGAGTTGGCCAAGATTTAAATATTTCTTAAATAATATACTTATGGGATGTCAAAAAATAATGTATAACAAAATAGTCATTGTATCTACTGCTGTTTACAACAATACAGGTAAATATGAAGACATGCTTTGCAAGCCAAAATATTCTGGTGTATATAGCTTTGCTCTGAAAGCTTCATGCAACTAGTTACCACTTATCACAGTGAGGAGTAAAATGTCTGCTGTTATGATTTTGAAAACAGAATATTAAACTGAATTCCAAAAAATGCTGTTGATTGGGAGCCCTATTGTGAAAAATGTTTTCCATTGTTAATGTCATTTTATTGTGAATATTTAGTGGATGGCCTTAATTTCAATGCTCTCTTGGCGTGACGTCTGTGTCAACTTGTGTGGATAAGATAATAGTTTAGTTCAAGGTTGCTGATAGGAACACTGAAAGGAATTTTGGCTATTTTGGCTTTTTGAAAATTTACTTGTTATTATACGTATGTGCTGTTTAACCACCGCATTACATTCTGTGAAACAGGACACTGACCAAAATGGGCATTGACCAGACATTGATCATCTTCATCTTTTTCCACAATTGTGAATTTACAGGACTTTACAAAGGTTTTAGGCAGGTCTTGAAAAATGATGCAAAATAAGAATCCTTTCAAAAATAGATGTGTCAATTAACAAATGCGACGTTAATGAACAAAAGAGTAATTAAAATCAAATCGATATTTGGTATTTGGACCCTTTGCCTTCAACACAGCATTAATTCTTCTAGTAACACTTCCACACAGTTTATGAAGGAACTGGCAGGGAGGTACAGGCACTTGCATTTATAAACACCATTTACAGTTTGTTTCAAATAAGTAGCAGAAAGTCATACACACAAACACACACACACACACACACACATGATGGACTTCCGCTCTTAAACTCTAACCCCTGGATCTGCTTGTGGATGCTTCCTCAAGAGCATTAGTGATGTTGGATGATAAGGCCCCGTAGGCAGGGTTTTAATTTATCACAAAGGTTTTAATGGAATTGAGGTAAAATTCTTACACACCATATTCAGCAAACCCGTTTTTATGGACCTGATGTTCTGCAAGGACACTTTGTTGTACTGAAACAAACTGTTGCCACAAAGAAGCACACACTTCTCTAAAATGTTGTTGTGTGCTCACTATATTTGACAAATTGACTTGTTGATTGTCTTTCCAGTGAATTCTGCTAATGGGCATGGGCAAATTTGTTTTTGGAGACTACTGATTATAATCTGAACTAGCGGGTTCTGCTTCTATGAGCCATAGTCCTGCTGCTTTAGCCTTGTCTGGACACAGGCTTCTCTTTAATCTTATTGAAGCTGTTATCACCCAGACTGTGGTCTCAGTCAGTCATGTGTCACCTGCCTGCTACAGATTATCACACAGCTAATCAGAGGCAGAAGACTGACTGAAATTGATTCAATCAGTTGTCTGGATTAAGTCTGCCTTGTTCATCCAGATCAGCAGTAGGAACTACAGCTACATACGTACAAATGCTTTCCAATTTCACTGCATTTTTTTACTACTTCAACTACTGCTTTCCAATGCATTCTTTGTTTATTCTGTGTCAAGTTTTGGCTCTGTATAGTGATGGGAAAGCATAAACCCAAAATGAACACACAAACACACATTAACTGACACTGGGACACTTTAGAGACACCAGTTAATCTAGCACATATCTTTGGAATGTGGAAGGAAACCAGAGTGACCAGAGGAAACCCACACAGACAAGGGAACACATGCAAATTCCACACAGGCAATGGCCGGGCCAGGACCCAAACCCAGGTCTCTGGAGCTTTGATGACATAACGCAAGTCATGGCACCACTGTGCTGCCCATGTAAGTAACCAAGAACAGATCTGAATTATTAATAACTTGACCTAGCCGTTTGAGGTGTTGGGAGCATTGGTTCCATAAGGGCAAATGCATGGCAACCAGGCTCCGAACGGGCCAGACAGATCACCAGTAGAGAGGATCAGTTGATCCGCTGACAAGCATGAACAGCTCGCAAAGTTTTGTTGTCCACCATCCAGAACCAGGTGGTAACTTCACTACACACCCCTATCTCTCCATTTCCAGGTAATTAGCATGAGGAAATTTGTTGTCATGGCTCCCATTATGTGCCCTGCCATTGACAGCCAGCCACCGTCGCCTTTGTTTGCAGTGGTGTCATGATCAAGAAATCTGGACTGCTATGGACTAGAACCGTATCGTCTTTAGCAACGATTGCAGGTTCTGTTTGGGATCTGACGACAGTCGGGTTGGTGGCCTCGTGGTGAGCACTTCAGTCCTACTCCAACTGCTGGTGTGATGGATGAGGATCTATAAGCCCAGCTACAACATCTGTGGGCAAATGTGCCACAGGATATCATATGCAACCTGTTTCCCTCCAATGCCTAACTGTATCTTGTATCCAGCCAATAATAAACTTATCCTTTCACTCTAATATAATCACTTACATACTGTATGTCATAATTACATTCATACATATAAAGCTTCAGTCGATTCCAACAGCTCGTTCTTGGTAAGGTTTTTTTTTTTTGGTCAATGTATATACAATGTATTCGGAAAGTCTTCATGCCCTTTCACTGTTTTCACATTTTATGTTGTGAACTTGTGCTAAAACAAAATTCAATTCAATTTTTGCCCTGATATGCATTGTTAGCTGTTAGACCTTATATATCAGGTGTGAGTTTTTCCAAATCATGTCCAGTCAACTGAATTTACCACAGGTGGACTCCAAGCAAGGTGTAGAAACATCTCAAAGATGATCAAGAGCTAAATTTCATGTGTCCATGTGAAATGTTAGTTTTTTCTTTTTAATAAGTTTCCAAAAAATTCTAAATTTATGTTTTCACTTTCACATTGTGGAGTATTGAGTGTAGATTGATGTTGGGAAACCTTTCATTTTGTTTTATTGTATCACAAGGCCGCAACATAACAAAATGTGAAATAAATGGGTATGAAGACATTGCTAATGCATTATATATATGTACTATATATAAGGACTATTTTGAGTCCAGCAGTGACACTGAGGTGATGTAAAAATCCAGCAGCACTGCGGTGTCTGATTCACTCATGTCAGGCAAACACTAACACACCACCACCACCACATCAGTGTCACTGCTGGACTGAAAATGATCCATGATTGCCGGGTCCGCTTATTCTTAAAGATTTCACTTGGTTTGGGCTTATTTACATTGATGTGGTGTGGGATTCTCTTGTGGGATCTGCCAACCCTGCAATTAAAAGCAGCACATCCTATGAACACTATTGTGGTGACTCAAAATGCGGTATATACTCAAGAAAATTGAGAACTTATTTGATTATGATTTTAATTCACAGTAACTTTACCACATTAACTTAGGCCTGACTTTAAATTATTGTATGGAATCAAAACACAGATCAACGGCCCAGAAATACAACTACAAATGACAAAGGTAGCATGTACAAAAGAGTCCAATAATGGTTCCCTATCTTCCATAGCTTAATTATCTGTGTAACGCTACTGAAAATAATCCTGAATAATAATGACAAATGTTCAAAAAACTAGGATCAATCATTTCTACAGTATGGCAGGGCAACCAAAACATTACATTGCTAAACACCAAACTAGCCTGTCCTTTAGGCTTATCAGAAGATAAAGTCCATCCTCCACTCCTTTGCCAGAAAATGGTCTATTACTTTGTAGGTAGACTTGATTGACCTTGCTGAATTTTTGCAAATTTCCTTGCAAGTCCCCATTTGATGTTATCTATGCCGAATTGGCATGCACATAGACAGTGAAGTTTATTTATAAATTATAAATACCTTCTTCAGGATGCCCAAAAGGGGTAGGCAGCTATGTGCCAGCCCTCCTATTGAAAATCATATATCAAATTTGTCAAATATGTTGTCTGTTTGTTAATAGATTAGCATTATCAAACCCTTCAAAATATTATCAGAAGGATCGAAGCACACAAGTAGACAGAAGTCATTCTAATGAGGAATTTTGATTGGTTAGTAGCACTCTCAGTCACATGCATCCTTTAGCAACCAAGAAAACACAGAGTAGCATTTTGAATTGGATGACGTTTTTATGCTACTTTATTTATGAAATATATATTTATATAATATTTTATATACACCTGTTTGTTTGAAGGTTTAGTACGCCCTACTAAATGTCATGATATGCCCTTCTGTCATGATATATTGCTCATATACGTGATACATCTGCATCTAGCACAACCTTTGTCTGCTTCACCAGGAGCCATGAGAGTAAAGCAACAGCAGGGGGAGCCAAAAAAGAACATATATCGCAGAGCTTGAGTCTCTTATTTATTGTAATAAAAAAGATTACATAGGACATTCATGTAGAAACAGCAATTATGTAGCCATAGGTTAATACGTTTAAATAATATAGCATACATATTTGGCATAATCAATATATAAATATAATTGAAACGAACAGTTATTTAAATGTAGTCCATCGGTGAAGGTTATGGAATGGAGTTAGCTCATTACTATGCTCAAAGACATTTCGAAGGCAGATTGTAATTAGAAAGCTACACACTAAACTTCACACCTTCACTCCTCACATTTATCTCGCAAAGACCCAAAACGTCAATTAAGTCGCAGGCTAAGTAAGGCACAATCACTGTACCTTGCCATCATTTTTTTCATTTAGGTGTTGCACAAAAACACGTTATTCTAATGAATGTGTATGTGCTCAAACCGTCAGGCAGGTGTCATTACTGCAGTTCATTTGCAAGGTAAGTGACTATGGGAAGTGACAGTAGTGGAATTAGTAATGTGCGCCCGCTGTCATTTTTATCAACACAGCCTGCAGGGAGGACATGATTAAATGGATATTCCTCCTTCTGCATTAATACCCTCTGCCCCACTTTCAATTCCATTTACTTACTGAAGCAAAGAGCAGGGAATTTTACTATTGATTGCACGAGAGAGAGAAAGAGAGAGTATCCTTTCTTTCTCGATGTAGCAGTGCTGGACATGGTCACACATTAAGAAGTGATATGCATTACAATATGTTTATGGATTTTATTTTAACGTGAATAAACAATGGTGGGTTTCAAATGAACTAAACTTGAATTAGCATTTGAAAATCCAGCTTTAGATGGTCTTTAGATGTTACTTCGACTAAACACTGTGAACAAATTAGTGACCAACCACATGGCTTCTTAATCAGTCCTGTTGCCTTGTTTGAAATGATGGTCATAATGATGTTCATGGTACTGCTGATAGCACTAATGCTCTTTCTCAAGCACAGATGCAGCTCATAAGCGGGGAGGGGGGGTTTAAAATCCTCTGAAGCACATTGGACATTATACCGCAAGAAAATCAATGGCCATTGACCTTCCCACTGCTTCAGTGCTGTTGTGAATGACCACTAAAGAACAGGTTTTATATTGAAATATCCCTTTTATTCGTATAGGAATGCCTACCTTTAGTCATTTACCTCTCATAATTTATCCTAGTTGAATTAAGGCCCTTAAATAATATTGTTTGTATGAAACATATGGACATCGATTACAATTTATACTATACTATACTATATATAAAGTCTATGGAATTCTGTATGGCACTACTGCAAAGGGCAAATATGCAGGGCGGCTCACCCTCTGCTGGACAACATAAATGAATTAAATGTAGAAGCATTCTTTAAATATAGATGTGTAGAAGAGAGAGATAGACGGGAGGCCAAACACTTTACTTAGCATTTAATTATTCATGGCAAGAGATTCACATAGGCTACATTACCAACTATAAATACCTGAACATATATGTAAGTGTTATCCTAACAAACCACCGATGGACCATCAGCCACAGACCAAATGTTGGAGACGCTTTTGGGATTTGAACTTGAGACTCGTGTGTCGTACCTCTCTGCCGTAAGCGTAGTCATATTCATCATTTATGAGGTTCTGATTTATGAGTTGGTGACTCTTCAGGTCAGATTCCCCATCAGTGTAACACAGGGTCTTCACAATGTGAGCCTAAAGACCTCACAGCAAGACTGTCACACCCTCAAGCCGTGTCCCATTAGCTCAAAGTAAATATAACAGCTTGTTAACAAAGCACACATTATTTCTCTGACTGGGCAGGTGACCAACAACTAGTCAACACGATCTTGAGGGTTAAATTATATTAATTATGTACCACTCTTAAAAATTTATAGTGCATCTTTCAGTTGTAAGTAATCATTCATGATATGTTAAATGAACGTTTCAGGATGACTCTTCAGCTTTACAACATCACACTGAGTGCGCTGTTAATAGATTGGAAATGTATGCATGATTTAGTGCCTACGGGCGTTGCTATTTCAGGCATGACAACTGATGCTTTGATTCCCTATGGAGAACTGCCTGCTTGTCCTGGGTGAGAGTCAGTCTGGAAAAAAATACCCTTGATGAGACATGTAATAACACAGCCATGGTCGCAGGAGCGGTGCAGAGATATGAATGCAGCAGTTAAGAGTGATCACCAAACATACAGTGTGTGACAGGTAGTGAGATGCAGTGGCAGGACTGCAGCAGGTACATAAAGGGGAACTGGAGGTGCCACTCCTGCCACTGGGTCTGTTCTGCAAAGGCCGTCATTCCAGGAAAGTGCGTGCTGTTCTTCAACAGAGGGGAGCTTCAGTCAGATGTTCACTATGCATGCGGCATTGTATGCTTGCCTGTTCGATAGGGCTGGCAGCGAAAGGTGACATCTGGTGACTAATGTGCTCCCATGTTCCCCCTCTTCTTTGGGCAGCAGATGCTCTGCACAGGCAGATAGAAGTGAGGGGGATGGGGGTAAGAGGGGTAGATGGACAAAGTGCTTTTATATGTGCATGAAGACCTGAGTCAGTTATTTATGTGGTTTGTTTTCTTTATTAGTCAAGGGACTGTTGTGCATATACATTAGTCTGGCAAATGGCTTACTTCCTAACACTGACAGGGGCTTTACAACTGATCTGAACTGATTTTAATATACAGTATCAGAACTGAAAAATGTAATACTGTTACTTAATAATGTGATACTTTCACTGTCACAGCAATTGAGTCAACTACAGTGGGGCAAAAAAGTATTTAATCAGCCACTGATTGTTCTCTACTTAGAAAGATGAGAGAGGTCTGTAATTTTCATCATAGGTACACTTCAACTATGAGAGACAAAATGAGAAAGAAAATCCAGAAAATCACATTGTAGGATTTTTTAAGAATTTAATTGTAAATTATGGTGGAAAATAAGTATTTGGTCAATAACAAAAGTTCAACTCAATACTTTGTAACATAACCTTTGTTGGCAATGACAGAGGTCAAACGTTTCCTGTAAGTCTTCACCAGGTCTGCAGGTCATTCATCAGGTTCCTCCATGTAGTTCTGGGATTTTTGCTCACCGTCCTCATGATCATTTTGACCCCACGTGATGAGATCTTGCATGGGGCCCCAAATCGAAGGAGATTATCAATGGTCTTGTATGCCTTCCATTTTCTTACAATTGCTCCCACAGTTGATTTATTCACACCAACCTGCTTGCCTATTGTAGATTCACTCTTCCCAGCCTGGTGCAGGTCTACAATTTTCTTCCTGGTGTTCCTTCCTCAGCTCTTTGGTCTTGGCCATGGCCTGAGTTGGAGTCTGACTGTTTGAGGCTGTGGACAGGTGACTTTTTATACAGATTAACAAGGTCAAACAGGGGGCCATTAATACAGGTAATGAGGGGAGGGACAGAAGAGCTTCTTAAATAAGGAGTTACAGGTCTGAGAGAGCCAGAAATCTTGCTTGTTTGTGGCTGACTAAATAATTATTTTTCACCATAATTTACAATTCAATTCTTAAAAAATCCTACAATGTGATTTTTTTCTCATTTTGTCTCTCATAGTTGAAGTGTACCTATGATGAAAATTACAGACCTCTCATCTTTCTAAGTAGGAGAACTTGCACAATTAGTGGCTGACTAAATACTTTTTTGCCCCACTGTATATACAGTTTAAGTGCATTACATTACAGGCATAATAAGTTAAACAGTAGTATATCTAACCAAACCAAATTTTTTTATAACTGTCATTTTTGTAAGTGTATTCATTTGCTGTGGAAAAAACTGCTGCTATATTGTAGAGTGCCAAATATTTTGTGACCTCCCCAATAACAGCATCTGTCAACTTCATCAGGGTGCCAAGCTGACCGTTCTACAAGAAGCAGCTTGATCAGGAACTTGTGTTTTTAGAAGGGAAGCAGCCAAGAAACCACTTTCTTGAAAAGGCTAAGATATGCTAAAGCTTGAAAGATTGGAATGAACAATATGGTAAATATGGTCTTTACAGTTCAGTATTGCCCAGTCCATCTTAGGTTAGGTGTCATATTTGATTCAGATCTCTGCTTTGATGCGCACATTACCAACATCACTCAAATTGCTTCTTTCAATTACATAATATCGCTAAACTTAGAAATATCCTTTCTTTTAATGATCGAAGAAACTGGTTCATGCGTTTATAACCTCAAGGTTGGATTACTGTAACGCCTTACTTACTGGATGCTCTAGTAAATCTATAAATAAACTTCAATTAGTTCAGAATGCAGCTACTCGAGTGCTAACTCGAACTAGAAAATTTGATCATATCACTCCTGTTCTATCATCACTGCACTGGTTACCAGTTAATTCTGCATTGATTACAAAATACTTTTTATAACTTATAAGGCTCTACATGGCTTGGCCCCACATTATCTAAGTGAACTCTTAGCGTCTTATAATCCAGCACGTCTACTTCGTACGCAGGGTGCAGGACTTCTTTTAGTTCCTAAAATAAAAAAGTCACAGCAGGGGGAAAGGCGTTCTCATACATGGCCCCCCAACTATGGAATAAACTTCCCACTTTCGTTCGAGATTCAGACACTCTCCAAATTTTTATGTCTAGGCTAAAGACATACTTATTTACACAGGCTTTTGGTTAGACTTAGACTGGGATGCATGGCTCAGGCTACTGGGGCCAGAGTATGGAGTCATGTCAGGCCTGCCTGCCTTGTCCTTTAGCCGCCCGCCGGCCTTGACCTTTAGTGTCGGGTGGGGTGGTCTGGTTGTACTGGGCTTTGGTCCTCTTGATCTTTACTTGTGCATCCTTGCCTTAGACTAAGGTCAGAGCTGGGGGATCATAGTCAAAGAGTCTTATGGTGATCAGAGACGTTGGGTTGCTGTCTTCTGCCTCCTGTGGGGTTGCTGATGTCTCATGTGATCCCTCGTGGCTGTGTTACATTCCAGTTCTCCTCTTTCTAGCTATGCTGCTATAGCTAGCTATGCTGCCGGGGTCTCATGCTACACATGGCATCAATGATTGTTAATAGACACTGTGCTCTTAATCAATAACTAATTACATTTTCTGTTTTCTCTCCGAGCTGTTTTCCGGTATTAGTTCCTGTCCCACACATGATGTTCATCCGCTGCAGCTTCACTCAAGCTGCTTCTGTCATCAGCTCCAGCCCCACCATACCCAGGCCACACCAGAGTGTAGTAATTCTCTCTCTCCTTCGATTACCTGGGGACGAAGGGCCACCAACAACTTTCCTGCTTAGACTCAGGATCCTATAGTGATATCAAACTAATGTATATCAGACTACTTAATGCCGATGTGCATATTTTACATTTTATTTGAAATATGACTCCATGACTCCATGACGTTTAGATAAATTAGTTTCATTCTTACATTTATCATCTATGTCGCCCAACTAGGTTGGGTCCCTTTTTGAGTCTTCGTCCTCCCAAGGTTTCTTCCTCATAACACTTAGGGAGTTTTTCCTTGCCATTGTCGGCCTAGGCTTGCTCAATTTGGGACTGGACTTAGATAATCTAAAATTGTAAAGTTGCTTTGAGACAATGCTCCATTGTAAAAAGCGCTATATAAATAAATCTGACTTGACTTGACACCATTGCTGACATAACAAATCTAATGGTGGCCTAAGACTTTTGCACAGTGCTGTACACACACACACACACACACACACACACACGTACAGTATATGTAATAAAGAAGACATACAGTCCCTATTTTCCTTTAACTTAAACATTTAATTATGCGAACCTAAACCATTAAAACGTTATCGGTTGCGCTTATTGCATTGTGTACACTAAGTAATGTGCTTATAATAATTGCATAAATAAATAGAGGCATCATCAAGTCCAACATGCACTAAACACCAGATTCAGCCTAAACATTTACCCAAATACTGAAAATTCTACGGTAGCAGTCAGACAACTTTATGGCTTTAATAATGAGCAATTTGGCAGCTACAAGGACAACCGGGCTCAAAATTATTTTCCTACTAACGGTAAAACATGAATAAAGAACACTTATGCCAGCTTTTGCCTTTTCAGGTGGTCCTTCATTCAGAATAGAGGCCGTTTCTCAATATGCGTACTTTTCTGTACTTGTGAAACGTCATCAGTCGCAGCCCAAGTACTGTTCCATTTCTAAGTTTGCATCTAACCAAGTCCGCTCCAAATCCCCGGATGTGTTCTTGATCCGCCCATATTTTCGAGGATGCATCGGAGCAGACTTGTGCATACTTGGACAGCGAAATATCCCACAATGCATTACCAGCTCAGTAATGGTGGATGAGAGGACTCCCTACTGGATGTATATTTCTAAAGCAATAAGGCACTGGAGAACTTATTACAAGATCGATGGTGAGTTTGGTATTATGTTCTTGTGCCCCCTGTATACTGTGACACATAATAAAGAGTGGCTACTTTGTTGAAAGGTTGTATTTGTAGGATTCATGGATTATTTTTGAATGCGTTACACAGAAAATTAAGCTATGAAAAATAGGAAAACATTGTGGTGCTCTTTCGTACATGCTATACGTGCATTTTTGGGACATATTGCCCATTTGGCCATATTGCCCACCCCAATTTAAAGTTAGGCTTATACAAGCAGCTGTAGCTTTATGCACTTTGGACACGTCTGGCCAAGTTATGTTGATTTTCTTAATAAAGAGGAATTTAGCATAACCTGCATGAGACAGTTTTACACATGGCATTTCAGTCTTGTGGACAACAATATACAGCACAAGGACTCTGATAAGTATATTTATTTCCTGTGTGGTTTGATTCAAAACTACTTGGTGGTCTAACTGCTGTTGTTATTGTGGTTGGTTTTGTTGTTACTATTGTACATGTGGGAATAGTATATTTGGTTACACAAAGACAAGGGAGCCTACCTGCGGGAGTCCACAGAGAAAGTAAAACCAGAAAGTGCAACAAGGAAGGACAGTTAAGCACTCAACATATACTTGTCTGTTATTTCTGACCTACTCCAACAGCTAACAATGTTTTGCTTTTCCTTTTTTTGTTTTGCTACTAGCCTATCCCTTCACTTCTTTGATCTCACTGAGACATGGATTACCTCAGAAAACATAACTCCTACCTCAACTTTCTTCAGCTTTCTCATTCGCCCACACTCCTAAGTACTTAGAAACAAAGGTTTGGGTGGTGTAACAGGTCTGCTTATTTCCTCAACCTGGACATTTCTTCATTCCTCAGATTCCTCTTCTGAATTGCAGGCTGTTTCTGCGCTCAACTCTTGCGAACTTCATATCATTGAGATTTTTTGACCCTCTGGTCCACTTGGCAACTTTATTGATGAGCTTGATTCTCTTCTCACTGCATTTCCAGAAGATGGCAGTCCTCTGGCTGCACTGGGTGACCTCTACCTCTCTACTGATGTCATCATGTCCATGGGCATTCCTCATTGCTCTTTTGACCTGATCTCATAGACCTGGCCTTCACTTTTCTGAAAGAAAATAGAGAAAAGCATCTCACCAGCAGAACTGGCTGAGTATCAAGCACTCGTTCTTTCTCGAGCCTCTTTCTCTTTTTCTGTCAATGCAGCCACAAGCTTTTTTCCACTCCAAAATCAACTCATACATCACAAATCCAGTTCAATTTTGCTCAACCTTCTCTTTCTTGTCAGCCATCCTTCTACCTCACCTATGTCTTACAGCTAAGAGTTTCATGACCCATTTTGCAAAAGGTGACCAACATTCAGTTGTCCTTCTGTAATCAAGCCAAGATGGAGAAAACCCATGCTCATCATTCGACTTTCTAAACATTCGGACAATTTACTGAGTATGAAGTTCTGACACAATCGGGTAATGACCACAAGTAATGACCACAAATCGGGACTGTGGTAGCCTAGTGGGTAAGGTACTGGACTCTGGACCAGAAGATCCAGGGTTCAAATCCCACCTCTGCCAAGCTGCCACTGTTGGGTCCTTGAGCAAGACCCTTAACCCACAATTGCTTGGATTGTAAGACTGTACCAATTGTAAGTCACTCTGGATAAGGGCGTCTGATAAATGCTGTAAATGTAAATGTAAATGTAAATCATCTGACCCCTTGCTCACTGGAACACTGACACCTGGCCTGGTTCCTTCTCTCTTCAAGATGGCTTGTGTTACACCTAGGCTGAAGAAGCCATCACTCAACTCAACTGATATGTCCGAATACTGAACTGTTTCCCTCCTAATATTCCTGTCAAAAATCTCTAAATATGTTATACTTGGACACCTGTCCTCCTGTCTTCAAGAAAACAACCACCTTGATTCCAACCACACTGGATAAAAGGCAAGTCATTCTCATGTCTTTGCAGTAACCGAAACACTTCATAGAACCAAGGAAAACACCATGTCTTCAGTACTTATCCTTCTGAATCTGTCTGCTGCATTTGACACTGTGAATCATCAGATTCTCACCTCTATTCTTGCTCTAGTCTTACTTACAGCTTCCTAAAGTCAGAAAGGTGTCCAGTAGTTCTCCTTGTCTTGATGGTCTCTGAAAATTAAAATGATTGGTATTGAAGTACATGCGTAAAATGTCATCTTTTTATTTCAGAATGACACTTATTGGCTAAAAATAATAAAAAATACACATGCACTAATCCATTTTTCATTATAGATACAATATCAGTGTCAGAGATGTAGGTATTGTATTAATACCCAACACTGACTTCCTCACAGTCACCAGCTAATGCTCTGTAATGTGATAACAACTAATTCAATAAAATTGTGTCTGGTGGTCATGTCAGTCAACATCTAACACATACAATGCATAAAATGCTTTAGAGGATTGAGAAACTGTCACACTTATCCCCATACTGATTTGAGGTCAATATCAGCTCTGACACTAACAGTTAGTATACAATCTGTGCATGCTTAATTATAATCCTTTTTAAATGTAATTACACAGCATTTTATTTATTATTTTATTATTAGTCCAAAATCTCAAAGTGCTCTACATAAGATTTTAATAGGCTAAAAATGCATTAATGATAAAAGACATTTCACAGTTATTTGTAAATAACTATAAATCTAAAATAACTATAAATCTAAAATCATTAAAGCTAATTGTATCAGATCAAAGAACTACCAATATGATAGGTATTTAAAAACATATTTAGACCTTGTCTCTCAATAGAGACCCCAATTAAACAAGTGAGACAAAAATATTGTATTTGGTCATTTATTTATTGAGTAAATTGATCTGATATTACAGATCTCGAGTGTCAAATTAAGTTCACAAACGAACATTTTCCTCTTAGAATTTGCTTGTATAATTCAGAATTCAATGTTCCATCAATGATGGTAAGCCATCCTGGCCAAGATGCAGCACAACAGGCCCAAACCATGATTCGTCTGCGAACTTTTACATGCCTGGCTCTTGGAATGATCTTTGTAGGGCAACCACTGCTGGGGAGGCTAACAATTGTATTGAATGTACTCTACTTGTACACAATCTGTTTGACTGTGGATTGGTGGATGCCAATCTTAAAGATAATTTGGTAACCTTTGCAGCCTGTTTAGGATTAAAAACTCTTCTCTGAAAGCCTCAGAAATCTCCTTTGTTCATCAGATGATACACTTCCACAACCGTGTTGTGAAGCTCAAACTGTACTAGATCCCTGTTCTTAGAATATTACAGGGTGCTCACTCACACCTGATTGTCATCCCTTTGTTGAAAACACCTGACACTAATTTCACCTTCAAATTAACTGCTAATCCTAGACGTTCACACACTTTTGACACTCACAAGTGTAATATTTTGTCTCATTTGTTTCATTTGGGTTCTCTTTATTTTTAAAACTTATGTGAAAATCTGAAAACAATTAGGGCATGTTATTGCAGAAACAGGAAACTCTAAAGGGTTCACACAGTACGTTGTGCTGTACTGAACTAAACGTGGGTTAAGAGAGGACAACCCAGACTAGTAACAGCAACAGTCTCTACTTAATACGACACACACTTCACTCTGCAACTCACCCTGGCAGCTTGTGCTTAACCTCTCCTTGGCCTCTTTGCACAACTGTAGTTAAAGCTCTTTTCCCTCTGTCTCACCCATGAGTGGGCCCAAAAACCCAACTGCATGTGACAGAAGAGCAGACAGGACCAGCATGGCCTTGTTCTTGTTTGTGTCAGGGTGTCCAGGCAGAAAAGCTCGAGACAGACACATCAGTGCTTCATATACTGCTATGTTGTGCCATACTGGCTGCATGATGCTGTGCTGCTGTTGCTACTGGCACAACACACAGAGAGATCATGAAAGACAAAAGCTGTTTTTTTACAATGACTGTAAAATGTAAAATGATCTATTATTTAATAGCTGGGTATGTTTCTATCAGTGTTTAATGGATGTGTTGTTTAACAGATCAGAAAGATGGTCAGACTCATTTTATATTACCCCTGCTGTTCTGTTTGGATTGATGGATATCACCTACCCTGTAGTAGCTCAAAAAGACACCTTATTTGTATTGTGTTTATTTAATTGTATTGCTTGTGCTACTTTTGTGCTGGAAAGGCCTGCACTATTTGTTATGAAATTACTAATATTATTTGACCTGTGAGGTAAGAGATAACATGGCAAACCAAAATGGCTAATCCGTGGTAAATGAGTCACCTTTTGACAGGTCATACATCATTTAGTTCGATTTATGAAAATACCAGCACAAATTAAAACAAACAGGTCACAAGTAAAAATGATTCCTTTCATATTCTGATGACACGGCAAAGTCACATATCATGAAACATGTTTATAATGATTATCATTTCTGTCTCACCAGCATTAAACAAGAAGCCGGTAAATATCTGGACAAACTGTGAGGGTTAATGAGACTGGTTCAGCATTCTGCAGGAAGGAGATTTATCAAAAGACTATTTTAAGCTACAGTGGTGTGCTTTTTCAGGTGGAATCTGCAGTGTGAATTTGAATTGTCAGGTTGCTTCTCCTGAGGCTCCCCTTTATCAGCCAGAGCCGTGGATGACAAAATGGTGAATACGCTCCCAGTACAAACCTGATTTCATCTGTAACCCTATCAGCCAAAGAAATGACATATTTATCAGAGTGGCATGGTCTCACAGGCAGCAGAACCACCATGCTTTCTTTTGCAAGGTTAACTGAGGCTAACCTCCCTGCCCCTGCATACTATTGCTCTGTCCATAAAGGATCTCAGATCAAATTGCTTTATTCACCAGAAGACTGTTCTGGCAGAGATGGCCATAAAAAGGCCATTTTACTGCATGTAGCTGTTCTGCAATTCCATTGACACAATCCCATGTGCCACTATGCACTGCATTTTCAACTGAATGATTTTGAACATTCTCATACATTTCCTGATTAAAATACATATGAGAGCAAATCTCAGTGTGATGGTGGGTAGTTGGAAAAGGTAGGTTAGGATGCCTAAATGTTGCTTATATTGATATTGGTATATAACAATACCATAGCTGTCATGTGTGCCAAGAGAAAAAGCTGCATGCTATCAGTGGGCCTGCTCTAGTGTTCAGTTTCAAAGAAGAGCCTGCAGGGAAAGCTTCTAATATTGTCTCAGATTCCATGTTTTTCACAAAACTACTGATGCGTGAGAGTCAGGCAGGGAGAAAAAATGAAAACATCAAATGCATTTTTGAACCACACGATTGTTAGACCACAACTAAATGATTCCACCTGAAACCACACTGGTTTGCAAGCCCTTTGATATTTATAGTCTTAAATTATTCTTCTAAAATTACACAGATGAAATGCTGACAAATCATAAGAAAACATACAAATTCTTACATTTTGTACAAAATTGCCAGTACACTTTTTCTGCCTATAGCAAAATTGTGTTGTTCCATGTAGTATCTGGTGTTTTGCACTCACAAGCAATCACATGCAGTATTATGTAAATAGCTAAGACTGAGTGAGCAGCACTTAAAGTACAGTCATGTAAACAGCTGTGGTGTCTATATAGAGCAAAATGCCAGGGGTCTGCCCATGTGACTTACTTACCAGTACCAAAAGCAAGCCACATTATTACCGACAGAGAAAAGAAGAGAGTGTAAGAGCCAACACTGTATTCTATTTAACTTACCTCAATTGGGTGCCTAAATCATTAGAGGAGATTTTCTAGTCTACTTCAGTGCAGATATAGAAGTTCTTCATTAAAACAATACTCCAATATTTTAACACATACATACACTTTTTTAATGACTCTCTAAAAGTCAGTTAATGAATCTCTAAAAGTCAGCGATTAGTTTGTTAAGATAAGATGGTTAAAGTCACACTGTAACAAATGTACAGATATTGTTGGAAAGCTGGTGACATTGTTTCCTGTGGCACATGTGAAAAACTACTAGAGATGCTGGCCAGTTCAGGGTTGTTGGAATTTGCGAAAGAGATGGTGTTTATTTGAGAAGGGAAATCACATTAGATTTATTACTAGATTTATGATTGAAACAAATGACATTGATATTTGGTTTAAACATTTGTAAACTGATAAAGAAAAACTGAACTGAAACCTAAGAACCAGAGCTAGCCCAGATGAAACAGCTCACTGCAGTGTTAGGTCACAAGGACCAGCTGAGTTAATCCTTCTATGCAGAGTGATCCGTCAACTGGGAAACAAGCAATAATTTTCTTTTAGTGGCTTACAAAATACATTATGATGCACAAAATTTACCCTTGCGGATTAGATTAAGATGCAGCAGACACATTGCGGATAAGGGCCGGGTCAAAGTCCAAACAATAGCAGCTTGACAGATAGTACTTACAACCCACAACCTTCTGTTAGTAGCAAAAAGGTTTTAATCACTGGACCAACCCCGTCCAAATGTTTTCATGGGCAATGATAAGTCAGAAATTTACTTTCTACTAGTAAAGTACTCTAAATACTTCTAAAAAAAGTATTAGTCAGCCCTGATTGTGCAAAGTTTTTTACTGATAAAGTTGAGAGTGAGTGGTCTCTAATTTTCCTATAAGTACACTTCAACTATGAGACAAAATGAGAAAAACCAATCCAGGAATCACCAATGTAGGGTTTTAATGAATTTAATTGAAATTATGGTGGAAAATAAGTATTTGGTCAATAAACAAAGTTCAATCAATACTTTGTACTAACCTTGTTGGCAAATGAGAAGCCAGATTGAGGGAGATTATCAATGGTCTTGGATGTCTTCTTTCTTACATTGTCCCACAGTGATTTTATTCACACCAACCTGTTTCTATTGTAGATTCACTCTTCCAGCCTTGGTATAGGTCTACAATTTTCATCCGGGGAGGTTCCTTCAACAGCTATTTGGTATTGGCCTGGTTGAGATTGGATTCTGATGTATGAGGCTGTGGACCGGTTGTCTTTTATACAGATAACAAGGTCAAACAGGTGCCATTAATACAGGTAACGAGTGGAGGACAGAAGAGCTTCTTAAAGAAGTTACAGGTCTGTGAGAGCCAGAAATCTGGTTTGTTTGTGGGTGACCAAATACTTATTTTCCACCATGATTTACAAAAATCCTACAATGTGATTTCCTGGATTTGTTTTCTCATTTCATAGTTGAAGTGTACCTATGATGAAAATTACAGACCTCTCTCAGTAGGAGAACTTGCACAATCAGTGGCCTACTAAATGCTCCACTGTACACTTTTATTCACCACTCACTTTTACCCAAAGATTACAAACCAGGTGATTGAAGAGCCTTGTTCAATTGCCTCACAGTAGCTTTGAGGTACTGAAACTGGTCCGATTTAAAGCTACCTCTTGCAGGTTGAAACTCCTATTAATATATTTAATTAAAATATATTTTGGGCCTCAATTACATTAAAGAGTATGGCATAATTTCAGCTGTGGTTGCCCTCAGAACCACCTAATGTTCTTTGAGTGCCAAGCATAAATGCACATAACTCTGTATAGTTTGTACTGAGATTATGAGTGTAAATCTAACAGGGATTCAAAATGATCAAAAGTGACAATCCTGTTTATGCCTATCTGTAATCACTACATGTTTGCACTTACTTGGTATTGTCAAGTGAAAATAATGGAGGACACAAGTTTTAAATATTTTAATTCCTTTTTTGTGGCTAACATAGCCATCTGCATTTGGAACAAAGTTAATTATGACACAAGCTATTTCATATTTAGTATGAGTAATAACAGTGTGAAACCTTTAAAAAAGAAAGACTTAGTATTAAGTAATAACAATATATAGTAGTAAGGTAATGGTAAGCCCAATTATCTGCATTATATTCATAGTAGTAATAATAATAATAATAATAATAATAATAATAATAATAATAATAATAGTCAATTCCAGGATTCATTCCATTCTGGGATTTCTTGCATGAACAGGCATTTTCAGATCATTCCACAACAGCTTCTTTATTTAAAAGAAGAAAATTGTGTGTTTTTAGTTATTTTCTTGTTGCATCCTCCGACTTCTCCTAAGCTAATAGAACCAAAATAGAAAATTCTAAAGGGTTCATAAACTTTCAAGCACCACTGTAGCATTGTGTATTTCTGCCACAAACTTCCTTCTCATTTCACCACAGAACATTGTTTCAGAAAGCAGTGTTTTTGTGCTTTCCAGCTTCTTGTATCTCTTTAATTCTGCTAAGGTTCTCTCAAATTTTTTGATATGCAAATGGTTTACATCTGAAGGGCGGTTATGGACAAGCTGAATACAACATCTCTAGGGTTTTCCATTAACACAGACAAGCTTCCTGATGTTTCAGGAAAGAAAACTGATAATGGATGTCTAAAGGCAGCTGGTCAATAAACATTTGTACACAAGATATTCTCAAGTTCAAGTTCAATAATTTTTATAGCACTTTTTACAATAGACTTCTCATAGCAGCTTGGGGCTCCATGGTGGCACAAGTGGTTAGCATTGATGCCTCACAGCTCTAGAGATCTCATGTTTGATTCCAGATCGGACTCCGTCTATGTGGAGTCTGCGTGTGTCCGTCTGTTCTCCAGCTTCCAGCATAAAGCATAAGCCTGGTGTAATAGGCAGATATGATCCTCTGTGGCACCCCCAAACGAGTGTCTGAATGTAAAGTAGATTATTGTCTCAAAAGCAGCTTTACAATAGCCAAGTCTAGACCCCAAATGAGCATACCAGAGCCAACTATGGCAAGGAAAACCCCATGAGACCAATAAGGAAAAAATCTTGAGAGGAACTGGGCTGAAAGTGGGTACCCATCTTCCTCGAGGTTACTCCAGACAGCAGGATAAATTAATGCACAGAAGTAAGTAAGAACAAACAAAGTAACAGAAAGCAGTAAGTGTTGCAGGATGGGAGGTGTTCTGTGTAACAGTTGAAAGGTAAATGACAGATACCCATTTATATGAAGAGACTGAAGGTATATTATTCAGGTACTAAATCAAGGTTTGGTCAGTGCAGACAAGGGAGATGACAGCAGGTGAAGGGTCTTCTCCAGCATCAGGCTGGGCATAAGTAGTACATGTACAACTTAGCAAAGAGAGAGTTAAAATTATTAGGGTTGATGGAAGTAGACCGAACCTTTAAGTACCTGTTGATGGCAGACAAGCAGGGACACCAGCGGCTCTAGCTATTACTGCATAACTAAAAGGAAGAGCCAGAAGGTGAGTCAGACATGAGTGCACCCTGAAACCAAAGCAACCGACATCCCTACTGTCACAAACAACAAGTGGTCATGTGAGTGAGGAAGGGAAGCAGCAACCAACTTCCCAGTTTACAGATATTCTGTATGTCCATTGAACATTGAACATTGATCTGCATTTTTATCTAGAAGAGGAACTAGTAGTAAAATACTTGACTAAATTATTATCGTATATGCGTTTATCACTTTGTGGACATTTCCTTTGCTAACACAATACATTACTATAAACCTTGATGAAACTGGGGAATACTGAACAAGGAATCTGAGACACTCAAAGAATCATTCCAGATTCTCCAGGTCCATGTGTCCTTTGTCGCAGAAGCTCACCCTAGATTTTAGTTGTGATTTATGTCAGGATACTAGGGTGGGCATGTCAAAAAGATGATTTTGGAACCATTCTTGGCTACATTTGAAGATCCTACAATGGTACTTCTTCCTATAGTCCATCTGTTCCTCTACCACTTTGTTCATCCCCTTTACTCTGTTCTCTAACGATCACAGGACCACCACAGATCAGGTAATATTTAGGTGGTGGATCATTCTCACCACTGCAGTGACACTGATGGGGTGGTGGTGTGTTAGTGTGTGATGTTCTGGTATGAGTGGATCAGACACAGCAGTGCTGCTGGAGTTTTAAAACACCTCAGTGTTACTGCAGGACTGAAAATAGTCCATCAACCAAAAATGTCCAGCCACTAGCATCTTATAGGCAGCATCTGATGAAAGATTAGAGGATGACTAACACAATCTGTGCAACAACAGAGGAGCTACTGTCTCTGACTTTACATCTGCAAGGTGGAGCAATAAGGTACATGTGTCTAATAGAGTGCACAGTGAGTGAACACCAGCAGCACTGCTATGTCTGATCCACTCATCCAGCTCAAACTGCACTCAAAATACAATCCACATCAGTGTCACTGCAGTGCTGAGAATGATCCACCACCAAAATAGTACCTGATATGTGGGGTCCTGACCATTAGAGAACAGAGTAAAGGGGACTAACCAAATTCAGTGGTACCTTAGTTCTCGACTTCCTCGCAATTCGTGAAATTCGGTTCTCTACGCATTTTGAGTAGAAAAATGTCTCGGGACTCATCGTTTGCTTAGTAATTGCCACACTTGCTTGTAAGTTGTAAAACTAATTTCAGCAGAATCTCAATTCATGATTCACGATTCATGATTCAGTACACAGTGACTCAGTGATTCAGTTTCACAATAGTCCTTGCTCAGTGTGTTGCTCAGCCCATACTCTGCTGTGTTATCTGTTTTTCTTTCCTTTTAATATTTACAATACTCTACTCTTAGTGCAAATAAGTCCCCATGGGTCCAAAAAAGATTAGGGATTACAGCCAACCGAAAGGAAACTGAAAGGAAACAGAAGGTAGTTAGCTTAGCAGCTATGCTAGCACCCTGAGTTCATCAAAAGTGTTTTTTGCTTTGACTATTCACTTTCAATCCATTACTCATTTAACTACATGACATTTTTCAACACTTTATTATATAATAAATAAGCTTTGTGTTAATTATTTTGGCTAATTGTAGGTTAATTATAATTGTTTTAAACATTAACATTGCTTATCATAGGCTCCGGTATGGTAAGTATAGAGCACTCTACCAAACACTCGGTAAACTCCTCAGTTCATGATACATTTAACTTATGATGGATTTGTCGGAACATATTGTCCCCATAGTAAATCAGAGAGCACCTGTACAATACAACTCCATTAATTCATATAATGCCTTATAAACAGTGTGGATTTTCCGGGGTCTAGAACGGATTAATTCAATTTACATTATTCCTTATGGGAAAAATTTGCTTGGTACTTGTTGTTTTCATTTCTCACCAAGCCTTCTGGAACGAATTAATGGCAAGAACCACTGTATGTAGAAAATTATGTATCTGAAACTGTAGAACTACAAACTACAAAGTGGAGCAGATAAAATGGACAATGAGTGTAGAAACAAGGAGGTGTACCTAATAAAGTGACTGGTGAGTGTATATACATACCTCTAGCATTATATACATAATTAGGAAGAGTTTATATATAACACTCTTGAGCAAAATTTGATTTCTACTGATATTTCTGATGTTTTTTTGTTAGTAGACCTGGAAATACTGTTTGTGAGCATTCACAGTGTAGTACTTGTTATAACACTTACATCATGTTCATGAATTATCCTACTAATAATTAACGTTTTTGTCCTTACTGGTAAAATATGAAGGCTTTCCTTTCTAGTGCTTCAAAATTCATTTGTTTATATCAAGAGTGCATTCCTTAAAAATGCTTTGTCTTTTTCAGAAACCAATCTTCTGAAGTGTTCCCACAGGAACACAGACAATAGCTGTCACTAGATTAGTCATCATATTACACCAGGCAAGTGCGACTCAGAGCAAACGCCTCAGATCTCTATTAGCTGGGTAAAATCTTCTCCTGTGTGTAATTGCAATGTTCCACTTCAAAGAGTCCAACAGGAGAGATGGTGTAGGGGTGAGATATCCTTAAAATACCAATTAATGTGGCTGAGGGAAATATGACCCTCACTTCACTGGGTCACATCTCCATTCCCAAGACAGGGTGTATTGAAAATCTTATCCTTACCTTTCAGCCATGGTTCAGAGCTTTTATATCAACACCACCACTGCATCCCTTAAATTAAATATCTCCTGCTTAACTGATTATGAAGTCATAACACATTTACTCTTAATATATTCACATAAGGAAATTCATTGCACCATCCATTAGCAAAATGGATGGTGCTCTGATTACCAAAAATGTTTATTTAGCATGTAAAATCACTATATTTACATCTCCCTAACATTAAATACACTGGTGCTTGAAGGTTTGTGAACCCCAAATATCATCAGATTTTCAAACAAGTCATAGAAGTAGATAAAGAAAACACGAATAAAAGAATGAAAAATTATTGGACATTTATTGTTGAGGAGACCTAGCCAATATTACATATTTGTTAGTTGCAAAAGTATATCAACCTCTAGGATTAGTAATTAATTTGAAGGTGAAATAGGAGTCAGGTGGTTTCAATCAATCGGATGGCAATCAGATGTAAGTGGGTGATGTAGTAAAAACAGGGATCACTAATCTGAGCTTTACAACACATTTGTGGAAGTGCAACATGGCATAAACAAAGGAGAATTCTGAGGGTCTCAGAAAAAGAGATGTTGATGCTCATTAGGCTGGAACAGGCTGCCTTCTCTAGAGAGTTTGGATACACCAGTCCACATTCAGACACATTGAGTACAAACTGGCTAATGTTAATGTTCATGAGTCCACAATCAGAATAACATCAGGCATGATAATATCAATGTTGAGCATGGCAGAGAGGCAAGAAGAATGTCACTGTTCTGCAGATCGCTAAAGGTCTCATGGTCAAGACAGAAGGCTACAGCAAAACTGTTTTATAGACAGATAAGACCAAAATAGAATGTTTAAAACAGTAAGAGAACCTTATCCCATGTATGAAACATAGTGGTAGTAGTATAATGACTTGCGCATGCTTTCCTGCATTTTGGCCTTTCTGCATTCATTGCCATCACTGATGGAGCAATGAATTATGAATTATATTAGTCAATCCTAAATGAAAATTTCAGGATAGCTGTTCATGAACAGAAGAGAATGAGTCATGCAGCAATACAATAGTCCTAGCACACAAGTTATTAAAGAATGGATAAAATAGGAAAAAAGTTTATATTTTGGAATGGCCTAGTTAAAGTTCTGACATAATCCTTAAGAAATGATGTGGAAGGATCTGAAATGAGTTGGTCATGTGAGGAAACCTACCAACATCCTAGAGTTGGTGTTCTGTGGTGTTGGTGTTCAAAGGTTTACATACTGTACTTTTGACACTCAAATTAAAAGTAAAATGTATTATCTGTAATATGTACTATTGGACATTATAATTATCTGCTTCCAATACAATATGCTATATTAAAATGCTTCCAAATGTGTTAAAAAAAGGTAACATTTAAAAACAAGAGGGGATCAACACAAAAAAGCAAATAATTAAACTCCCTGATTGTTACATTTGTCACAGTAGCTGGGCTGATGTTCTCTGGGTTGGTAGTCTGATTTCCATTTGGAGATGAGTCGCTATTTTCCCATGCTGCCTAGTAACTGTCAGATCTGGAGAGTGATTTATGTAAATCATCTGGCAAAGAGCTGTGGCTCAGATTCTATGTATTGGGCAAATGTCCAGCACAACCAGTGGGGTAAGGCTAGAATATCACAGTCTGAGTCTATTATCCAGAGTCTGGGATTATCCTGTATATGGGACATGTGTATTACTATCATAATATACCATTATTACTTTATTTCATCTGTGTGCTTAAACATGCTTAACTATAAAAATGTAAATGTTAGCTAAAAATAGATTTAAAATACCCTTATAAGATGTTATCAGAAGTTTATCAGATGTTATACTTCTCTTGCAGAAAAGATTCTGATTATAATATAGATTGATTTGAGGATCAAATTACTATCCCAAAACTCTCAAATACTAACTGGAGAAAATAGACTGTCACCACTCAAATTATTAGAGAATGGCTTAATTATTTGCATTTAGTTAGTCACTTTGCTAACTAGCTTATTTTGTTACCTCCATAAAACTTCTATTGTTACAGTATATTTGACACGACTTAAGATATAATACACTAATTGACAAAATAATAATAACACACCCAGATAGAAATGTTGGGTCTTAGGCAGATATGTTAATGATTACAGATGTGGTCTTACCACAAGAGGGCATAAAAGTGCTTCCACCTCTGCTCTATATAAAGACTCTCAGAGGTTACTTTTGGGTAGTGTACCTCTTGGTGAGAGACTATTAACTGTTAGATATGCCTCTATGACACACTCGAAGACATTTTGCCCAGTTAAGGTGGCACCTTCACTACACACCCCTGTCTCTGCTCGGACCATTTTCAGGTACGTAGCAGAAGGAAATTTGTTGTCATGGTGCCCATGACATATACTGCCCCTGATAGCCAGCCACCATCACCTTTGTTTGCAGTGGTGTCGTGAACGAGAATCTGGACTGCTATGGGCTGGAACTGTATCATCTTATCTCATCTTATCCACTGTATCTAGCGATGAATCCAGGTTTTGTTTCGGATCCAATGATGGTCAGGTACGAGTTTGGAGGCCATGTGGTGAGCGCTTTAATCCTGTCTTTTATGTAGAGCAACACACTGTACCAGTTGCTGTTGTAATGATCTGGGGACCCATCACATACAGCAGTCGGTCATCCCTAGCAGTGATACGAGGGACACTAACAAATCAGCGATATGTGTAGGACATCCTGAGGCCATGTGTTGCTTCTCATGGCAGGGCTTCCAACTGGCATATTTCAGCAGTATAATGCTGACACATGCACAGCAAAGGTTTAACAGGAATGTCTCTGATAGATTGAAACACTTTGGTCTGCCCAGTCACCACATTTACTGCTAATCAAGCAGTTTTGGGACCAGCTGGGATGCCAGCTTCGGTAACCTACGAGTGTGCAGGATGTACAGGTCCAGCTGCAACATCTGTAGGCAAATGTGCCACAGGATACCATATAGAATTTGTATGCCTCCATGCCCAACCATATTTTATCTAGTATCCAGGCTAGAGGCAACCTAACAGGGTAACTAGGGCCTCCTTTTTAGTTGTACAGTTTTCCCCAATAAACTTATCCTTTCGCTCTAATATTGAAATCACTTACATATAATCATCATTACATTCACACATAAATTTTAATTTGATCCCAACAACTCCTTCTTGGTGTGCTAATTGTATGTCAATGAGTGTATATATAAGGATGAAGTATTATTTAATTTCCATGCCACACCAAAAATGTACAATTTTCAAAATTACAATGAGCATTGATGCTTTAAAAAAATGAACATATAGGCTTTGCTTGAAAGGGGAAATCCATTGTTTACTGCTGGGTCTGAATCAGAGCTGCTTCAAGCCATACTTATCTCCACAGTGCAGCATGGCTTATTGTGCCTTCAGCTAAACAAAACTGTGCAAAGATATTGTAGGTATTATTCAATCTTCTGACATATGACATATGTGTAATCATTTTTAGTAGTTACCTGGTAGAATGGTAGAATTTTCTGATGGGAAAATTGCCTTACAGGAAACACAATGGAACTATCAAGCAGAATTTTATTTAACAGTGACAGAAAATCATGATCACATTATAAATTGTGCATCAGACTCATTTGTGACTACTCTAGGTTCAGCTTGATGTCTGAAATACAACATTAAATGAGTTGAGTATGCTGGTACTGGTGCAAATGTTCTCATACCCATGTGTGCCAATGGGAAATGTAAAGGTGCTGCATTTAAAACTATCAGTTTTAATAGCAGGGTTCTGGAGTTTCCCGCTGGTGCGCTTTAATTAGTCTGAATACATTAAGCTCCTGTTTGGAGCTCTACCTGCCAAGATTGATCACTGGACTGGGACTACATGTGAGCCATTTGCATTCTTACTCGTGGGTCTTACACAGCAAAGCAGTCACACCACTCACTCACGCACACTGCAGAGCTTTCCTTTAGTGTGGCTCTTCCCTTTTTGGTTACTCATTCAACACAGCGCACTCATGGGTGATATTTATTCCATGTAATTTAAGAAAAAGATGTTTCTATTAAGTAGGTGAAAGGAGACTTGTAAGGACAGAAGGCAAGCAACATGTGAAAGTGATACATTTATGCTCTCAAAGGGAATCTGCTGCAGTGTGCCAGGAAACTAAAACTGGAAAGTATATTTATCTATTTTGTTTTTTAACAGGCATCAGTGAAACTAAGCATGCTGCCAAATCAACAGAAAGCAGTACTGAGTGACAATCCTGAATTGACCTCAGACGGAGGCTTTCTGGTCATGCAAAGGAAGGAAATTATTAAGAATAAGTTATTTTCTTTTTGGCTGGGTGCAACTTCAACTTTTGTTGGCATAAACAAGTGGTGGTTTTGCTGATGATTGTGGTCTATAACAGAGCATTCCTTTCTTCTAAATAATGATAGGTATTGTGTTTTGGTCATATCAGTAATCACTATAGTACTATTAGTCACCAGTGTGATTTAAGCTTGTTCCTTGATTAAGATTTATGTTTTATCTTATGATTGAAATGTATATGATAAAACAAAAACAACTACACAATGATGGGATGTACATTTCCTGTAGGAATAGTAAAACAGTGGAATAAATGCATATGAAGGTGCAGGTGGGAAGACCTTATTTACACTAACACAGGTGGAGCCAAAGGTGGAACACGCAACACATATGGACAAAAATAAAGACAAAACTATGACTGGAGAGGGTTAACAGAAACGTTAGGGCTAACATGGCTAACAACAATAACAGGCTAACATAAGCAACAAATCAAGCTAACAAACACAGCTCCCGAGGACGTCCCCTGAACCAAAAGTGGGAACGTTCCCTTTAATGTTTTTTGTTGAACCACCAAAATGTTACAGCGGACATTCTTACAGGACATTTGTAGGACCACTATGAAACATCCAGAGAACTCTTTCAAGAAAAAAAAATAGTTTCTTGAACTTGAACTGTGATCTGAGATGAATGTGTCTCATAGCAGTTTCAAGCCTCCACATATTATGTTCAGTTTTTTTTCCTCAATATGTTAAATTCAGGTAAATAAACCTACTTCTAATAATATCCAGGCTGTGCAATGGACTGCTTCCTGAATGCACATTAAGATGAAAACTAGTGACGTTGCTAATAAAGTTAGAAATTAGATTGTTGCCATCCACCATGGAAAAATAACCTCTTCAATTCTCTAAAGGTAATTTAAAAAAATGTTAATTGAGGGACTATACTGGGATGCTATTGAACATCCCAAGAATGGATGCTTAGTTCTAGAATAGGACTTGTTGCAAATGTTCCATTTTTCCTCCCATTTCTATTGATCATCTTTGAGATGTTGCTACACCTTGATTGGAGTCCACCTGTGGCAAATTCATTTGATTTGACATGATTTGGAAAGACATACTCCTGTCTATATAAGGTCTCACAGCTAACAATGCATATCAGCAATCAAGCCATGAGGAGGAAATAACTGTCTGTAGAGCTCAGAGACATGATTGTGTGGAGGCCCTGATCTGGAGAAGGCTACAAAAATCTGCTGCACTGAAAGTTCCCAACAGCACATTGTCCTCTATAAGTCTTAACTGGAAGAAGTTTAGAACAACCAGGACTCTTCCTAGAGCTGGACGCCCCAATAAGTAATCGGCGGAGAAGAGCCTTGGTAAGTGAGGTGACAAAACGATTTCAAACTATAGCACTCCACCAATCTGGGCTTTTATGGCAGATTGGCCAGACAGAAGCTTCTCCTCAGTACTGATGAGAGGCTTCTGTCTTGCCATTGTACCATAAAGTCCAGATTGGTGGAGTGCTGTAGTTTGAAATCGTCTTCATTGTTTATCCATCACATGCATACCACATGCATATCGTCTTTTTTGGCTGCTATACATGTGGTGTTAGAGATATTTGCTGTGACACTTTAGCAACAGTTTTCTTTTGTAGTTTTGACAAAAAAGAATCACTTTTTTCTGCCTTGTTGAAATATTCCCTGCAAACTTTGCAGAACATTTAGAGCACAGAGGAGTCAACATCAGCCCATCAAAACATAACTGAGTTTTCCATGAGGGAATGAAGCTGTGGACTCACTTTGCTTCATATTTGCACTTTACTGACATTTTTTGCACACCTCCCTATGACATCGAGTGTTAACAGATAATATAATAGGTTTGTTTTGACTTGACATATGAAAGGAAAAGGGGATTTTTTGCATGATGAGGGTTTAAATATTCAAGTGAATTGACTTTGTATGAAGTTACATTGATCAGTTACATATGCACTTTTAGGAGTTGTGTGAAAATCTGATGATGTTTTAGATCATATTTATGTAGAATTTCTATATTTCTGCATAAATATGACCTAAAACATCATCAGATTTTCACACAACTCCTAAAAGTAGATAAAGAGAACCCAGTTAAACAAATGAGACAAACATATTAAACTTACAATGTCATTTATTTATTGAGGAAAATGATCCAATATTACATATTAGTGAGTGGCAAAAGTATGTGAACCTTTGCTTTCAGCACCTGGTGTGACACCCGCACCCCCCCATTCAGGTCCTTCCACAGCATTTAGATTGGATTAAGGTCAGAACTTTGACTTGGCCATTCCAAAACATAAATTTTATTTTCTTTATCCATTCTTTGGTAGAACGACTTGTGTCCTTAGGGTCGTTGTCTTGCTGCATGACCCACCTTCTCTTGGGATTCAGTCCATGGACAGATGTCCTGACATTTTCCTTTATAATTCTCTGATATAATTCAGAATTCATTGTTCCATCAATGATGGCAAACTGTCCTGCCCAGATGCAGCAAAACAGGCCCAAACCATGATACTACCACCGCCATGTTTCACAGATGGGATAAGGTTCTTATACTGGAATGCAGTGTCTTCCTTTCTCCAAACATAGCACTTTTCTTTTAAACCAGAAAATTCTGTTTTGGTCCCAACTGTCCACAATATATTCTTCCAATAGCCTTCTGGCTTGTCCACGTGATCTTTAGCAAACTGCAGTTGAGCAGCAATGTTCTTTTTGGAGAGCAGTGGCCTTCTCCTTGCAACCTTGCCATGCACACCATTGTTGTTCAGTGTTCTTCTGATGCTGGACTCATGAACATTAACATTAGCCAATGTGAGAGAGGCCTTCAGTAGCTTAGAAGTTACCTTGGGGTCCTTTGTGACATCGCCAATTATTACATGCCTTGCTCTTGGAGTGATCTTTGTTTGTCGTCCACTCCTTGGGAGGATAACATTGGTCTTGAATTTTTTCCATTTGTACACCATTTGTCTGACTGTGGAATGGTGGAGTCCAAACTCTTTAGAGATGGTTTTGAAACCTTTTCCAGCCTGAGAACATCAGATATATATGGATCATTCATTCATTCATTTCTCATCCACTTAAACATGGTCAGGGTCATGGGAAAGCTAGTGCCTAGGCAGAGGCAACGGGCCCAAGGCAAAAACAACCCTATACAGGGCACCAGTCCATTGTAGGGCACAAATAAAACCTTCAAAGTTAACATATTTGGTTAAGAGTTTGTCAGAGGTCCTACCATCTGACCCACGCTAGAGGGCAGCATTGGTCCTGTTTTCCTGGTAGGATCTCTGGCAGCCGCCACAATCGCGCATGCCCATCTGTAAGCTATGGGATTGCGCCAATTAATTCGCAACACCTGCATTTTTGGCTATTTAAGAGCTTTGCCAGTCTTGGCAAGTGTTGCACCATTCAACCTCCACACCGCTAATGCCCTCCGATCGCCGCTACGGCTTGCAAGTGCGATCGTAATTTGCTGCGTGTATCTGGAGACCTCACCCGTCTCACGCTCTGTTACAGAGCTTCCGTGCTTTTGTTTTGTTTTATTATTTTGTTAGGGAGAGAGGACGGACTGGTCCCGCTAAGGGGCTCAGTTCCTGTAGTGCCAGGAGGCGTGAGGTAACCTTAATTCAGGGAAGTAGATCCAGCATAGGGTAAGCCTTTGAGTTTTGTTTTTTGACAGCCATTACTCTCAGCTGCTTCCCCCTCTTGCCGCCTGACACTACACGCCGTTCTGCGCCTGCGTATCACCACGCAGGTTCTCTCAGTGCCATGCACAAGCTGTGCACGCGCCCAGCTGTGCCCCCCCCCCCGGCCTTCTCTCTCCCTCTCTCCCTCTCTATCAGCAGCGCGGTCCTGAGCTTCTGTGTGTGTAAGCAGATTCGTTGATCTTGCTCTTACACACAGAAGCTCAGTTTTTCTTTGCTTTTTATTTAATTGTATTTTAGTTTATTATTTTATTTCTTTATTTTATTTCAGTTCACATTTACCACCTGGAGCTAACTGCGTTTGGGTCCCAATACCTTTATATTTTTTTTGTACGGTTCGTCATTGTTTTTAATATAGCAAACCGTAACAAAATGGTGCAACCATCTATGGGACCCAGCGTTAGCTCCTGGACCTCCAGTATGGAGGTCCCCAGTCGCCGCAGCCGACAAATCTCTCAACCCGGTTCCCGGCTAGCCTTCGAGGGCCCGGCTTGCTATCTTAGTTTTGGCCACCCAAACTCATAGAGATGGCCAGCCCTTGGCGCAGACGCTGTCGGTGCCCCGCCCGGCTCAAACAGCCACCACTTGCTGCTTTGGACTGGGAACCTGGGTTTGACCCCACCTTGGCTCCCATCCCCCCCAGTGAGATGGTCCATTGGCCACGGGCCAACTCTCCTGATCCCACTGGGATTTTTGAAATTAGACAAGGTTCCAGGCGGGTGCTGAACTTTGTGGGGGAGTTCAACATTCTTGCCAGCACTTCGGGGTTTAATGACCGGGCCTTGGTGGACCTCTTTACCCTTGGGCTAAACGAGGAATTACAGGACGAGCTATTCCAGCTCGAACCTCCTTCCTCAATAGCCCAATTGTATGACCTAGCCATTGACGTCGAGTTTCGGCTTCTCAGGGTCAGGGAGAGGTCCATTAAGGTCACTGAGGTCCTGCCCGCCTCGAGTCTTCCCCGTTTCCTCGAACAGATCTCAACCCTGTCTGTGACTGTAAAGCAGCTGTGTACTACTGTGCCCCCTGGCACGGCACACGAGCACGCCGTGCTTATTAGCGCTGTTTCTGAGCACACTAGCTTGGTACTCAAGCAGCTGTCGATGCTCACCCCCGCGCCAGAGTTTGCCGCGTCCATTAGTGCCACATCTGAGCTCATAGGCTTAATGCTTGAGTGCTTAGCACTGCCTAGCCCCGTTCAAGAGCACGCCGCACTCGTAAGCTCTAGGGTTGAGCATTTAGTGCCCCCTAGCTCTGAACCTGGGTGCCTAGCCCCGTACAACAGCTCGGCGTGCCCGTAATCCCCACATCTGAGCAGTTAAGCTCCATGGCTGGGCATTTAGCGATGCCTAGCCCCGTACAAGAGCTCGTCGTGCCCATAAGCCCCGCATCTGAGCAGTTAAGCTTCATGCCTGGGCATTTAGCACCGCCAAGCCCCGTTCAAGAGCACGCTGCGCCCGTAAGCTCTAAAGTTGAGCACTTAGCAACCCCTAGCTCTGAACCTGGGTCCGCCACACTCCTATGCTCCGCACCTGGGCAGTTTGGCCCTGTACCTGAGCATTTAGTGCCCCCTAGCTCTGTACTTGGGCTCGCCACGTCCGTTGGCCCCGCATCTGAGCAATTAAGCTCCATGCCTGGGCATTTAGCGCCACTTACCTCGGAACCAGACCAACTTGGCTCTATACCGAATCTCATGCACCGGTCGCTACCACCAACCCCTGTGCCAAGACCGATTCATGCGTCGCGATCGTTGGTCCCGATCCCTACGCCACGGTAACCTGAGAGTGTCCGGCAAGCCAGAGGAACACCGCCTTTTGGGGGGTTGGGGGGTTTGGGTACTGTTTGAGGTCCCACCTTCTGACCGATGCTAGAGGGCAGCATTGGTCCGGTTTTCCTGGTAGGATCTCTGGCAGGTAGGATCTCCATGCCGCTCATGCCCTCTGATCACCGCTACGGCTTGCAAGTGCGATCATAATTTGCCGCGTGTACCCAGAGACCTCAAGTGTCTCGCGCTCTGTTACAGAGCTTCCGCGCTTTTTGTTTTGTTTTATTATTTTGTTAGGGAGAGAGGACGGACTGGGCCTGCTAGAGGGGCTCAGTTCTCGTAGCGGCAGGAGGCGAGGTAACCTTCTTTCAGGGAAGTAGATCCAACGTAGGGTAAGCCTTTGCGTTTTGTTTTTTGACTCTCGCCACCTGACGCTACGCGCCGTTCTGCGCCTGCGCATCTCCATGCAGGTTCACTCAGTGCCGTGCACGCCCCTCCGCTTCCCTTTTCTCTGGGCTGGCGCATGCGGGGGATTCTCCCCCCGCCCTCCTCTCTCTCTCTCTCTCTCTCTCTCTCTCTCTCTGTCTCTCAGCAGCGCGGTCCTGAGATTCTGCGTGTGTAACAGAGTTTATTTAGAAAAAAGTCTTACATCAGATATTTTATAAAGATGTGTCTTATTCATCAAGGCATCAAGTTTTTATTTAAATGTAAATAGAAATCATATCTGTTAATAAAATATTCAGTCGTCAGCATTAACCAATCCTCTACTTTTGGTTTTTTGTTTTATTATTTATTTATTTGGATTTCACACATATTTCACAAGTAACTACAAATAGCTACAATTACAACTGCTGTCAAGCCTTAATTTAAATTACATCCCAGTATTATATATTACTGTATTGGGCTGCTTATCAAGTTGTAAAAAGCACCATATAAATAAATCTGACTTTGACTTTTGACGTTGGTGTAGGTTCCTCCGATTATTTATTTTTATGTATTAATTGTGGAGAAACACTCACACAACCTACCAGGACAAGCTGGGACAAAATTTGTTTTCCTGCTTGTCCATAGTGGGGGCAAGAGAAAATACCATGGAAGGCATTTGGATGTTGTTGAGAATTTTCCTGGCATCTACAGAGCTCCAAACTCACTGAAACTGATTGTTTAAAGCAAACAAACCCATACAGCACATCATGTCATTGAAAATTTATTTTCTGCATTCACACTTCCTCCTTGCTGATTTTGCTGCAGTCAAAAAATAACATGGTGAAATTATTTATCAGGACACTGTGACCATAGAAAAGCTGTATCAGGGCAAATGGAATTCATCAGTGCTGTTGCAATACTATTGTTAGACAGTGACACGAGAAGTATCAGATGCTGAGTGCAAACAAAGAGCATTTTTTATATGATTATCCATAATGCAATTTAATGCTGTTAATATCAGTGCGTTTATTTTAATGATACAGATTTCAGCAAGTCACTGTCTATCATCATCTCACATCATTTTTCAAGAAACCCAGGTCCCTTCATTGGTGGGCTAAAGTATTAGCACGGTGAGCCACAAATTACTTATGCTGTACCTAACTGTAAATAGGCATTTACTATGTACTGAACAATAGAAAGTAGGTATGCCATAATTTCACTCACCCACATATTGCGCTAGCTTAGTTGTAGCAACAGACAGGGTGTAACTATAATTACATTTTGTTGGCAAGTATTTAAGGCATTGTAATTGTGTGTAAATACCATTACCAGGTGTGGGCAATGAGGTTAGGCTCTAAGCACTTTGTAGAAAGCACCTTTAATTGTATAAAGCATCCCTTTTCAGTATCTTCCCATGTTAATGACTTAAAGCACAAGGTGCTATTAATCCACATTGCAATAATCAAATTCAGTAGAGTCTTAAATTAGAGCTAAAGAGGGAAGACACACTGCTTTGTACACTTGCACTTTGTCATTTGCAACTCCTCTGTTTTTTGCAGGCTGGAAGCTGAGACTAATTGGCAGGCAGCCTCAACAGGACAGTGAAGAATAAGAGAGCTTCGCTGTAAGGAGACAAAACCATGTTAGCGCATTAACCCTTATACACAGAAGTCAATGAGTGACTTGGACAAGAAAAAGAATATGGCTGTTCTTTACCTAGTGTACCAGTAGGTTGAGGGTTTCTGTAGAGTTACCTAATTCACATCAATTTCAAAGCCCTGGTAACTGTATATACTATAAATTCCTCATGACAATGTTAGAACATTCTAGACTAGTGCCTCACATTAGGTGACTGCCTCCATCTTACTCCCTTCCTTGTTGGCTGCTTGTAGAGAGAGAAACATGTGCTGGCACGTATTGAACAGTTTGATTCAGGCACAGGTCTCCTGGGCTCACCTCTGATCCATTACCCACTCCTCCGCAGTATAGGAAAGGACAGTTGGCTAAAAGTGAACTTCTGCTTTCTGAAAATCTCCTGCTTGGTTTCCTTAACAACAAAACAGCCCTCGGGCTTGCACCAGTCTTTTGTAAATCTCACCACTCCTATGCTCAGGACTGTCAAATAAAGATATACATTTTTAAACCTGACTGTTTATTATGTCTCATTTATCATGCAATTATGTAAATAATGCATTAGCATTGATCCTTAGGGTTACATTGCAATTAATTACAGTTCATTTATTCCTCCTCGCAATACACACCAAGTATGTAAACACTGCTCTTCTTAATGCATCCATTTATTCATGTGTTTTTAAAGCCTCTGCTGTATGGGGTTCTGGTGAGACCTCATTGTTCAGCCATAAAATGACATTAACTCCTTATGGGTTTAAAAAGTCTTAATCATTACTATGCGAGTTCCTACAAATGGAAACCTGACTTGACACACTGTGAGACATTGCTTCAACCATCAGTGAAGACAGATTTCAGATTCCAAACGTCTCTGCCTCCTTTAACATGATAAACCCATATCCGGAGTCATTCCTGTCGGGGCTTAAAATAGAAGCAATGTCATAATGGACTAATATAAAGACGTCCCCAAATGGCACAATATTTTAAGTTCTTGTTCAAAAAACTGAATATAACTTAAAACTTACAGTACTGTGCAAAAGACTTATGCCACCATTAGATAAGATATATCGTTTAAGCAATTTAAATAGGATACAAAGAGAAAATACTGGAAATCTGTATGCAATATTTGAAAAAAAAAACAAAAAAAACCAGCTTCAATAGACTCCAGTGGCAAGTATTTAGTGTGACCTCCCCTTATACTTGAGTAATAGCAGCATCTGGCAGCTTCATCAGGACTCCATCTTGACCCTTCTGCAGTTTGAAGAAGCTTGATCAGGAATGGGAAGAGTAGCATCCAAGAAACCACTTTTCAGAAGGGAAACAGGATGGAAAGGCTAAGATATGCTAAAGCTAAAAGCTCACAATGACTGGAATGAAGATCAGTGGAAAGGGTATTCAAGTTTTACATTTTTGGGTCCAGTCGTCAACAATATGCTATATAATGTTCATTATACTGTTGCTTTGAGGAACATTGTTTTTAAACATTTCAATAACTATATCACACATTTGTTGACAAACTGGAGATCCCCTCGTCATCTTTATTCCTCAAAGACTCAGCCTTTCCTGGATACAGCTGTACCAAATCATTATGATCATCATCTGTTGACATTATCTGTTTGAAATCACATAATTATTTCATTTTTTTTACCTCATTACTGGCCCTAAATTGCTCCCATTCCATCTTTTTTTGGAATGTGTTGCAGGCCTAAAATGCAGTAATGGATGATTAGCAAATGGAATGAAGTTAGCCAGAAAAACATGAATGAAATAAAAGTCAAGCAAATGTAAGGAACACTGCAGGTTTTTAATTTGCATTTTCCATACTGTTCCAACTTTTTGTGATCTGAGGTTGTATATGTACACTAAATACAGTATCAAGATAGTTTTAAAGTAGATGAGTGTATGTACTGTAATAAATAAAACTATCCACTGTATAAAGAATAAAAATAAAAACGTATGCAATATGTTTTGATTTTAGGGTGTAGTGACTGCTATAATAAGGATACTGATGAAAATACTTTCATGATAATACAAATATTTATAATAATTCTTTCCTAATAACATAGTAATGTATAGATATTTGTAGCATACATATATATCGAAAGCAAAAAATTACCAATATGCATGAAATGTAGATATTTTAAGCTTTAAATCAGTGTTTATAAGTGACATATAATTATCCAGATGTGACTTTGCATATGCTCATGTATCCAGAGACTTTATTTTTAAAGTAAATAACTGCTGTATAAAGTAAATTAACTGCTGTATCATGACAGTATATCGTATTTGTCATGTCAAAATCAATTAGGAGGTTGTGTTTATTCTGAGCTTACAAAGCCCTCTATTGTACCTCCTCCAACAGTCCTCACCAGTTTCCACAATAACTAGGCAGTGTGTCATGTATTGCCATGAGTTCCAGTGTGTTTCTGTCTGTTCATTGTCAGAGAAAGCTGACATGAAATTGCTGCCTTTAGAGAGCCAATATGAAAGATCATAAAGAGGCACGTTTGCTATGTAAACTGTTACACCCCTTCTTTCTGGCTTGATCAGAGGCAAACATCTGCTTTTATTATAAGGTTTTAAAAGGCTCCAGTTGTTTGAGACTATGGTGGCTTACTCAGGCACTCCATTCTCGCACTCTCTGGGTTATGAAGATGATGTGCCTGTCTCACTTTCCCTCAGCTTTCCATTACTGCTCAAAGATTGATGTCTTGTGCAAAAACATTGCACTGTGCGGTCATTTTTGTTGTCAGGTTGTTTTTTTATTCCTGACTGAAACAAGCATTATTGACCCATTATTGACCCCTCAGCACCATTCAGCCACAATGACAAGAAGCACTTGTTTGGACTTCAGTAACAGCAAACTGTTTTGCCAGCCCTGGTAAAATCACTTTTTGTTTATTTTCTAAATAAAAAAAGCTAAAACAACCTTTTCAGACATGTATGACATATTTCTGCTAATTTAAAGTGTTCCCTTTAAAAAGAAAGAAAGGAAAGAAGGAAGGAAAGAAGGAAGGAAACATAAATTCAGCATGTCTAAGTTTGGGCACAAATGCAGACTGTTTTTAAGGTCTTAGAATGTAACTGACTGGTTAATTGACTTGCTGATGCGTATTTAGAGGTTGTATTAATTGATTTCCATTTACATAACTAATATAGGCATGAGCCTAAATATACCTGGGATGGTATAGATACTGCATCTGATACAGGAGTAGAGGTAACCAGGATAGATGGAGGCAAAAGATGGTAATCGCTTCTTTGCACTTCTGAAGTCCATGTAGTTACTGCCAGCTTGAGTTCAGTGGTTTAACATCTATATCTTTCATTAAGCTATTTTTGAATAATAATGTTGACCAACATTCTGTATATCTAGTGTTTTGAGCAACCTCAAGAATAAATAAAGCTTTTGCATTGCATTCCCTGGTAAAACAGGTAGTTTCTATATATTAGAACACAAATTATATAATGTGTTCATATCATGACATCAAACAGATTTGTTTCTTTCTGTGAAAAGATACCACATTTAATCATGCTTAATGCAAATATGATTCAGCTCAGCTGGAATCTAAATTCATGCTTTCTTTCTAAACACGCACTATAAATATGAATAAGTGGTTGACTAATGTCTAAATATGCTTCAGCATAATGTCTTCATGTTAAGTGTAAGTCTGCAAGCACAAGACTGATGACATATGTCCCTCCCACATAGCTTTGATCAAAACTAGGCACCTACACTAGAAACTTGAAGAGTTTCTTTGAATCTGAGCAACCAGTAGTTTAACCAGAATTATTTGAAAGTAACACTTTGTTACCAACTCATAAAGTATTATTTATTTATGAATTAATTATTATTTCATTACATATTTCAATTTTATTTAAGCTCAGTTGTAGCTATCACTAAGTCTTTAAAGCATGTAACTAGTATCTTGATATAATTTAAAACACATTTATTATAAATTTTATTTTTCAAAAGTTAAGATTGTAAAGAGAGCCCACAATTGAAGAATCACCTATCTAGCATGGAAAACTTACCTTGTTCAGATACACAATCATGTTCCTTGAACAGTAATTACTTTCCACCAAACCTATATCTCTTGAGGCATTGCTCTTTTGAGAATGTGTAACAATAGCCTATTTGTGAGAAAGAAGTGGCTCTGCAGGCGGTAATACCTGCAGATAAATAATCATAATGACAAGTCATTGAGAGCTAAAGGTAAAAGTAAATGCTGTAATGAACTGTTTAGAATTGTTGAAGGAAAACAGACTCGGTCTTTTGTAACTGTTGGCTACTGATTTGTCAGTGATGTAATTCCACATATTTTCTCTGTAGAGTGTTTTCTCCATGTGCCGTCAAGTCATTGTTGGCTGCAATGGTGATTCTCCTCAGCTTTAATCCTAGTGGTACACATTCAGCCCGTGACCCATCTCTAATTTTGGCCGTCTACTCAACGACGTAATTGAGAACCTTTAATTGCTCTTAGAGATCATCTACCAAATAATGGGTAGCATGTTCTACATTTGAGAAGTCCTTTCCGAGTACAGGGATGTGACTGGACACAGAGAGGAGCTGAGCGTTATTATTTCATTTGTCATTGTAAGTGGAATGTTACGAAGGCCACAGGTTGCTCTTATCAGACACACGTCATGGGACACAATGAGCAGCTGTGGTGACACTGTCATAAATCTTCCAAACCCACTCTCCTCATGCTCATCCACACACTGACTCACCTGTAAGTGGGCACAGCTCCCCCTGAGGCTTGCCGGACTGTGAATTTGAATGCACAAATGGTATTTATCCACCTAAAGCAAACAACAGGGGAGATTAAATGTACTGCAGCTGTTAGATGTTTCTTTTCATTTTGAATCTGTCAGAGCTGTTCAAAAAAGGGACAGATCTTAGTCACATTAATAAAACTAACCACTATATAGTATGGGTCAACAACAAGTACACAGTGTGCTGCCATTTCAAATTCTGAATCATATGCACATCACTTACTGCAGTTTCTCTGTTTTATTGTAAGTCTTTCACATTTTACTTTGATTATTCTGAAACTTAGCAGCCTAACTGCCAGCTTTACCACCTCATAACTTTCTTGATCTCTTACAGCAGCGCTACCTGGTCAAGTATTAAATATTTCATGGTTTTATAAGACATGGTTGTATAAAACACCTTGTTGTTTCTGCTTATAACCAGGAGTCCTTTACTGAGAATATGTGTCTCTCATTTAGATTCCCGTAATATGATTTATTAAAACAGTTAGCTTACTGAACTGATTGAACTGTGGTTTACGTTGTCTGGCTCTGTGCCTTAGTACTAAAGCTGTAATTCCATGCGCAATTCTGTAAATACAAATCTATTACCTCTTCCTGACAGTAATTTATTAATTACACTTGCTTGACTTACATGCACATTCAATCAAATCTAATAAACTAAGAACATTGTCTTGTAGCATCTGAATTATTCCACCAGGGAAATCTAAGACTTAACCATGCAATTACATGTTATAATCTTGTAAACTTCATTCAAAATTGCAGTACTAATGTCCCAATGGTTTCTTTTAGATCACCTATGAATGTAGCAATAAAGTACCTGAACACTTAACCAAACCTCAGGGGTAAAAAACGCTACAGTTGTCAATGAGATAATTGACCAAACTCATATAAAAGTAGGACTTTTTATTGTAAATATTTAGTTTATTGCCAATGATGTTTAAATGTTCATCACAAGGCCTAATTTATCTCAAGACATTTTAAATAGCAAAACATTTTAACCTGGATTGTTTTTATTCTAAAGTTCACTAAATGCTAAATAATGACTGGTAGTTACATTCCACGGGTACGGAGTTCCAGAACTATAAATCATTTGGAATGGTTAAAAAAATAGTATACCACTTTCAACAGTAATGTCATCAACATGAACATTCAAAGTTGAACTTTCAGTCAAAGTCTGGACTTTACCTCAGCTCTAATTTTGCCCGATATTGTCTTTGTATGAAATGTGCTGTAAATATGCCAAACTTTTCAGCCGGTCATAGCCAATTTCTCAATCAAATATAGTTCCACTACCTTCCATTTTCCACTTAAACCATTGCCATATCAGTAAGTCATATCAGTAACGTACAGGCTTGCATATGCCGTAAGATATAGCAGTTCTGATGCTGGTACAGGAGAATGAAAGAATTTGTCATTAAAGCCTTTTAATTTCCTAAGATTATACTTCAAATACAGTTTGGTGTCTAATGTCGCACACAACTGAATCACTTAAAGTGAAAAAATGGCAATTTTACCTTCATTACATATGAAGAATATTTTCTTCATTTTCATCAGTGTTTCTTTTATGAACACTTTGTTTGGACTTTTGGACAGTTAGCATGAAAGCTATTAACATGCACTAGGTTTTGGTGTAAAATCTTAATAAATAAACAATTTAAAGACCTAAAGTCGTGGCCAAACGTTTTTACACTGACACAAATTTTGGTTTTCACGAAGTTTGCTACTTGAGTGTTTTTAGATCTTTTGTCAAATGTTTCTATGGTAATCTAAAGTACAATTATAAACATTACATAAGTTTGTTTTTTCTTTACATTAATTGACAAATACATGAAGTTTATGCAAAGACTCAGCATTTACAGTGCTGACCCATCTTTTTTCAATTCACCATGGCATGCTAGATATCACCTTCTGGGCCAAATCCTGACTGATAGCGACCCATTCTTGTCTAATCTGTGCTTGAGTTTATCACAATTTCTGTGATTTAGTTTGTCCACCTGCTTTTTGAGGATTGATCACAGGTTCTCAATGGATTTGAGCTCTGGGGAGTTTCTAGGCCGTGGATCTGAAATGTAGATGTTTTGTTCACTGTGTCACTTAGTTATCACTTTTGCTTTGTGACATGGTGCTCTATGGGTGGCACGGTGGCTTGGTGGGTAGCACTGTCGCCTCACAGTGAGAAAGTCCTGGGTTTAATCCCCAGCTGGGTCCTTTCTGTGTGGAGTCCTTTCTATATTAGAGTGACTGTATATCGGACTACTTAATGCTGATGTGCAAATATCATTTTATTTGAACTATGACTCCATGATTTCATTCTTAGATTTATCATCTACGCCGCCCAAGGATGTTGGGTCCCTTTTTGAGTCTTGGTCCTCCCAAGGTTTCTTCCTCATAACACATAGGGAGTTTTTCCTTGCCGCTGTCGCCCTAGGCTTGCTCAATTTGGGATTGGATGTAGATATTAGGAGATAATCTAAACTTGTAAAGTTGCTTTGAGACAATGCTCCATTGTAAAGAGTGCTATATAAATAAATCTGACTTGACTTGACTTGAGTCTGCATGTCCTCCCTGTGTCTGCGTGGGTTTACTCCAGGTACTCTTGTTTTCTCCCAAAGTCCAAAGATGTGTGTTAGGTTAATTGGTGTCTCTAAAGTGCCCCTAGTGTGTGTGTGGGTGTATGTGCGATGGACTGGCACCATGTCTGGGGTTGTTCCTTTCTTGCCCCTTTGTTGCTGGCTAGACAGCTTCTCTCACGTGACCCTGTTCAGGATTAAGCGAATAGGAAAGTGAATGAATGAATGGTGCTCCATCATGCAGGAATAAGCTTTTTTCATCACCAAAGTGCTCCTGAATCACTGGGAAAAGTTGTTCTTGGAGGATGTTTTGATACCATTCGTTATTAATGGCAGTGTTTGTAGACAAAATTGTGAGAAAGCCCACTCCCTTGGATGAGAAGCAACCTCATACATGACTGGTGTCAGGATGCTTTACTGTTGGTATGACACAGGACTCATCTTTTTTTATCCAGATGATCATTTTCCAGGTGTATCAAACAGTCTGAAGGGGGCTTCATCAGAGAGAATAAATGTACTCCAGTGCTCTGCAGTCCAATCCTTGAACTACCTGCAGTACTTGATGTTTTTCCTGGAGAGAAGTGGCTTCTTTGCTGCCCTTCTTGACACCAGGCCATTCTCCAAAAGTCTTTTCCTCACTGTGCATGCAGATACACTAACACCTGCCTGCTGCCATTGCTGAGCAAGCTTTGCACTGGTGGTGACCCGATCCCATAGCTGAATCCTCTTTAGCAGACAGTCCTGGCACTTGCTGGGCTTTCTTGTGCACCCTGAAGCCTTCTTCACAGCAACTGAACCTCTCTTCTTGAAGTTCTTGATGATCCGATAAATGGTTGATTTTGGTGCAATCTTACAAGCTGCAATGCCCTTACCTGTCAAGCTCTTTTGATGCAAAGCAATGAAGACTGCACATGTTTCATTGGAGGTAACCATGGTTAACAGAAGAAGACAATGATTTCAAGCACTACCACCCCCCTTAAAGCAACCAGTCTGATCTTCTAATACATTCAGCATGACAGAGTGATATCAGCTGCCTTGTCCTTGTTAACACTTTCTCCTGAGCTAACGAGAAGATCACTGAAATGATGTTAGCTTGTCATTTTGTGGCAGGGCTGAAACGCATTAGAAATGCGTTTTTTTGTGATTAAGTTCATCTTCACGGCAAGGAATGACTTTGCAATTAATTGCAATCCATCTGATTACTCTTCATATCAATCTAGAGTTAATGTAAATTGCGACCATAAAAACTGAAGCAGTCACTTTGTGAAAACCAAAATTTTTGTCAGTGTTTTGGCCACCACTGTACATTCTAAACCTCAATACAGCCTTGTCTGTGCATCAGATACAGTGTGTAGTGGAAATATATATTTTTTGAACACAGGATATCCTCTTTATGTCATCCAGAAAATAATGGCAGTTTTCTTAAGGGCGGTTCCAACGATCTTGCATTACACACAAAGTAGGAGACAGGATGTAAAGATGGCACCAGCTGCTTTTCAAACTACCATTAAGGAAAAAACTTTTAAACAATTGAACTATTAAACAATGAATACAGCTCCATTTATGAATACAGAATCCATTTTCTTTATAGGTTAACCCAAGTCTGATCTCTTCTTAATAAGAAAAGAGGAGCTCTCTTAGTGATATAATAGTGCAAGGTCACAATATTGAAGAGTAGTCACACTGACAACATAGGGGAGCTTTAGTCATTTAGTGCTAACCTATCATTCACCTTTCAGAATCTGAAGAAGTTGTCTTCACCTACCTAGGCTTTAATTAAGACAGCAACATCTCTGCCAGCTTTGATTTGAAGGGCAGGATCCTTCTGCTGTATCCTTTTCCCTCTGGCTTACTGTCAGATGGATATGAATACTATTATGTATACTGTGGTTTGCATACCCGAAGACAACAGCACCATATGATGTCAATCTGTGATGTCCATAAAATTTCCCCACAGGGCCTGTAGGTATGGCATCAAGCTAAATCTTGTTTTCACCGCATTGAATAACTTGTAACTTAATATCATGGCATTTCCCTGGAACACAAGCAATAAGAATGTTTGTTGTTGTGTGGTTTATTGCTGCAGAGACAGCAGCGACATACGAATTATTTGTATATGCACTGGATGGAATGCCAGGGGTCAATAAACACTTATTGTAAGTGCATTCGTTTTTAAAATTTGTTATTTTACATTCCCAGTATGGAGCAGCCTCCCAGGCTTTCGCAGCTGCATTGTGCTGCACACATTAATTCATCGAACAGGGAGTTCTTGTGGGCTGCAGGAGCTACTATGTCCCCCACTCTCTTCTGCAGAGGTTCAATGGCAGAAAATCCATAGCCTTTCTAAGAGGAGGAATTCCATTAGATAATAGATATGGAATCCATCTCGATTCTCCACCTTATCTTCTCTTAGGGTGAGAAATCAATACAGAAGCATCAGTCAGACCAGCAACAGTAACAATAAATTGAGGGCCGTGTGAAAGAGAGGTAGTCAAGGGAAATTCCATAATGAACGTAATTTTGTATGCATTATTGGAAGAGTCCATGAATTAAGTGTATCAATTGTGAATACAGTCCTCTAAATGTTAGAAGAAAACAAAAGACCAGTTAAAGGGATGTAATAGGTAAGGAATGAAACCTGACAGAACATGTAGTTAAAGGAGGCATTAATGTGTTATTTGGACTGGATTATTTTTCTATGCCTCTGTGCCACAAAGTGTTTTTGCTTGCATTAGTTCATGGAGGATTCCATATTTTACTTCATCAACTATGCCATATTTTAATGTAGTGGTAAAAGTCCCTGTTTTCACTTTTGTTAGAGCAGTTCAACCCATAACAACATTAAACCATTTCCCCATGCTGGAAACTTTAAGAAACATCATCACAGTCAAGTTTCTAATTCACTGATAGATTAAGTGAAGTGGAGCTTCCATCAGCACATACATAACTACAAGAAATGTACTAATATATGTACAGACAATAAGTCAGAACTGAAAATTCAACAATGCTGTGGTAAAAAGAAAAGATAAGGGATGTGCTGCACATTGCTTTCAGGATCTGTGAAGGTCTGCAATAGAGAAGCAGACATTTAATCTCTGGTTTCAAAAGCATGTGTGTATGTGTTTATGTGTTGGGGGTGGGGGCAAGTTCATATATCATTATGGATATTTTGATAGTTCTCATAAGAAAAACTGACACTTTCTTTAAAGAAAAAGAGCCAAAACACTTGCTTTAGGTTATTCAGGTTAAGGTTCAAGTTAGATTTGTGGGTGTAGGTGAAGAATTAATGAGATACAGTAATACTATGACAATGGAAATTCCCTACAATTATATAAAGACAAATTGTGTGTGTGTGTGTGTGTGTGTGTGTGTGTGGTAGGCTGGGCTTTTGGCTGTTGTGGTTTCCTGTTGGAACTCTGGGACTGCCAGGTGTGCTGTTTGCTGTGGCTGTTACCACGCAACACATTCCTAACAGTGGATGAGTGGATGGAATATGGAGATACCCTCTATAGACTTTCCATGTCTCTCCTATATCAAAACCTAAACTCCAATATCAAAACCAAGCTTCCAGCCTGCTGTGATTTAGTTAAACCAACTGATTTAATAACTCACATTTACACGTTTACATTTAGTCATTAGTAGATTGATTCCCTTACCCAGATCGACAGGTACAGTCTTAGAAACCAAGAAATTGTGGGTTAAGGGCCTTGCTCAAGGACTTAACAGTGGCAAATTGACAGAACCCTGGATCCCGTGGTCCACAGTTCAGTACCTTAACTGATGTGCCACCATAATCCTGTAACTTGAAACGCTTTCATTTACTATATATTTAATGTGAAGTATTCAAAATTTTGAACAAATCTAGTCATATGCCTCTAAGTTTTATATTTGAAAACTGTATTGTTTTGGTAAATTGCTGTGTGTTCATAATTTACTGCATACAATACAGTTCTCAAGCATAAAATTTACATTTGCCATAAAAAAAAAGCATACCATAATGTCTCACACATTTTGTGTGGTGAAATTCTGGCAACTGCTGCCACTATTTTACCATAAATTTTACAGATTTATTTTTTACAGTATACATTTTTTGAAAAATGGTAAACGTATGTGTAATATTACATACAATTTCCAGGCTCAGTGTCCATAATGAACCAAATTCCAATTGCTTTTTGTATTGCCAGGGGTAGGCTGCTGAGTCTCTATGAGGTGGGTAATGATCAGACAAGGGGTGCCCCCATGTTACAGCCTCATCACTCATGGAATCATTTGCTGTTTGCTGTGCAAAGCAGGGATATTATATAATTGAAAAGGTTTAAAAAATACCTACAAATACAGTAACAATGAAACTAACCAAAGCACAGTTGTAAACCAAGCTTAAATAATGTACAGTGGTGCTTGAAAGTTTGTGAACCCCAACATCATATTTTCACAGAAGTCATAAAAGTAGATGAAGAGAATATTTATATAAAAATATTATACTTGGTTATTTATTTATTAAGGAAAATGATCCAATATTACAAATTAGTGAATGGCAAAATTATGTGAACCTTTGCTTTCAGTATCAGTCCTGCACACTGGCTTGGAGAAATTTTAGCCCATTCTTCCATACAGAACAGCTTCAACTCTGGGATGATGGTGGGTTTCTTCACAACATAACTGCTTGCTTCTGGCCCTACTATATTTTTCTTTAGCCATTCTTTGATAGAACGACTTGTGTGCTTAGGGTCTTGAGTTTCAGTTCATGGACAGATGTCCTGACATTTTCCTTTAGAATTCTTTGATTTAATTCAGAATTCATTGTTCCATCAATGATGACAAGCCGTCCTGGCCCAGATGCAGCAAAACAGGCCCAATCCATGATACTACCATCACCATGTTTCACAGATGGGATAAGGTTCTTATGCTGGAATGCAGTGTTTTCCTTTCTCCAACCATAATGCTTTTCTTTTAAACTATTTTGGTCTCATCCATCCACAAAATGTTCTTCTAATAGCCTACTGGCTCGTCCACATGATCTTTAGCAAACTGCAGACCAGCAGCAATGTTCTTTTTGGAGAGCAGTGGCTTTCTCCTTGCAACCCTGCCATGCACACCATTGTTGTTCAACACCATTGTTGACTCATGAACATTAACATTAGCCAATGTGAGATAGGCCTTCAATTGCTTAGAAGTTACCATGTGGTCCTTTGTGACCTCACCAACTATTACACGCCTTGCTCTTGGAGTGATCTTTGTTGGTCGACCACTCTTGGGGAGGGTAACAATGGTCTTGAATTTCCTCCATTTGAACACAATCTGTCTGACTGTGGATTGCTTGGAGTCCAAACTCTTTAGAGATGGTTTTGTAACCTTTTCCAGCCTGATGAACATCAACAACTCTTTTTCTGAGGTCCTCAGAAATCTCCTATGTTCATGCCATGATACACTTCCACAAACATGTGTTGCGAAGAGCAGATTTTGAGTTCTTTAAATAAAACAGGGTGCCCACTCACACCTGATTGTGAAAACACCTGACTCTAATTTCACCTCATTTAACTGCTAATCCTAGAGGTTCACATACTTTTGCCACTCACTAATATGTAATATTGGATCATTTTCCTTAATAAATAAATGACCAAGTATAATATTTTTGTCTCATTTGTTTAACTGGGTTTTCTTTATCTACTTTTAGGACTTGTGGGAAAATGTGATGATGTTTTAGGTCATATTTATACATAAATATAGAAAATTCTAAAGGGTTTACAACCTTTCAAGCACCACTGTACTTTCTACGCAATTATATAGTAGCAAGGCTACAACATTACACCACTAGTGCAAAACATTTCCTACAAAAACCACAGAATGCTGTGGTGTCAAAATCATTTCTATTGATTAAAACCACATTTGAATATAATGGATGACGGAAAATGAGGTTATGTGGTACACCATGTTTACTTCTCATATTGACAGGGTGTTTGTGTATTAATATGTTCAACCTAACTAATGGGGTTGTACTTTGGAAGGTATTTTAGATGTAGTTGACAAGTAGTTGAGGGTAAGCAAATGAAATCATATTGTGCTGTGTGACATTCATATGACTCCTAAAAGGAAGTGCAAGCAGAACCGAAAACAGTTCATGTTAGAGATAAATTTCCTCAATACACCCACACACTTGTTTAAGCTGTTTGTGCATTAGGTGGTGTTATGGTGACATTTTATCCAAATAAGTGAAGTCCAAAAAAATTCATCTAAATGCCTGTCGTTAATTAATAACCAAACCATCTTCGGGTTATTAAAAGCTTAAGCATTAGCTTATTTATGCTTAATCCACTTTCTACATTAAGTCACACGTTCTTGTGACTGTACCCAAATGTCTATTATGAATTACAATAACAGCATGCCTTTCAGCTTGTGAAAAACAGGGACAGCCATATATGAAAGCTGACCTCCAAGCACAAAAGGAAGCATAATGCCAGTGATTGTAAGGAAAACCATGAAGAGGGAGCATTAAGGTGAAGGCTTCATGTAACCCATTACCAAAGGGAAAAAACATGTCATAGACCTGCTTATCCACTGTAATAAAATAATCCCACTTGATCTGTTTGTAATATTATGGTCTTACCCAGGCCACCAAATGGAATACACTACACAAAACTTGGACAAATCATAAAGAAAATGGTATTAAAGACATTCACTCTGGGTGAAGCCACTGTGTGCTATTTACGTGAATTACATGCTCAGCTCTAACCTTAAAGGATATTTTCTGGAATACATTGCAGAGCGGGAAGTATCGGCAAACTGAAAAATAAATTCTTGATTCAATTCAAAGTGTGCTCTGTGTGCTGCTTCACACCATGCACCACCATGACTGGAAGAGTTTTAATTAAATACGTCACTGGAGTCTTATGGAGAATCATATTGATTGTTGAGGCAGTGCGGTCTGCTCTGTGTCAGAAAAGCAGACAGAGGTTGCTATTTTCCAGTCATAAGCATTGACATGGCATTACTTGCATTACATATTGTATTAGTTTTCACTGTGTGCACTGTGTTGTAGGTTTTTTTTTTAATCACACTGGCCCTGGCACAATAATTATATTATGTAATTGTGCTTCTGAGCTGAACGTTTTAGGTCAGGACATAAAGCTGCCTTTTTTAAAACCAGTGACATAATGAGCAGATTCAGAGGTTGCAGTGTGGCGTATGCAGCCACATGTCGAAGCAGAGAGCATGAAGTGTGAATTATATGTGTTACGTACAGCAAAATATTAGGGGAACTGTCGAGTACAGTAGACTTCTATCTAGTTTACACATATTTATGAATTTGATTTTCAAACAATCAAGTAATCCCATGGGGTTGGGTGGTCTGATACACTACAATGATATAAAGTGTGGTTTTGGTTTTAGTCTGTGCTCACATCGAGCCTGGCCAAGAAGTGATCATAAAGCGATCCTGTTAACTGGTGACAAATGTTACTATAAGTGTGAGACAGGATGTAACACATGCCAATGCATTCATTTGCAATTTCCAGTGAAACAACAATACACACACATCAAACACAAGCATATGGGTCTCATGAGACTTCTTGATAAGGTCACTAAACATTTTTACTTCACATCATTTCACCCCCTTTAAGTACTCCAACAGCTTGCTAACTTAAAATAATTAAAGTGTTCGTGTTTGCCCTCTGGTTGCCTGTTGTAACATGCTGGATTTGCAGGCAGCATGCTGCATGTGTGAATAGGCTAATACGGGCTTGTCCATGATGTCGAGTGTACACTGGCAGGCAGGTTCAAAGCACTGACAGACAGTGGAGTCATCAATCAAGTCAAGGAAAAGGTTAGCAATGGCAATACAGAGATAAACAGAGATAAACATTAATTCAAGTAAAGATGGGAAATGGAAGTACAGTTCACTAATGATCCATAAATGAAAACTTGGTAGGAGGGTTGTTTCTTGTTTATAGCCGAAAAAAGCTGATGACATGTCTGTTTAAGCTGTGTTGTTAGTATCTCTGTACATTGTTGTGTCATCATCAATAAAACGTTATGAAAAACAAAAGTTTAACTGACTTGGTAAACCTAGCTGGCCCTCTTGGTCTAGCAAGCCATTATGTTGGCAAACACGCCAGAGAGCTTCATGTATCAGTGTGACTTACCATTGAGCTCAGCTGTTTAATTCTCTGTTATTTTCAATTTTAATGCGATATTTTATCCTTGGGGAACCCACCAAGTTAATGTGTGACTGTGGTAGCCTAGTGGTTAAGGTATTGGACTATGAACCAGAAGGTCCAGGGTTCAAATCTCACCTTGACCCACTGTTGGCTCCTTGAGCAAGACCTTTAACCCACAATTGTTGTAAGACTGTATCAATTGTAAGTCGCTCTGGATAAGGGCTAAACGCCATAAAAATGTATGGATTGTGGCCTAGCCTTAAAGTTAATGTACTGGACTATGGACCAGAAGAAATCCCACCATGAGTAAGACTCTTAACATACAATTGCTTGGGTTGTAAAAATCTTTCAATCACTGTGGAAAAGGGAGTCTGCTAAATGACATAAATGTAACGGTGTCCAGTACTTTATGATTTTGTTCTCACACAGATATGATTTTAGTAGGTTAGGGCCCTAAAGGAGAAGGTCGTTTGAGTTTTATAAAGATTGTACAATTGCATGCTATGGTGACCTCAGTATCACCCAAAACCAACCAAATCAAATGGGTGAAATGTTGATACTTCTTATATTTTATACAGCTAAACAGCCTGGAGTTAAATAGACCTTAAAGAACACAAATGCAGACAGGACATTGAAAACATATCAGCATGTAATGTTGATTTATTTTTACACAGCAGCAATTTATGTTTACCCAGTTGTCTACATGATATTAGGTAACCCATTACATACGAAACCAAAAAAGATGTAATTCATTTATTTAAAACATGGAATGGGGTCAAACTGACCCCAAAGATAATAGGTGGGATAAGGATAAAAACCTTGCTGAAGATTCCAACAGTGCCAGCTTGGCAGAGCTGGGAATTGAACTCAGAACCTTGTAATTATTAGTCCAAAGTGTTATCGACTATAATCAGAGGGTATATACCTGTGTAGTTCTTTAGGATCTTTTATTCTTACACACCAGATAAGTCAAACATACTGTATGTCATTTTAGTTTATCATTATTTATACATTTTTTCTTTATAATTCCTTGCAGTTGTGCTTTTTGGTACTTATAGCAAAAGTGAGGAGCTGGGGAAGTCATTTAATGAGAGGATAATGCAACAATTATGTGAGCATTTTATAGATCATAGTATAATGACTGTAAAACCATGGTGGCATCCGTATGAAGCAATGTGTGTGAGGTACTGATTTTTCAGTAGAGGTGTGTGATCGGTATTTGGCCTTAAACAGCAAAACAAATGATTGTGTCTGAGTGTGTATTTACAGTACATTACGATTATCTGATATAAGCCCTGTGCAGGACCTTACCATACATCAAACATGAGAATATTCTTACTCCTCTACTTCAGCCTTCAGTAAAGGGAAGGCTGGGTGTTGCTCTGCCAGCAGATGTCAGTCTTCTCTGTAGTATTGTTGCAGGTTCCCAGATGCTGTTACCCTAGAGGCCTATAGGAAAACCCAAGGCTAAACACATGATGTCAAGAGATTATTAAAGTGCAGGTTAAAAGTCTCTTAAGTGAGCCATTAGCTGGGATTGGACTCAGCAGTAGACAGAAGAGTTCATTACTATGTTGTTAAGTACTTATTACACTCGAGGCACACTTTTCAATAAAAGTACACTGTACACATCATACCTGGACTATACTATATATTAATGACTTGATTAACATGCAAGTCTATCTTAAAAGAGAGAAATCAGATCAAATTGGTTGCACCAGGCACAAGTGACTGTTGATAGTGATCTCTTATCGATTTACCTTTGCTGAGTGCCAGATGACTTGGGATCGTAAGATGCACAGAAATGTGCAGAAATGCCTGTTCAATAAGTGAATGCATTCTCAGCCGCGCACATACTTCAGGCCTGCAGGATATCAAATCACAAATAGCATCATTCAGATAATTAATCTCAGTGCCATCACTGTGTGCCACTTATCCTCATGATGTGTATGATGTTGTAGGCAGTCACTCTTTTTCATGTCGCACTGAGCAAAGTTGGGAGGCCACCCTTACTGGCGACGGAGTGAGTTAATTTCATCCCACACAATGACACAATCTCAGAGTCTATTGTGAGCCCTCTCTCCCCCAGCTTGTGTTGGCGAGAGGCATTAGCATCGCTGTCATTGAATCATCAGAGCCTGAGAGCCCTCACTTCTTTGAAGGATTAACTTCATTAGCATGTTTTCATGCCACTCGTAGACTAATTGCCCAGTTGAAGCGCTTACTTGTTGTGCTGGTGAGACATGTCTAGGCGTCCAAAACTGTAGCTTGAACTGTCTGGCTGTTTCTTGTTGAATGAATATCTTCTTCTAAGACCAAATATTTTCAGTATCGTGACCTGAACCAAGAAAATAAGTGGTGTATCCAGCTCTGTCCTGGTCTTCTTGCTAAAGTGCGGTGCATTGATGATTATTTTTACTTTAACTGAAAGCTGGCGTGTTTGCTAGGGGCCAAGAAGAAACCCAGTGAAGTTCATTCCTGCCTCCTGTCCCCAGTAATAGAGAAGAGGATGGCAAATTAAATGGCATAAAGTCAAATAAATATATTTGTACAGTTATACTCAGTGAGTGCGCAGACTGAAGCTTGATTGTGCGCTTGATTTATACTAACCACATGATGTCATGCATGGAAAGGTATTCCTCACTCTCGACCTATTTGCTTATGCTAGTTCTCCAGTAATCTGACCCTCCTCCAAGGTCTCTGAGAAAATGCTGGTCATTTTCAGACAAGGGCTTTATTTATTTCTTAGGGAGGAGGTTCAGTGCCTCAGCACTGCAGAAAGGTCTCAGCTATAACACATAATAGTGTTTAAGAGTAAACAGGGCCATCGGGTTAATAAATAACTGTTTTTGAATTGTATTTAGGTTTTTGCTTATGTTTGATATAAACTGGATAGAAAAGCTTTGATATAATGACGCTTTTCTACTCCAAAATGTACAATAAATTGCAGTAATGGTTACCTAGCTTAAGCAAACAGAGTAACAAGTCTTATTTCCTTTTTAAAAATGATTTTAGCTGAAGACATCAGTCAGGATGATTTATTCACTAAGACGCACTTGCACAATAGATAATAACTAAAGTACAAACTACATATCGGATCTATATTGTTATATATTTTAATGGTTACATGGTTCATCTTTGGTTTCAGCCAGAATCTATCAGCCTTTTCGCATTCATACATCAAACCATGCATTACATACACTCATTCACTATTCATACCTGCTTAATTCAATTCAGGGATGCTGGGGCTGGTGCAAGGTCTAACAGCAGCACTGGGTACAAGATGGAAACCAATGGGGTGCCACGATAGGCAGAAGATCTCCAGTTTATCAACAAATGTGTGAGAAAAATATTGAAATGTTTTAAAACAATGTTCCTCAAAGAAGGACTGGAATGGATTTACATATTTCAGTCTTAAGGTTTCTGATTTAGCTTGTTTTGCATTGTCTTGTTGGAAAATGCATGGACATCCCTGTGAAAGATGTTTTGAAGGTAGCTTATGTTGCTCTAAAATCTCAAAGCACTTTTCTGCATTAATGCTGCCATCACAGAAGTGTAAATGACTTTTGCCAAAAGCACTGACCCAACCCCATACTCTGACAGAGCCTGGCTTTGGACTTGGCCTGGCTTTTAATAGTGTCGTCGTGTTTGACAGAATACATGCTTAATCAATCAAAAATCACTCATTTTCCTCTTTGGTTCTGAACACACCGTCCATTTCTTCCAAAAAGATCTGGAATACTGACCACAATACACATTTCCACTGTGTGATGGTCCATCCCAGATTTCTTGACATTCCAGATTCTCCAAGATGATTCTCTGAGATTGATGCCATTTCAGGACACGGTTAACATAAGGCTTGTTTTTTGCACAGTAACGTTTAAAGTTGCATTTGTGAATGTAACTGTGTATTGTAGTGCTTGATAAAGCTTACCAAAGTAATCCATTGGCCATGTGGTTCTATCAGCTATTGATGAATGACAGTTCTTGATGCAGTGTTGTCTGAGGGATTAGACCTCACGAGTATTCAGCTTGAGCCTTTGTCCTAAATGGTAATTCCTCCAGATTCCTTGAATTGTTTAATGATATTATGCACTGTAGAGGAAGGAATATGTCAATCCCGTCCTATCTTTCTTTGAGGAACATTGTTTTTAAAGAGTTCATACATTTTCTCACACATTTGTTGATAAACTGGAGATATTCTGCCCATCTTGTTCCTCAGTCTCAACCTTTTGTGGATACAGTTTTTGTACCAAGTCATGAATTTAATCACCTGTTTGAAATCACATCATTATTTAGTTTTTTCACATCATTACTAGGCCTAGTTTGCTCCCGTCCTAACTGTTTTTTTTTGGAACGTGTTACTACAGGCCTGAAATGCAGGAATGGATGATTATTAACAAATGAAATGAAGTTGACCATACAAAAATATTAAATATTTTGGGTTCATACTGTCTGCAGTGAAATAGAAGTCAGAGAAAATATAAGACACACTGCATTTTTTTTTCTTATTTGAATTTTCCATACCGTCCCACCTTTTTCTGATTTGGGATTGTATACTAGGAGACACCAGCTGATCTAATGCATGTCTTTGTAATGTGTCAGTAAACCAGAGTACCCAGACATAACCTACACAGACACAGGAAGAACATAAAAACTCCGCACATACAGGTTGGAGCTGTGAGACAATAAAGCTATTTTATGGATTAGATTTTGTTTCTTTAAGCATTAGCCACTTATCACTACAATTAAGAGAAGTGGATTGTATCAGACTACTTACTTCATGAGTAATCTTTCAATAGGCATAATTATAACACATAGCAAGTGATCATGAGCAGTAAATCAGAAGGTTCTTCTGTATAGAAGGGGTATTTAAATGAAGAAAAATGGGCTGGGGGTGTTATCAAATTATTACCCTTTTAACAAATTGCCCTCAGCAAAAGTAATCGTGCTCTTGTTTCTCCAAATTGCTTGCTATCTATTATATGATGTCTGATTTATATGTCATATAATGACTTTATGATGTAACACATATGCAACTTTTCCTTGTCAGGGACTATCCCATAGTACACTGGTCACAGGTATGGTCTTGAATGGGACACCAGTCCATCGTGGGGCAGGCATTGGTCTCTGTTTTAGTGGTGGGGAATGACCCCAAACCAACCTCCCATTCCCTGAATCAACCTTGTCTGCACATTACATCCGACCTTGCTGGAAAGCACCCAGGTCCCTGCAGTGATGGGCTAGCATAGACTGCTGTGTAGCCTGTGTTAGCCTGTGTGCACCCACATATACCACATTTATGTATCACAGGAATATACAGTATTTATTCTTTTCTGGCTCCTTTCCTTTTAATTATGTTAGAATTGATCGAATTATGCTTATGCCCAGTTGTTTCACAATGACCATGATAATGTGGTTACGAAAGATGAATGTGTGAATGAATAACTTTCAGCTACAACATGTAGTAAGGAATGATATATACAGTATATACACTCACCGGCTACTTCATTAGATACACCTTACTAGTACAGGGTTGAACCCCCTTTGCATTCAGAGGTGCCTTAATTCTTTGTGGCATAGATTCAACAAGGTGCTGCAAACATTACTCAGGGGTTGATCCGTTTTGACATGATAGCATCACACAGTTTTGTCAGTTGCACATCCATGATGCAAATCTCCCATTCCAACACATCCCAAAGCTGCTCTGTTGGACTGAGACCTGGTGTCTTTGGGGTTCATTGAAGTAAAGTTAACTCATTTTCATGTTCAAGAAAACCAGTTTGAGATGATTTGAACTATGTGACATGACGGCTTATCCTGCTGGAAGTAGCCATCAGAAGGTACACTGTGGGCATAAAGGGCTAGACATGGTCAGCTGTGGTGTTTAAACAATGCTAAGTTCATAATAAGGGGCCTAGAGTATACCAACAAAATATCTCCTACACCATTACACCAACAACAACAACCTGAACCGTTGATATAAGGCAGGATGGATCTATGTTTTAATGTTGTTTACACCAAATTCTGACCCTATCATCACAGAAATTGAGACTCATCAAGGCAACATTTTTCCAATCTTCTGTTTTTGGTGCGCCTGTGTGAATTTTAGCCTCAGTTGCCTGTTCTTTGCTGACAGGAGTGGCACCCATTGTGGTTTTCTGCTGCTATAGCCCATCAGCTTCAAATATTGATGTGTTGTTCGTTCAGAGATGTTCTTCTGCATAACTCAGTTGAAACAAGTGGTTATTTGAGTTACTGTTGCCTTTTTATCAGCTCAAATCAGTGTGGCCATCCTCCTCTGCATCAACAAGACATTTTTGTCCATAGAACTGCCACTCACTGGACCATTCTCTGTAAACCCAAGAGATGTTTGTGTCAATCCCAATAGAACAGCAGCCTCTGCAAAACTCAGACCAGCCCATCTAGCACCAACAACCAGGTCATGTTCAAAGTCACTTAAATCACCTTTCTTCCCCATTCTTATACCTGGTTTGAAGTTCAGCTGGTCGTCTTGATCATATCTACATGGCTAAATGCTCTGAGTTGCTGCCATGTGATTGGCTGATTAGATATTTATGTTAACGAGCATGTGTGGAATAAAAGAAATTGATGACTGATGTTTAGTCCTTGACACCTGTTAACTAAGTGTCTGTTCCTCAAAAGTGACTTTGAATGGCTTTAAATACTGAACTGAATATCTGGAATATGCACAAGGTTTAGGTCCATTGTCAGGTTCTGTAAATGCAGTACTTGAATCCAGGCCCTCAGAAACTGCCATGTTCAGCAGCTGGCTTTTACTACGGCGCCTGTGGAGCTGCTCTATCACTGGTTAGTAGTAAAATAGGAGTGCTACTGGAACTACTTTCCTTCAGGCAGTTCATCCAAAACATGTAGGATTGAAATGCCCTATATCATATTGATGCATTATGTTGTTTACCATTACATATAAGTTTGTATTTACACATAATATTACATTATGTAAAAATTATAAGACATATAAAAGTATTTAACTTTGACATCCTCCATACCATCTTCATGCACACAATCTTCTAATAAACAACCTCCACCTTAGGTGGAACCACTCCCACTTTTCCCTCCTTCGGGCATGGCCTGAGGGAGCAGTTAGCTCTCTCGAAGCTCTTGCTCTATTGTGAGCGCACATCGATTGCCTCTACCCTCTCCAAAGTCAGCCCAGCCAGTCAGCATGGGGTATAGGCTGTCTGCTTTATCTACCACCTCTCACATTTTCACCGAAATAAAAGAGGGGGAGAGGGAGTCTCAGAGAGAGTTCCTTTTCCACTCTGGCAAACTGTCCACCAGATGCATCTCTCTCTCAGTTCTGTTCTCTCGTTTTCTCTCTCTCTCTCTCTCTCTCCTGATTCTGCTTTCAGTCGCTCTGCTCCGAAGAGGATCAATAGTCTACTTAAACAGATTTCTCTTGTGTCTTGTTGTCAAATACATTGTGCACCTCTGCCTTTCTGTGGTGTCTAATCTCTGGAATCTTCACACTTTACCCTATTTTTTATCTGCAATTCCTGCATTGTTGGTTACACATTTTCATAATGCCATGCTAATGGTAGTTTTGCCGTATAGCCCCTATTTCCACTGAGGAGGTCTGCGAGTGAAATAGTCTACTGTGTAAAGCAAATAGGAGCTGTAAATAATCTGTGAAAGCTTGGTCTGTGTGTGAAAGCTTGTGTCAGCAGAACTGAAACTCTCTCTCCATCATGTAGCATTGAAGGCCCGGAAGCATCAATCATTTCCCCTGTGATTGTCAGGGAATTAGCTGAGCTGAGGTGCACCATGGCAGTTCAGTTCTCTTCACCTCAGGCTCAAAGACATGTCAGCAGACCAAAACTTAATTCCTGAATGTGCTAGTGACATTTTAAAAAAGCTAATCGAGGGACAGGGAAAAGTACTGGACCTGTATTAGATATTTAGATATAAACTAAATAAGATCAAATAAATAACCTTATTTACATACCACTCATTTACCTTAATACTTTATTATCCGTTCACTAAAGCAGAACACCAACTCATTTCACGATGACGCCTCACAGCTGTGCATATGTGTAAAATTATACAGCAATTCAGTCAAGCTGAAGTCATAATACCTAAAGTCCATCCATCTTCTTGGCAGCCATCTGGTCATATTGTTTCAGAATGCAAGAATTGAGGGTCTACCCACGAACACCAGGGGTTCGTACAACAACTGGCTTTAAACTGAAGTGTGCTGTTCATTGACTGATTGTGTTCTTTTCCCTCCCAGACTTGATGAACCCTGGCGACTCTGAGCGACATCACAAAAACATGATTAATGGTCCAGAACACAGGATATTATGAGCAGTCTGAAACCTATATCACAATAGAAGCTGAGTCACTTGCTATAACTAAAGTCAGTGCTTTGATGCTGATGTTACATGAGTATGTCCTTCTGAAAAAGCTCCTGCCTCTGCAAAAATCCAGATGTCTGAAATTTCAGCATCTGCTAAAGCACTTGCAGAGGACCATATTCTGAAGATTGGAAACAAAGGAATTTCCTGATGGACTAATTCACATGGTCTGTAAGCTTGTCTAGCAAAAATCACAATGCTATAGCCTGTTCAGGTCATGTAAGAGGGGGGACAAGACTGATGGGATAAAGACTTATTTTGACATTCACCATAAAGGGTCTTATGTCATTTGGCCCACCACCACCTTCTAAGAAGAGGACAGAAATAAAAATGAATGAGTGCCTGAGACCAGTGATGTCATCTGCCAGATTTATCCCTGCCACCTTAGATATCTGCACAGCAGCTTGTCCTTGAGACAGAGCGCTCACAGAATAAGGCTCATGCATTAGTGTCAAAAGACATGTGGTGAAAAAGCTAAGGACACTGCTGAAGAGATACGGCTGGTGATTCTTTGGAAAGTAGCAAAAAGGTCCACTGGAAGCCATAACAGTTAATCAGAAGCTTGTTTGCTGGTTGGGTTTGGAAAAGGCAACGGAATGAGACAAAACTGGTCATTTGCAATCATCTGCTCAATTGTGTCATCATTTGCGTATCGTCTCTGGGAGGATCTTTTATCATCCATTTATCAGTGAGGCTAGATGGAAATTTCATCCAGGCTTTTGCCGGCGTAATAGCAGCATGGTGAGTGATGGAGCGCGTGTGATGCTGCACTGGGGGAGATCTGCAAGTCCCCCCTAACGGTACCCCGTGGATTACTGAGAGTGTGCTGAGTGAGGATGAATAAGAACGCGGAGGACGTCAGGAAGCTGTGGACGCAGTGTGATGGTGGTGGAGGGATCGCGCGCTTCTCTCTTTGGGAGAAACTCATTGTTCCTTGACGTCACCGATGAGCAGGAGCCACTGCTGCCGCCGCTGTGCGCTGCTCTGCTCTGCTGTGCTCTGCGCTGCTCTCAAACACGTCTTTGTTATTCAGGGCTTTCTATCACAGCACAGAGCCGGCATCCCGCAAAATCCGGAGGCAGACCTTCCCTTTCACTCCTCCTTCTCTCCCGCTTTATTGTGAGCAAGCGCAGATAGGGGCTTCACCCGACCGCCGATGTCAAAGCACGTTAATATACACCATATGTGTAGCTACTTACACTCCCCGGCCACTTTATTAGGTACACCTGTTCAACTGCTCATTAACGCAATTAGCTATCCAGGCAATCACTTGGTAGAAACTCAATGCATTTTAGCATATAGACATGGTCAAGATGACTGGTTGAACCTCAAACCGAGCATCAGAATGTTCGAGACTTTGAATGTGGCATGGTTGATGGTGCAAGACGGGCTGGTGTTCCAGAATATTCTGATTTTTTTCACGCACAATCATGTCTATGTTAAACAGAGGTCTGAAAAAGAGATAATATCCAGTGAGCGGCAGTTCTTTGGGTGAAAATACCTTTTTGATGCCAGAAGTCAGAGGAGAATGTCCAGGCTTGTTTGAGCTGATAGAAAGGTAACAGTAACTCAAATAACCACTTGTTACAACTGAGGTATGCAGAAGAGCTTCTCTGAAAGCACAACACTTCACACCTTGAAACAGAAGGGCTACCGCAGCAGAGGACCACAGCGGATGTCACTCCTGTCAGCTAAGAACAGGCAACTGAGGCTATAATTCACACAGCCTCACCAATGGACAACAGAAGATTTGAAACATGCTGCCTGGTCTGATGAGTCTCAATTTCTGCTGCAACAATCAGATCGTATGCTCAGATGGTGTAAATGACATGAAAGCATAGATCCATCTTATCTTGTATCAATGATTCAGGCTGGATATTTTCTGTACAAACTTACTTCCAAACTGATCAATGTTTAAATGCCATACCTTACTGATCATGTCCATCTCTTTATGGCCAAGGGTACCCACCTTCTGTGCACCTGTCACAAAGCTCAAATCATCTCATACAGGTTTCCTGAACATGACACTGTTATCACATGGCCTCCACAGTCACCAGATCTCAATCTAATAGAGAGATTTGCATCATGGATGTGCAGCCACCAAATATCATGATACAATAAAAATAATGATACTATCATTTCGATATGGACCAAAATCTCTGAAGAATGTAGGAATATTTGCAGCACACTGTTAAATCTAGCTCATAAAAAATTAAGACAGTTCTGTAGGCAAAAGGCGGTCCAACCCAGTACTTGCACGATGTACCTAATAAAGTAGCCAGTGTGTGTAACACAAGTGTGAAGAAAATAAAGGTTTCTTTTGATTTAACACAAACATAATAAGCATAATTACATTATGACGTAATTATAAAAACAGGCCTAACATTACAACTACTATACTACCACTACTATTACTGGTACTACTCATTAACATTATCATTGTTAGCACTCAAAAGAGACAGTAGGAATAATGTCAAACTCCACACGGGTGGAGTCCGGTCTGGGAATGGAAGTGGTGACATCTGGAACTATGAGGCCGCAGCAATAATCATTTTTGCACCTGTGCTGACCCCACAATACTACTATTACTTCTGCTACTACTACAACTAATAATAATAACAATAAAACAACAACAATAATAGTAATAATAATTATAATAATAATTATAATAATAGTAGAGAGTATAGGGGGGTGGGCTTGGTGGGTAGCACCGTCGTCTCACAGCAATAAGGTCCTTGGTTCGATCCTAGATGGATCAAGACAAAGACATGTGTGTTAGGTTAATTGTAGTTTCGAAAGTGACCTTGGCATGTGAGTGTGTGTATGAGCATGTGAGTGTATATGTCCTAGGATGGATTGGTGCACTGTCTAGGGTTGCTCCTGTCTTGTGACTTGTGTCACTGGACAAACACCAGCTTTCCCATGATCCTCACAAAGGATTAAGCGGTTAAGAAAATGAATGAATCATTAATAATAATAATAATAATGTTGTTAGAGTAAATGTTTATGCACAATAACATTCATTCATTGTCTTACCCGCTTATTGTAGTCAGGGTCACAGGAGAGCCGGTGCCTATAGCCAGCGACACAGGGCACAAGGCAGTAACAACCCTAGACAGGGCGCCAATCCATCATACTGCACATACACTCACACACTCATACACACACTCACACTCTAAGGGGCACTTTGGAAACACTAATTAACCTAACACGCATGTCTTTGGAATGTGGGAGGAAACTGGAGTACCTGGAGAAAACCCAAGCAAATATGGGGAGAACATGCAAACTCCACACAGGAGGAGCCGATGGTCTTGATCAAACCAGGGATCTTGGAGCTGGAGGCAACAGTGCTAATCGTTGCACCACCGTGCCGCCCCTGAACAATAACAATTTATTGTTGTTATTATTATTATTGCCATTATACAAAACTGTTCATAAAAATATAAAACAACATCAACAAAACCCTAACACTAATAATAGTAATACAAAAATCCTGTATATCACTAAACAAATAAAGTTTCTACACTTTTTTAAAGGCCATAATCTCAAAGTGCTTTACATCTGTGAGTTTTGATACCAGTTTTGGCAAAGCTTGGGGTAAAACACGTTAATGAACCTAATCCTCACTCAATAAAGATCTATGAAAATGACTAGAAGTACAGTAACAGAGGTGTGTTCAATAAAATCGAAGCATGTATGCAGTGTGAACTGACCAAATGAAACCTATTAAACAGGGCCGATTATGATGGATAAAGATGGATGAGTGAAATGCGTGATCAGTGCGCTGAGTGTGATCAGAGGCTGCTCCCTGTAATCAGCGGTTGGCCAGCGTGTAATCAGTGTCCTGAGAGTCTGGGACATGTTTTCGTAGCAGCCGCAGAGCATGGCTCTGGTAATAGAATAGCCCGTGTAATTTGACACTTCAACTTGCCGTGCTCTACGCTAGTTGATTCAGGCAGTCGCACTCCGGCGAAAGCCTTGCGCGTCTTTTATACCACTGTTTGCAAAGTCTGTCGGAGAAAATATTACCCGCTTTGGGGCTGAAGCAGGATTTTTTCCGGAGCGGCGCACGGATCCGATCTGAAAGTAAGTTCCGAGACGTTCTGGCACCCTTGCTCCGTGTCCGTTGAGCTTTTTCTGTGCATTGCATTTGAATGTGTGAGTGTGTGTGTGTGTGTGTGTGTAGCCTGCAAAGCTAGCGCCGATACAGCTAACAATGGAGCGAGGCTTTAAGGATCCTCGACAATCGGCTCGTGTTTGGAGATCAGGCTGAATAAACGGGATCGCTCGCGGATCGGTCTCGCAGCTCGCGGTGGAGGTAAAACATTAGTGCAGATTAGTGCCTGTATTTTTTGCTGGTGTGAAGGGGGAACGTAGCTTTTGTGCTGTGATGATATTGGGATTGGGAGCGAGCCGCTTTTCCACGTTTCTCACCTGATTTGTTGTTGCATTGTTCAGATTAGGGAATGCACACGCAACACAAACACACAGTGTCATGCACATCACGTTATTTATCTGTAGGAAGTGCGCGAGCCTGGTCGTTCAGGACGAGTGACTTTAACAGCTTGATCGCTGCATGAATGCAATATACTTATTACACAAGGGTTAAGAGCTTATTTTCCTTAACGTGTCTCCTGAGCTTTAAAGGCGCTTTAAAGCATGTGTACCCAGCGTCAGATTTCTCTCTAACTCATTCCCCGATCTCACCGGTTATTCAGCACAATTTAAATCTAATCAGTGAATAACGCGCTGCTGTTGCCCAAGACAGAAGTTGCATGTTGATACACCGGAGAGATGTTTTCGATCCTGCTTCGTCGGACTGGTTTGATTTGTCCGCAGGGAGAGATCAGATGCGATCTCCACTTTAACACGATGTTAGTGAGCATGAGGGGAGGAAAGAGCGGCCCCTTCCTCCCTCGTTGGAGCGCTTCTGGGGGAAACATTTAGGGAAACAGACTTTCACCAGCAGTGGAAGCCAGGGCAAGGATGCACTATTGTTAGCCAAAGCAAATCTATTAGCCATCAGAATGTCTGTCAGAGGCGAATCCATTTGCATTCATTTGCATTTAACACACTCACGTTCACATACAGACAGAGTAACACAGGATGAGATTTGAAATTCCAGTCTATCATAGAACAATGATTTGGAGGTATAGTGATATCATGACAGGTTAACATTAAAGGATGATAAGTCAGTGTAGAGGACAGGGTACTGAGTTATTCCTCAGAAGGGTGGAAGTGGCAGCGGACACTGTTGGACCTTTAACAAGTTGTTGGTTTGCATCTGCTCTCTAGATCACTTTAGGTAAAGTGACTAGTAAAAAGGTTTCGAGTTGCCTGCCCGCACCACCAAGCTGCCACTGTTGGGTCCTTAACCATCGCAAAGTGCTTAAGCGTTAGTCTGCTAAATGCTGTAAGCATCATGCTACACTTTCCTGGGTATCCACAGGTGTTAGTGCCTTTACAATTTCTGTTGTGTTTTGTACCCCCATTAAAAGTTCATTTAGTTTGCGTGTTGTTAGTCCAACTTCAGCAAAGTGGATTATTGTGATACATATGTTGTATGGCTTCATCTTAAAACATTTTGGCCATGTCGTCCACCCACGCTAGCAGCGAAGTTTCTGCTGTGGAGTTTCTGTCTCCAGTTGCTGTTACGCTGTTTGTAGCTTATTGTGTTTACAGTTGTGAAAGTTCCTGCTTTCATTCAGAAGAGTTTCTGCAGCAGTGAAATTGTGTTTCAATTCTAGGAAATATGTAAGCTGTTAGTAAAGATACTTTGATTTGCCCCGGCCTTCTTATTGTCTTAAATGACGAAAAGATTGCTTGCTAGTGTAGATACAGGTAATATAAAGGTAATTTGAAAGTGTCCCTTTACTTTTACACAGTGAATTGTCTTCATTTTAAAGGCAATTCTTTGCTGGTAATTAATTAGTTATAAGCATAATATACATATTATTTACAAAAATAGTTATTTATATAATTATATAGGTAGTATATACATATTCACATTAACAATCTTTGGCGCACTTTTCAGAAATGATTATTTACAACCTGCTTTCTAATATTTGTCTTCTCTATCAATTTGTATTTCGAAACTCCTGAGCAAAGTGACATGCCCAATGTATGTGAGTCAGGAATAGAGAATGTCTTGGAGAGGAGTTTACGTTCAGGACTCCAGACAGGGGCCAAAGAATGAGGATTGGCTTCACCAACAGTTGCATCTCCATGACTGTGATAATGATGCTCCCGTGTCAGAAAGGGAGAACACTATACACAGGGAAAGTGTGGTTTCAGAGAACAGATTTGGACTTGAGTTGAAAGAGCAAACTTTTGTTTCCTGGTTCTGTTTTTTATTAAGGCTCCAAATTAGATTATAAGGCAAGTACCTGGTGTGCTTTAGAAAATAACATAGCATTGCCTTCTAAGCTCATGTGAATAACATGGCAGTTTGTAGATTTGGAATTGACATAGGAGCTACTGCTGACTACAGGATGTTAGATGATTAGTAATTGTCTACCAAACATGTACCAGGAGCATCCAGCTAGGTCTTTGTGTGTTTCAGTACAAGGACATGGTACAAAACAACAACAACAGAAAACAAGAGAGACACAGTATAAGTGTGTTTCTTATAAAGCTTTCTGCTTTGATCTGAGAACTGAGGTAAGGCCTTGTCTGTTACTGATTTATTGTGTAAAGCAGGGTTAAACATGTTCTTTATCTCATGTTAAGTATTATATTAATGCCTTTCACCTTTTTGCCTCTAGTCGCAGTGAGAAAGCTGTGAGCTCTTTAAAGTGGCTGAACACTAATCATTGTTTTGACAGGTTGACATTTAACTGTTAGTGCACTATTGTGGAGAGTTGTGAAATACTTGGCCCTGTGTTTATTCATCGCTGAGTAGAACAGCCTCCTCGTCACCAGCTGCACACACCCACTCTCGAAAAGAAGTCAGACTTTGTGTCTGTGTGTGCACGTGCTCCACTGGGGATTTGCACAGCCGTGTTCATTCCTTTTGACATGTGAAATCTGCTGCACTTATTAACTTAGCAACATGTGATACTCTGATTCTTATCACAGTGAAGATGTGCCTGTAGAGCTGTGTGTCAAATGATTATGATCAGGACAGGACACCTTTTAAAATATACTTTAGTGTGTTTTTCACATAGCACGGAGTTAATAATAATAATAATAATAATAATAATAACAGTTATGGATTGGTATTTAGGATTTTTAGACTGATATCGATACAGATAGAGCTGATCGATACCGATACTTATCAATACTTTATTGATATTACTCCTCAATTTGGTAACAAGTGAGAAGATTCAACATTTATTTTTTTCTAAATTTCTAATATTAAGAACTACAGACTTATTTTTTATAAGGACAACAAGTGATACCATGACTTGACGAGGTCGAGGTCAGAATTGTATTTTGGAAAATCCCATCAGGATTGTAGCCAGGAGCCTGCACTCAGGACATAGGTGCAGAAGCCACTGGGCTAAAGCATTAGAACATGTGCTGCTTCAGATTCATTGTGTATTTGTGTGTTTCATGAGGTTGCTGGTGTTACCATTTTCCGTGCAACTATGGTTGTACATATATTGCATTTAGCTGGTTCTTTATTAGATTTAGCAAGGGGAGCCCACACTTTTGAACAGTTTACTCTTTTAGCCATATGATCAGAGAGCACAGAATGAAGCTTGTCATTCAGAATGGTTAAGGTTAGGCTTAGCCAATTGGAGGTGTGCAAACGCTCTCGCTGAGCTAGCACCAAACATCTGAAAACATCTGCTATGTTAGAATGAATGCATGCTACATGAACAAAACTCAGTTCTGTTGAAGTAAACCCAAAAGTGAGTCCAAAAGCAAGCCAAGTAAAACAAATCTCAGTTCTCTTTGTGTTCACCTTGTAAGGAAACTTTGAAGAGAACTTATTTCTCTTTGTGGTCCACTGATAAGATCTCAGACCACCTGTTGTTCACACCACAATGTTTTTAGAACTTTTCTGAAAACGCTTCATGAAGAAATCTAGAATGGAACAGGATAGAATATAGCAGAGTTTTATTAGAAATAATCGATAATATCTGTGGTAGATAATATCTGTGGGGACTGTGGTAGCCTAGTGGTTAAGGTACTGGACTCTGGACCAGAAGGTCCAGGGTTCAAATCCCACCTCTACTAAGCTGCCACTGTTGGGTCCTTGAGCAAGGCCCTTAACCCACAATTGCTTGGATTGTCAGAATGTATCAATTGTAAGTCGCTCTGGATAAGGGCGTCTGCTAAATGCGGTAAATGTAAATGTAAATAATATCTTATTGCTTTTATTAAAACTATCACACCTATCAGTGACTCAGACAAAAAAACAGTGGTAGTAGTAAGGAAACAGACATGAAGGGGATGTTTTTGGAGGTAAATACTTGCTGTTATTATTTCTAAATATAGGCAAGACATTTAAAGTGAAGAACACGTGGGATAAATGATGGTGATCAGTGATTGGTCGCACGTGCAAATCATTTAGGCTTTAGACACACAAGTGGTGAATCTACTTGAAATTGCTCTCTCAACTCGTGAAACCAGTAGTTGCGTTGAGAGCTGGAGAGCCATATCCAGTGTTTGACAGCCACTGACAGAGCAAGCCTCAGCTGTTCAGCTGTCGATACTAGGAAGCAAATTGTGAAGCAGATTGGAACCGATTTTTCACAACTTTCACAATGCACAAATCAAGCTGACCACAAAACCACAAACGAACCTTACTGAGACCACCGTTGGAGATGGTCCGAGTGTGGTTTGTTTGTGGGAGCTTTCGGATGGGTCTGAGCTCATCTGACATGTTCACATATGCAAAGAAACCATTAGTCAGTGATCTGAGACAACTTGAAATGCTGAAACACTACAAGTCTGAAATCACGCGTAAATACAGATGGGAGCAAGTTTATTAAAATGCATTTCCCGACAAAGTGTAAACAGTTTAAAAATGTAAATATCATCACCATGCTGTAGGTGTCCGCAAAAATATACAACACTCAGATATGGTTCTGGAGTCCATCTAGACTATGTTCGTATTTGCAATACACAGCCACACAGTCATCTTTCCGGGCAACCCTTTAGAGAATAGAAATTAACTGAGGTTGACAAGTTTTCCTCAGTAGCATTGTCACGGAAAGAGAATTCTTTTCAATGACGACAGAGCCACCCCTTTAAAAACAAGCACTTAACTTTGGTTGTAACCCTTGTTAATATGGTTTGATATTGACACAAAAAATCTAAATATATTTTATTAGCTTGTCCGGTCCTTATGGAGTAGTAGAATATTCAAAATAGTATTTGAATATTTGCAGTATTATCTCTTTCAGAATGAGGCTGGTGGAAAAAGTGGACAGTGTCACTGTTCAGTTCAGTTCAGTTTGGCTTGAATATGTCAGTGATGACATGGTTACAGCAATGTCTTTTTGTGCTTTTGAATTTCTGTGGTTAAGGTAGTCATTCATGGGTACAGTAAAGAATTTGTGAGCTAGCCCATGGTGACTCAATCATGACAGCTTAGAAATTCAATGTGGTGAAAATGAATGCCTTTTTTACATTTCTGGAATCTTACTGTTGAGGTTTGTAAGGGTTTAAAGTACTTAAAGTTACATTTACATTTATGTCATTTTAGCAGCTGCCCTTATACAGAGCGACTTACAACTAATGTATTCTTACTGTCCAAGCAATAGTGGTTTAATGGCCTTGCTAAACGACCCAAAAGTGAGTCTTGGCAGAGGTGGGATTTGAACCCTGGACTTTCTCGTCCACAGTCCAGTACCTTAACCGCTAGGCCACCAACAGTCCCTTAAATATTAAAAATAATAAACATGAATTCTGAATACTGGACATAGACTTGTGTTTTTGGGAAAACCCCTCCTACACTCACAAATGGGATATTCCACTACAGATTTACATGTTGCAGTCAGAATTCTGGTGTGCTCAATACTGGTGTTAACACGTCACTAGACACACATATCTTAATACTGAGAAGACTTCATATAAACAACAGGCCAAATTCATGAGATTCCTGATATGCACGACTGAAGAAACGGAAGAGGCGTGAGTTACTTCTTTTGCATTAAATCAACATGAGTTCATGTCCTCATAAAAGTGTACTGTAGGCTGCTTTCACCTGTCAGTCTGACAATATGGCCAAAAAGGCTTTAGGATTTGATGGGCAAAGCATTAGCTAGCTTGTGCCTCAGTAAGTGCTTTACCCTCAAATAGGGACTTCCAGGCCCACACCGTCATGGGCACGTGCATGTTTGATTTGACGTTCTTTGAAAAATAAATGCAGAAAATGTCACACTGACTGTATCACATTTCGGTCAGCAAAAGAGCAACCCTGAATCAGAAATGACACCCAGGTACTCTGGCACAGTATTTGCGCTTTGCAACTTGGCAATGGAGGGCAAAATGTTCTGCTGCACTCAAGATTTTGCCTGATCACAAGCAATTACCTTCACTTTTGGAGCAGGTGAAAGCTGGCTGTGCTTTGAAGTTTGACTTCCGTGTGACTTGCAAATCCACCTTGAGTAAAACAAACATATTGTCCCAAACTGTCTTCTTTCACCTATGGCAGAGTTCTCGTTGTTGAAACGTTTGCCTCAATGCTTGACACACATTCATTTAACATACAGCTCAGAGTTGGAGATCCGGCAAAGGAAAATTAAATGTGGTGTCTCAGACAAACTCTTGTCTTCTGGGAGGATTGATTTAGATCAGCTCTTAATTTAGAGAGACATGGAGCTGCTAGTAATAGTGTAACATTGAATGTCAGTAGCTCCTGATTGCAGTGTTCTCTCTGATTGTGCTACCACTGAAACAGGGTAACTAATGCAGAATCTTACAAGAGTAGTTATTAATATGTACACCGAACTCATAGATGCACCGATCGATCGGCCGGTGGCTAGAATCAGCCGGTTTTCAGCGTGATCGGCTATGAGCAGTGAGACTGTGATCGTTCTCGTGTAACCAGTTCTGTTCCGCTCACATTTAGCTACACTTGCGCACTGCACGACAGCAACAGTACCACAAACACAGCAACACATGAAAAGCACACTGCTTTCACTAACATTAATTCACAATTCAATTCTGCTTTAAACACAGTTTGAGCTTTAAGCTGTGTGTTTGTTTGTGAGACAGACTACTGCTGACATGCTGGTGACGAGAAAGATGCATGTCAGTTGTGCTTCAATGCTACTACTTAGTACACTTACATAGTCTCTTCCTATATAGTGCAGTACTAGTGAGGGAGCAGCAATAAAGTCTTATTTCGGTTACATCCATGTGTTCAGCACTCTAGTTCTTCACGGTAAGTGTGTGTGCTGTTTGCAGTATGCATGACGAAAGTAAGCCATGGAGGAGCAACTACGAAAATACTCGGAACAACGAATTTAATAAGACATTTAAAACAGCATCACCTCGCTGAATATGTGGAATTTGTCAAAGCTAAAGCTACCTCTGCTGAGAGTGCAGAGCCAGACACAAGCAAGCAGCTGCTGCTGTCTTTCTTTAGCAGTGAAGAAGTTTCCACTAAAAGAAAAGTTGAACAAAAATGTATCTGTATGCTGTCATTCATGATTCTTGGACAGAATAAAAGCAGAAACAGCCAAAATCGGAATCGGCCGGTCATATGGTTAAAAACTCAGAAATTAGACTTGGCCTAGAAAACTGCAATCGGTGCATCTCTAATTCATATGCTAATAAATACGTTTAAGTCTGTGCTTGCCAGTCAGGTATTTTAGATTAATCAGTCTTGAGTCTGGATGAATGATAATGTAATATTATATTAGGTTGTTATTAAATGGCTATTCATTATGTGTATATATGCACACACACAAAACACTGAGCGATGGCATAAGGTTGCTTTTGATGTAATGCCAATCCATTGCAGATTGGACAAAGGTTCCTGTTGCAGTTCTGGGGAATGATACAGTCACGTGTGTCTGAATGTTGTCTGACCCAGTTGGAAGGCACTGTCAGGACTCAAACCTGGGTCACCATGGTGCTGAGCTATAGACATGGAGCACTGCACCACCTAAGCACCTGTTAATACTCATAACTAATCAAAAATAACTAGTTAAAACTTAATACCTATGCTACGTGTCGAACTAAAGGGTTTACTCTTGGAGCTGTGTTCCGGTACCAGTTCCTGCCCCACACATGATGTTCATCCGCTTCAGCTTCACTCAAGCTGTTTTCGTCATCAGCTCCAGCCCCACCATACCCGGGCCACACCAGAGAGCAGTAACCCTCAACCTCCTCCGGTTATCTGGGGACGAAATGCCGCCAAGGACTTTCCTGCTTAGACTCAGGATCCTAGAGTGACTCTGTGTATCGGACTACTTGGTGCCGATGTGAATATTTTACATTTTACTTGAACTATGACTTCATGACCTATTAGTTTAGAAAAATTAGTTTCATTCTTACATTTATCATCTACGCCGCCCAAGGAGGTTGGGTCCCTTGTTAAGTCTTGGTCCTCCCAAGGTTTTTTCCCCATAACACTTAGGGAGTTTTTTACTTGCCACTGTCGCCCTAGGTTTGCTCAATTTGGGATTGGACATAAATATTAGGACAGAATCTAAAATTGTAAAGTTGCTTTGAGACAATGCTCCATTGTAAAAAGCTCTATATAAATAAATCTGACTTGACTTGACTTTACTTTGCAGTACTGTACAGAGTTATCTAAATGAGAAGGCAAAGATAATAACAAAACACCTCATGGTGAAGTACCACTAGTAGGACTTGGTGGTTTAGGGATAATGGCTGAAGTATTTGTTTTCAGTCAGTAAACTGGGGCAATATTCAGAAGATTGACATTTTCAAAGGAAACAGAGCTTGCACCTTTCCACAAGGTGTAGCAGAATGAAAGTTGTAAAGGAAAGCAGCCACAGGGTGTCACGTAAACATGACAAATGGATTCTGGTAAATGAAATTCAGACCGTGTTCAATGCAAAAATGATTTTTGCTATTGCATTAGTGCTTATTAACTTCCAAAGGCAAAAGCCTATTGTATCTGAAAATACACCCTTTGCTCCACTAATGCATTTCATGCATCACAGCCTCTGTGCACAGTTCATGAGGTGACAGCTGCAAGAGACATTCATGGAGTGTCAGTGTGGTCTCAGCTACAGATACATCCAGCGGAGTGCGAGAGTATGTCTTGTGTATTTACAAATTGACACATGATTGCAAGCACTATTTCCCAGGTAGGTGCAGTGTATGTCCTTTCTTAATAACTGCTTCATAAGCCTGGTGCCTTCACACTGCCAGTGCAGCTACTTGGCACTCTTATAAGCTCATGTCCTTTCATTTTTCTGCCTGGGCTTTCTAGATAAAGAGCCACATTTGGAAGCTTGGTGTGAAAATATTATAAAATGTAATGCCTGGCAAAGCAGTTTGAAGTGGAGCTGTGCGGTGATCTAATGCCAAATGGATTTTATGATCTTCCCGTTTTCAAATTTTATTCATGCAAATGGAAAGGCGTGACATGTATGCTCAGGCACATTTATAAAACCAGTTTTTATGTATTTATCAGCAGGCCAGGGCTCTACTGGCCTAGGTTTTTCCCCATTCTGGGCAGCTCCTATCTTAGTGCGTGCAGTCTGTATGCCTTTTCAAATGGCAAACAGACACCTGATTGTCACTCTGACAGAGGAAAGAGGGACTGTGCTGTCCTTGTGCTGTTCCCAAGTTGAATACAACTGGTTGTTTTTAAGGAACCATGCATATAGTCTGTATAGATCATCACACATATTCAAACTGATCAGAGTAAGATGTGTGCAAGAAATACTTTTCCACAAATGCGAGCTTTACAGGCCTGTGCAAATTAATTATCTTTTAATTGAGCACGGTTGTCTCAAGATTACGCAACCACAACACGAGTGAGCTTAGCTAATGTTATATTATTGACTTGGTGCCTTAAAAAATCAGTGCATCATTCATGTTTTAGCTGCCTGAGCGATTACAGTGCTCGATGACCAGTCCCCTGTCTTCTATCACATGTTGAGACAGAAATTTTCTATTTAAAATATGTAAATTAGGAACAGAATTTATAAAAGCTTACTTAAGGGGAAACCGTTGACCCTCTGATAGTTGAATTTATTATTTAGATAGTTTTCCAACATTAAAACAAAGCCACTGCAAAATAAAGAGGTATAACTTTAGCAAATGTTTAGCTATTATCGTTATTACTTAGGCATGGCCGTCAAGCAGTTCACAAAAAATACCTTGTTTACATTTTTGTTTGTTGTTAATTGCTTAATGATCTTGCAAATTGCCAGCCTCTCACACACGAAAACAGCACACTTGTTAACTTAAAATATGCACTGCTTAAGCAAGTTGTTTTTAATGAAACAAGTCACTGTACAATCAGAGTTCTAGTCTAGATATAATTGTGTAAATACATTTAAAAAAAAAAAACATTTGTAATCATATTTCAAGTGTTTAATTTCACCTTTTATATGTCTGATGGGCCTAGATATCCCATTTGTAGCTTATAGTTCAGCTTTTTTAAGTATCAGCAATGTGGAAAAATCCATGCTATTGGACTGTGTGATACAAATATTTACATTTATACCAGCACATGGGGCACCTTTAGTATAAGGTTTGTAGCTGTGTGTTTAACTGAACCAAAATATTGCTTCAAATTATCTGGTTTTCAGGTTTTAAACAACTGATCACTTCAGGGGATTCCCTGGCTTGTATTTGGTGATCGGGCTTAGATGGGGGAGGGGGAGTTAGGGGGTGGAGAGGGGTTGCGAACCGGCAAGGGAAGGGGAGGTGGAATTCCACCAACCAAAAGAGGTTAAATGCGAGGTTATTGTGCTGTTTTTATCCCGGTCTTGGGTCAGTGTGGTTAAGCCAGCTGCTTTTTAAAGTGGTCTGCACGTGTATATGGGTATTTATGGTATTTATCTTAAGGCTGTGTTTGAAATGGAAGCTTTTTTTTAACCAAGAGGAATAACGCATACTTTAATTCCTAGGGCTTAGCTAGTGTAACATGGAGTGTATGGTTTAGTCATGTTTTGAGGTGCATTTCAAACTTTTATTTTTTATTTTTTTGAACAGCAACATGTTAAGTGGTTTCTAACTGTTGGACAGTTCATGTTATATTTACTTAGTCATAGTGAAAAGGTGAAGAAATGAATGCCCTGTGCCTCATGTAAAATATGGGTTGATAACAGTTTGATCATACAGTATTATTATTTGTACTTTAGTACTTCCCTAGGCCATCCCTAGAGTAAGGGCTATAAACAGAAAGTAGTAAGTAATTTGTTAACTACTAAGGAATGTGATAGCATGAGTGTGTACTTTTATACGCGTGGACACACACACACACACACACACACACACTAGAATGGGAATAAGATTAAGAGATTTTTGTGTAGATTAAACCACGTTTTTAGGAATAAGGTGTAGTTCTTGCTTGCAGCTGTTTAATTCCATGCTGAATGAAATCACCACCCCCTCACTAGAATAATCATGGGTACGATCAGAGAATGCAGTTGCACTACAGAGCTTAAATTGTGTTGCAAAACTACAGTTGTTAGGTGTAAGTACATATGGGAAGTGATGACATGAAAATTCGTTCAGTCTTCCAGCAAGGCAAGGCAAGGTGGCATACAATTCAAACTGAAAAGAGTAAGAGAACTGAGGGAGTAGGAAGATGAGGTGAGGACATGGCTAGCTCTAAATCCCACCTGACTTAAAGCCCATTAAGAACTTGGAGCTGCACTGTGTGGAAATGTGCTCAGAAGCAAAATCCAGCGTCTGTGTATAGCAGTGAAAAGCATGTGGGAGGCAGGTCCTTTAGATAATTAAAAAAGGCAATTGTAGACCGTGAGAGGTTGTCACCAAGGCTGGAGAACGATCTAAATAGTAATAAAACACCCAATGAATTTTTACTTGTGTATTTCATTGATTTTTAGTATCCAAAAGTATGTTTGTGCATTTTTGAGCTGCCAGCATTTGTAAAGGCAGCATTCAGAAAATTACCATTGCAAGGCATAACCCAGTTTTTTTGCAGGATGCCTTTTTTTAATGTAATCTTTCAACATATCCCTGGTTTTCTTAGCCATGGTCACAGGATTCCAGTGCCAGCCAACAGAGAACATAGGGTGCACATGCATAACTATGCCCATGGAGGGACGTCGACTGGCCTCGATTCCTGAAGACACAGTCAGTGATGTCTGCATGTGGTGGCCAACCCGACTGGAATGCACCACCTGGGTCCCTGCAGTGGTTTGCTATCATATTAGATCACTGCACCACCCAAGCGCCTAATGTAATTTGTGTTTAATAATTGATTTGTCCATAGTTCGTATAGTACTGTAATGGCAGTGAAAACTAATGGTACGTTAACCAGGCAGAATAATGAAACAATGTGTGATTTATTAATTGCCTCACTTTTTAATTAGCTGTTCACCAGCAGATCTTTATAGTGTAAAAGAGTTTCCAAGTTTATCAAATTATCATTTCTTAAGAGAAACCATTTTTTTCACATACAGTCTAAACTTATCTCCCCCACGTCAGTTTCAGAGCTATTTTTTGACGATTGGCAAGTTTGGCAACTTAACGAGGTTACAAAAAATAGAGAAAGTGACATTCACACCTGATTCTGACATGATGTATGTTCCTGAGCAGCCTGCATGACCATACAATCACATTTACAAATGTACGTACATGTGCAGTTTCTATTTATTCACGCACATTTGAGAAATAGTGATTGTGTGATTGACGATTGTTTCTGTGACGCGAAGCACATGAAGTCCAGTCTGAAATGAATGACAGACAGGGACTGTACATCATCTGGCAATGCAAGTTTAAAGTACGATTACAGTGTCACCTACCAACCAGTATGAAACTTGCAGGCTTAGCGGGATAGCATTTAATTGCTGGCAAGACATTTGTCACATTTCAAGCTTGGCGAGGGCAAAAGTTGAGTTTGGTGGCTTTTCGAGGTAAAGTGCTTGGACGGAAATCCGTCCTGCCAAGACAGGTGGCGAGAGATGATGTTGGCGAGATAATGCGGGGTGAGATATCGAGGTCATTACATATTGGACTGGTCTCTCATTAAAACTACCTATGTGGTATTTGAGATCAGTGTTTGTCAAAAAGATTTGCTCAGCACTACATTTCACAGTGTGCTTTGTGATGTTGGTGTGAGTAAACTGACAGCGTGGTGTGTGTCGGTTATGTGTAACTTGAGGGTGTGTTCACACTTGGCAGGTTTGGTCGATTAAAACAAACCCTGGTACGATTGTTCTGTTAGTGCAGTTCATGTGAACACGTGTGAATGCTTTGTACCTCAGTGTGCACAATATCCCCTGAAAGTGGGTCTTACACCACTTCCAGTTGAATTCTGATGCAACTCGATTGGTGTAAGATTTTTAACTTGATATTCAATAATGCAGTGTCTTACGAAACCGTTAGATATACCATTGTGTAAGCAATTGTATAATGACTATATGTAATTTTCTCTCAGTCTCTTTATTGGAATACAACCAGAAAATACAGGAAAATTATATGCAGTAGTAAAACAACTGAAAAAAACAGCTTCTATAGGCTACAGTGGCACTTGAGAAATAGCAGCACCTGGCAACTTCATCATGATGCCAAGTTGACAGAACTACAGGCTGAAGAATCTTGATCAGGACTGGTTTTCTTGTAAGGGTAGCAGCCAAGAAAGCCACTTTTTTGCAAGGGGAACAGGATGAAAAAGCCAAGATCTACTAAATATCACTAAGACTGGAATGAAGGTCAGTGGAAAAGAGTATTATGGAGTGAGTAATCCAAGTTTGATCTTTCTGGGGTCAGTCGTTGACAGTATGTTATATGGTCATTTTACCGTTGCTAAAACAAATCTAATGGTGCTCTAAAACTTTTGAACAGTTCTGTAAACAAGTGTATTCTGGATATGTTAAAGCTCTGTTCTTGATTCTTTTGTTCCAGAGAACAGGACATTCTAGCATTCCTGATTCTTCACATTATAGGAGGTATATAGGCTATTACATCTCAGTACAGGCATCCTAACCATCGTCTTCTTGTAGACGATCATCAGCTGGTAAAAATACTGGCACATATTAAGAAAGCCCACAAAAGTGTTTAGCCGGGCACACAGCAGTGTTGCATATACACCATAAATGCTTTCAAATCAGTATGTGACTATATTCATATGCTCTTGTTAAGCATGCCAGTGTGAACACTAATAAACCATGGTTACAATGTGACAGTTTATCATTTTGTGCTTTGATCTGGACCAAGTGAACCAAACTACAAGTGTAAATGCATGCTGATCAAACACAGATAAGAGGTACGCACCAGGTACACATGGCACATGCCAGCCTGAATTTGCCAACAGCCAACAGATGAGAAACAGTACGGTCGGGATCCTATTATGGGAAATCAAAGTGACTTTCTCAGAGCATCATGGTCATCTATTCAGTGTAATTGAATGTTATTGAAGCCAGCTTGCTTAGCCTGTTCTGCCATACTTGTGAGCCTTATCTTCCTGTGCACATTTGTTTTCCTGATTTTCACTGGAATTCTTTTGACTTTGGAATGCCGGAATGGAGAAACTCAATCCGGAGAGCCCTGAGGCCCTGTGCTACATGAGAATTCCCACCCAAATAGCTGCTTACACCCAAGCAAACATTTATGCAGGTCTTATTTCAGTCAGGCTTGTGTCAAACCACTGCCATCAACAACTCAGAGCCCCTTTGGTCTTTATGCGTCTTGTATCTGGATTGTATCCTGATAAGTTTTTAACCACATGCATTTATAATTAATAATCAGATTAAAATCCAATTACTGTTTTAAGCACAATAAGTACAGTGGTGCTTGAAAGTTTATGAACCCTTTAGAATTTTCTATATTTCTGCATAAATATGACCTAAAACATTATCAGATTTTCACACAAGTTCTAAAAGTGGATAAAGAGAACCCATTTAAACAAGTGAGACAAAAATATTATACTTGGTCATTTATTTATTGAGGAAAATAATCCAATATTACATATTAGTGAGTGGCAAAAGTATGTGATCCTCTAGGATTAGCAGTTAATTTGAAGGTGAAATTAGAGTCAGGTGTTTTCAATCAATGGGATGACAGTCAGGTGTGAGTGGGCACCCTGTTTTATTTAAAGAACGGAGATCTATCAAAGTCTGCTCTTCACAACACATGTTTGTGGAAGTGTATCATGGCACGAACAAAGGAGATTTCTCAGGACCTCAGATAAAGAGCTGTTGATGCTCATCAGGCTGGAAAAGGTTACAAAACCATTTCTAAATAGTTTGGACTCCACCAATCCACAGTCAGACAGATTGTGTACAAATGGAGGAAACTCAAGACCATTGTTACCCTCCTCAGGAGTGGTCGACCGACAAAGATCACTCCAAGCAAGTGTAATAATTGGCGAGGTCACAAAGGACCCCAGGATAACTTCTAAGCATCTGAAGGCCTCTCTCACATTGACTAATGTTAATGTTCATGAGTCCACCATCAGAAGAACACTGAACAACAATGGTGTGCATGGCAGGGTTGCAAGGAGAAAGCCACTGCTCTCCAAAAAGAACATTTCTGCAGTTTGCTAAAGATCACGTGGAAAAGCCAGAAGTCTACTGGAAGAATGTTTTGTGGACGGATGAGAACAAAAAACATTTTGGTGCAAAGAAAAGCGTTATGTTTGGAGAAAGGAAAACACTGCATTCCAGCATAAGAACCTTATCCCATCTGTGAAACATGGGGGTGGTAGCATCATGGTTTGGGCCTGTTTTGCTGAATCTGGGCCAGGACGACTTGCCATCGTTGATGGAACAATGAATTCTGAATTATATCAGAGAATTCTGAAGGAAAATGTCAGGACATCTGTCCATGAACTGAATCTCAAGAGAAGGTGGGTCATGCAGCAAGACAACGAGCCTAAGCACACAAGTCGTTATACTAAAGAATGGTTAAAGAAAAATAATGTTTTGGAATGGCCAAGTCAAAGTCCAATCGAAATGCCATGGAAGAAGTTAATGTGAGGAAACCCACCAACATCCCAGAGCTGAAGCTGTTCTGTATGGAGGAATGGGCTAAAATTCATCCAAGCCGGTGTGCAGGACTGATCAACAGTTACAGGAAACGTTTAGTTGCAGTTATTGCTGCACAGGAGGGTCACACCAGATACTGAAAGCAAAGGTTCACATACTTTTGCCACTCACTAATATGTAATATTGGGTAATTTTCCTCAATAAATAAATGACCAAGTATAATATTTTTGTCTTATTTGTTTAACTGGGTTCTCTTTATCTACTTTTAGGACTTGTGTGAAAATCTGATGGTTTCAGGACATATTTATGCAGAAATCTAGAACATTCTAAAGGGTTCACAAACTTTCAAGCACCACTGTATTAAACAACCGAGTGAAAACATTGCTTTTCACAGTTCATCGTTACACCCGTTACTTACCCGTGTCTCAAGCCACCTCCTGAAGCAGTTTGAGCAGTCCGAATCAAATCAGATATCAGTCCGTCTTGGAGTGCATTTACAAATGCATGTTTATGTGGCTTAGTCCAATCCGGATACAATCCTGATACTCTAGTGGCATGAAATGACCTAGTGTACACGAGGTCTTAGGCAGCATTCCTGGTTGTTTATCAGTGTTGAAGTGGAAAGACTAAAGCCAGGAAAAAATATGTGCTGCCTGTGTGTCTGCATTGCCACTAATTAGCATGGACGCAGTAAGCAAGGCAGCATACATGGTTTTTTAAGCATATCCTTGTGGGCTGTTTCAATGTCACATGCCGTTTCGTTAATTAAGGAAGAAGTCAGTGTCTTCCATGTTATTTCATGAACCTACTGCTTATATTGTTTTCCAAAGTAGGACATACATAGAGAAAAAATTGGTACAAAAGGTAGCTTATTAATAATGATTTGCTCTCTTTAGATTATTGACTTTTTCTTTTGTTCCGCTGATGTTCTTGCTTTTGAAATCTGTTTGTAGCTTAAGGACAATCCTCAGCAAATGAGCAGTAGCTTAAAAGAAATCCTCAGCAAATGATCAGCAATTGCACCAGTTCTAACCAAACACGTGTGAGGTCAGTTGGATGGTTGTCTATAATATTAGGATAGCAACTGTTTATTTAGTTTTTTTTTAAGTGTTAAGGATTAAGTGTTTTGTTGTGTATATTGACCCCTATAATGAGGTAGCATAGGCTGTGTTGTTAGCTGCAGCTGGTGCCTGAAGAATTAGCACACATGACTGCCTTCTAGCCGAGCTCCATCGTCTCAACTGTTATTGAGCTAGGGACTGGCTGGCTTTTCATAAACTTTTCCCATTTTTTAAGCCCTTCTTTGAGGGTCTGTCACTAACGTAATCATTTACAAGCAGCGCTCTCTGTTCTATGTTTGGTGGCTGCTCTTTTTGTAGGAAACGGGAAAGCTTAAGGCCTATGTGTTCCCGTTCTTGTGACTCTGTTAGGATGGGGGTTGGCAGTGGCAGTCACGTGAGCAGTAATTGTATTTGTGTTGGGTTCCTTTCAGGCTGTCGCCGTAAATCTGTTTGACTCGTCACTTTGTAAATCATTACGATGGCTAAAAGCCTTTTTATTTCATTTAAGGAAGGGGGAGTAGTAGCTTTCCTGAGCAATTATATTTCTGGTTCTTCCTTACTGCCTTTGTAATGTTATTATTAGCTCTTGTTTTGCCTGTATTAACAATTAGCAGAGCAGACTTTAAGTACATTGATTCAAGTTTGGGAACTTCTTAAACCTTTGGCATGTCTATTTTCAATTTGTTCTGGCTGTGTTTTCGTCTTATGGACTCAATAAAAGGAAATTGTTAATTTGTGATCTAATCAGTTTTATAAATACCGAGTCACACTGAGATAAATGATTAGCCAGTTCATTTCAACATTAAATAACACAGGTAATTTGTTCCTGCTTTAGGCTAACTGTTCAAGTATGGTTTTCCTGCCAAACTGGTTTGTGGCTGACAGAAACATGACTAAGTACACCATGTCCTGAAGATCAACCTTGTTTGTTATCTGATAAAAATCTGAGAGCTTCTCTCTTTTCCCCTGCACCACTTGTGCCTGGCAGCATGCATTTGTCACCCCACATTGATGCTGTCACTCAGAGCACTGGACACTGAAACAAAGCACAAAATATATTATACTTTTTAGGTACTAAAGAGAATTTTAGGTGACATTTCATGTGTTCACTCCAGACTGGATACATTGACAAATGGCGGTTTTGGAAATGATACACAAACAGTCCTATCACAATATTATGGCCACCCTTTGTTTCTGCACTCACTGTCCAGTATATCAGCCTCTGTTTACTTTGTAGTTCTGTAATTACAGTCGTAGTCCATCTGTTTCTCTATGTTACTTTGTAGTCCTCCTTTTGCCCTGTTTCTCTCGTTGTCAGGACCACCACAGATCAGGTACGTTTGGGTGGTGGATCATATTTATTTAAGATCCAGGGATCTATCAAAGTCTGCTTCTTTACAACACGTTTGTGGAAGTTGTATCATGGCACAAACAAAAGAGTTTTTGAGACCTCAGAAAAGAGTTTGTTTGAATGCTTCATCATACTGGAAAAGTTACAAAACCCTCCTAACCAGCGATTTTGTTGGCTCCAATCCACAGTCAGACAGAATTGTGTACAAATGGAGGAAATTCAAGACCATTGTTAACGCTCACCAGAGTGGTCCCACCAACAGATCACTCCACGAGTAAGGTGGTGTAATAGTTGCGGCGAGGTCACAAATGACCCCGGTACCTTTTAACAACGGAAGGCCTCTCTGACCTTGGCTGATGTTACTGTCATGGTCCACCATCAGAAAAACACGAACACAATGGGTGTGCATGGCCAGGGTTGCAAGGAAAGCCACTGCTCTCCAAAAAAACATTGCCTGCGGGTCTGCAGTTTGCTAAAGATCATGTGGACAAGCCAGAAGGCTATTGGAAGAATGTTTTGTAGACGAATGAAACCAAAATAGAACTTTTTGGTTTAAAAGAAAAGCGTTATGCTTGGAGAAAAGAAAACAATGCATTCCAGCATAAGAACCTTATCCCATCTGTGAAACATGGTGGAGGTGGTATCATGGTTCGGGCCTGTTTTGCTGTATCTGGGCCAGGATGGCTTGCCATCGTTGATGGAACAATGAATTCTGAATGATATCAGAGAATTCTAAAGTAAAATATCAGCAAATCTGTCCATGAACTGAATCTCAACAGAAAGTGGGTCATGCAGCAACACAACGACCATAAGCACACAAGTTGTTCTACCAAAGAATGGTTAAAGAAGAATAAAGCTCAAGTTTTGGAATGGCCAAGTCAAAGTCCTGACCTTAATCCAATGGAAATGTTGTGGAAGGACCTGAAGCGAGCAGCTAATGTGTGGAAACCCACCAACATCCCAGAGCTGAAGCTGTTCTGTACGGAGGAATGGGCTTAAATTCCTCCAAGCCGGTGTGCAGAACTGATCAACAGTTACAGGATACGTTTAGTTGCAGTTATTGCTGCACCGGAGGGACGTACCAAATACTGAAAGCAAAGGTTCACATACTTTTGCCACTTCCTAAAATGTAATGTTGGATCATTTTCCTCAATAAATAAATGACCAAGCATAATATTTTTGTGTCATGTGTTTAACTGGGTTCTCCTTATCTATTTTTTGAACTTTTGTGAAATTCTGATGATGATTTAGGTCATATTTATGGAAAAATATAGAAAACTCTAAGGGTTCACAAACTTTCAAGCACCACTGTACATGCATGTCTTCTGAGTGTGTAGTTACATTTTTGCAAAATGTGTGTAAATCTTTGATCAAAAAACACATGTTGGTTTTAAAAGAAGGTCAGTAGCATTTAACAAACTTGAATATTTTTTCTGCACATTCCTTGTAAATGTGCTCCACAGTGTTGCTATAGAACTGTCAACAGCTTAAGGGAAAAAGTAAATGACTGAATGCAATTTAAAAAGTATGTTATACACCACCCACACACACACACAACACACACACACACACACACACACACACACCACACACACACATATATATATATATCTCTTTAAAGGCCAGATAGTGCCCGCTCAGATCATACAGCCTACGTGCTGCATTGCATTCTTTTACTTCAGCCTAAAATTAATGGTCGTTTTGAAGGTGAAATTATGTGTCTAAATATCCATTATTTAGTGACAAAAGTGATAGTTGTGGGGCATTAAAGGCTGTAATTATATATTTTATTAAAGAGTATATGTGTTATGATGGAGTTTTTAGAGGGCAGTGTGCTGCATCTGCACATTAGTAAGCAAAGCAACAGGCCATGCCATGGATGTAATTATATTATAGAGCACTTCCAGACAGACTATTTGGCTAGGCATTCAAACTCCCCACAAACAGCTGATTTTGAAAATATGCTCTTTTGTTTATCCATAATAATACTGTATGCTGTGAAAGTCTGGTTTATGCATGCAGCTTTCACAAAGTGAAAATACTTTTTATATATCTTGTATATAAGCTTCCATCTGCTTTACATGTAACTTGTACACAGATACTTGTACACATAATCATTCTAGGTGAAGTCTGAAAACGCTTACAACTTATAAGGTTTTTTCACTATTTCATTGGATGAAGTTTGAGGAACATATACTGTACAGTGGGGGCCAAACTTCTGAGACTAGGTCAAAAGTTCAACGTTTGTACTATTTTGCACTTTTTCAATGTAATGCAGTGTTTCCATTGCAAATCATATAATCAGCATAACCATTTTAATGACAAGTTGAATATTTGGGAAAATAAACTTTTTTTCCTTTTGATTAATTTCAGACTTTAGTTGTATTTGGTATGTATCCAGTTTTGCTGCAAGGCACTCAAGTTGGCATGGACTCCACAAGTTTGTGCAAAAAGTAATGATCCATGTTATCCCAGCATAATTTTTACAATATTCCAAAGAGCAGCTGGTGATGTTACTGAACACTTGGCTTTGTCTGTCTTCAAATGCACCCATAAATGCTCGACAGGCTTTAGGTCATGTTACCATGGAGGAAAGTTCATAACATGTAGCACTCCTTGATCTTCTTTGGTTTTCGAGTAGTTGTTGCAAACCTTTTGAGGTGTGTTTTGGGTTCTGCAGTATGCAGTATGAATCCTTCTCCACAAAGATCCAAATAAGCATTTTTACTTCTGGTCTCAGACTTTTAGTTCCTGCTTTATGTGCTTTTGATCTTGTATCGCAAAGTGAAGTAATATAATGTTACTTTGTTACTTTGATTTGCTTATTGTGTCATACTTAATTAAGGAAGTGAGTATATAGTGAGTATATGGTGTAATTCTTTTAAATGATCTGATTGTTTCTGGTGAATCATGTATCATAAGGCCATAGATAAAGTAGAAATCTGTAGCATGCTGTTGAAATTACTCACATTAGCATTCCTGACAGGAGTATTGCTTGCAGCGAGCCAAGTTGAAATGCAGTTCTGACAAATATTGGTTTTGGAGGCCATGACTAAGCTGTCGCAATGGGGAAGTCTTTGTTCGAGATAAATATGGTGTTCTCAAAAACACATTGCTAGAACCACATTGCAAGTGATCTAATTTTTTCAGTTCTCAGATATTTCTGTATTTATCTACATATGCGAAATACTAAAGAACACTTTTTATGCTTTTTTTGATTAGAGATGGGTTTAAAAAATAGTTTTTTCGATTCAAATTGATCTTCATTTGAATAACCCGTTACTGATTCTTATATATACCCGAGTTGATCTTTAAAATGAGCCTATTTTCCCTGTGTATGCGGAAATATTTAAACATAAATATTTATCTGTTGTCTTTTGTGCACCAAGACCTAGCCTGCATCGGTTAAGCATGGCTAGAGCTCAAGTGAAGGCACCCCAGCACCTGAAAGCAGCTGTCGGGTTACATTTTGGATTCAAAAGCCCGACTTAAGGGAAAAGCTGGACAAACAAAAGCCGTATGTATGTAAGCCGTGCAACATGGAGGTGAAATATTGTGCGAATACGACAAATCTGAGAAACCATTGATAATAGCACCCTAACATTCAAAAAACGCCAGATGCCAACAGTGTTTTATCTAGGATTTTTTTCAGCAGCAGCGGCAGGTTTCTGCAGTCTTAGTTATGGCTTTAATTTAATGTACTACTTCCAAAATGCGGCACGATGATGAACTAAACATTGCTCGGAGTCATGAAGCCCCGGCGTGTGCATGCCCGGTGCCGGTTACGTTACATTGCGAAGGTTCTTTTCAACTGGAAAGTCTACCTAAACTTACTGTATTTTCCGGGCTATAAAGCGCACCGGGTTATAAGGCGCGATATCAACGATCGGCTGCTAACGGGTATATTTTCATACATAAAGCGCACCGGGTTATAAGGCGCATTAAATGAAACAAAACTCTTAAGTTCCGTCTGAAGCCAGTTTGTCTTTACCTGGCGCAGGCGCTTCTTGCTTCCCACTTCCCTTACCATTGATTTCGTTATGTTTGAATTCCGCTCGCAGCTGCTCTATGTACATGTTTTTGTACTGCTGAACTGATAGCGCTGAGTTTTGAAATCCCGCTTTCGAACATGCATGAATGAATGAAGGCAAGGACCCTAATGCTGAAGCAACATACCGTAAATGACTACTTACTACTCCTCTATGCTGCTCACCTCGTGGCCCGTAAGCTTCGTAACTTACCAGACCGTGGCTAAAACCTTTTGACAGATTTAAAATGTAACGCCGTTTACCATCTACAATCGGTTTCTAGGTCAGCAAGCACAACCATAATTAATTCCTACATTTAGAGCACTCATTAGGGTCCGAAAAATACTACTATGTTTAAGCTAACCTTTTTCTCTTCTCCGTTCTACCTTGGGTTGTCATCGCACTCCACATTTGTTTGCTCTCCAGCCGTCACTTCAAATTAAAATCCCTCTGAAGAGTTTTGCGATTTCATGACATTTCATGAAGTTTCAGAGCAGCGGAAACACTGGCCAAACAACCTCCACTAGAGAAGGCATTTGCGATGAAATGACCTTCAAGTTCTCCCTGTGCCAAAACAAAAACTGAGGCTTTGGTAACTTTTATATGAGAGAGATTCGTCCATATAGCATTGTTGAAACTGATGGCTTCTGAGACCTTATTGCCTTATTTTTTCCAGACATAAACTTTTGAGTGAAGTAGCCTTTCCAAAATCTTCATGTAAACACTAATATTTTTAATAATGGTAGGTTGAGAGTTCTTTGTACAATTACCAAATTAGTTCTCTGACAATCTCTTTTCATATCCAAACAAAACCTGGCATTGTAACTGAAATATCACTAACTGGATCTTTAATGAGTCGAATTGGAATCGAATCGATTCAGGTTATCAGTGGCCGTACCCAGCCCTAGTTTTGATTGTATGTATAAGGTTTATTCAGCATATCTCAAATTCATTTGATCTAACAATTTAACAGGCAATGAAGATTAAAAGCCCTCTATTACAGACAGGATGAAATTCAGGGCATGCTACACTGCAACTGTGCTCTGCCTCCCAAACAGATGTGGCCTTCATCCCAGTAGGTGATGCAGTGGGGAAATTTGATGACACTGTGCTACTGTAAATTATTTCACTGTTTGTTTAGTTCCTTATGAGGCATTGCAAAAGAAAGCACGGTGTAGACAGATTGCACTTAGGCCTGTCAATCATAGATGCAGTCATACCTCTTCTGATAACTAATTAAGTTATGACACTTGTTTGGCAAAAGGCCCATGTCCTGAAGGATTACGAAATAATTATAAATGACGTTCAGAATAGGGACGTAGGAAGATCAATATTGAGTGTTTGCATAAGCTTTTAGCTAAGTAGTTAAAATATAGAAAATGTCTGCTGTATAATGCAACAGCTCAGGATTTTCCCTTACTCAGCAGTCATTTGTTGGATTACCACTCAATACAGCTGATGCATAAATGTAATTCAGTTTTAATTATTTGCTAACTTCCCTCTAGCTTTATTTAACAGTATGTAATAAGACTGCATTATATGGTGGAACTGATTTTAATTACTAGTGACGCAGATCACTCCAAGGTTTTCTTCTGTATCAACCTGAATTAAGCGAATGTTTTTATGATTTGCTCCCAGTAACTGAAATGAAATTTCTCCATACACAAGGTCAGTACATGAAATGGGTAAAAGGTTGCTTGTTCTTTCCTGCTTCTGCAGCAACTGTTACTTCCATTATACTCTGCATTTGAATGTGACTGAAATCAAATAAAAAAGCGTGACTGGCTCGAGAGCAAATGTCGAGAATACTGGCACAGGAATTGCTGTCAAAAACATTAGTATTATGTCTGATTTTCCTCTTAAAGCTATATTTCATTAAGGAATTGATTATACAATTGAAATAGTAAACATACTTGACTAAGACAATATGCACAAGTAATATTTGTGATTTTCGGTGCTTTAGTTTATAACTGCACATAGTTGTAAGTAAAATGATTCAGAATATGTGTAGGTGCCTTTAATATGTCGAAACCTTCCAAAGAGAAGGTCTGAACTAAAGTTTAGGTGCTTTACATGGTGAATCAGACGCCCTCACTGGTTTAAATACTGAGAGAATACTGCTCAATTGTAATACATCCTATTTCTTAATCTCCCTTGAAACATTTCAAATTCATAACTCTGAACAGTGGATAAACAGATTTATGTTTGATCATTTTCAACATACCTCCTTCATGCGTTTCAGATATGATTGCCTTATTAACCAAGTTGACCTTTAAATCACCCTGCCTAGAAATGTTACTGAATCTCTTACATTGTAAGCCTCGGTGGACTGCAAAATGTTAGGTATTTGCTGATAGGATCTCTACAGAGTTGACACTGAAGCTGTACAAAAGTACTCTTACCCATTATCCTGAATGAAAGGTCATTGGGTATTTTGAGAGAACAAATAAGAGGCAATAAAACATCAGGTTTAGATGTCATTTTAAACTGCGGGCCAAGTCGATGGTTTGGAGAAAGGAAAGTGGTCTGGCAGGCGAAGCTTTCTCAGAGTACTGTGATCCGCGATTACTTTGACATTTGAGGAAAACCTTAGTTTGTTCAGGGATTTGCCGTTGTCCAGCTCTCCAGCCATGAACCGCAACCATGTCTATGAAATGCCATTAATAAGGTTTTTCCCTTGTAGTAGATGATTTTTGTTTTATTCCTTCACGATGGGAATTTTCACAGATTTGTTGTTGCCATGAGTCAGAAGTTTGAGTTTGTGTTCAGGGTTTCCTACATTTGGGCAATGATGAAAGCTGCTTTTGATCCCGGTGCAGTTCCAAAGACTGATTTCCTGATGGTCCATCTGAATAGAGTGGTCTGGGGGTTCCTTTAAAGAATGCACCATTTGAGAATCCTAGGTACAAAATTTGTAAAAAGGTTCTCTATCCAGCTATTAATCTTTACATCTGTACTTGTACATCTCCCCACAGACATGAAGTAGGTCATTATTGTTCACCATCTTATGATTGTAAAACCGTTTGTGTTGGAACCTGAGAAACAGCACAACGGCAATGTGAAGGGTCCATGTTTTTCTATTCAAGCGAAAAAAATTTAAAAATATGTGATCTTGAATGTTTTTTTAAACGGTTTATGACCTGATGGCAAAGCAGCAATATAACAAATATAAAACACCATTAGCTGTTTTTTATTATTGAATATGCAAGTGTTTTAAATGAAAATGTGACAGACTAATTGAAATACAACTTTAGCTACTAGGCTATTTCTTGTGTACCATGTAGCACTAGCAAATGCATCCAAAATATACTCATTTGCTTTCTACTCTGGCTTTCACGGCTGACATATGTAGTCAAATAAGTTCAGCCAGGCTTTTGCTCAGTTCTATCACGCTTTTTGATTTTTAACCTGATGAGGTGAGCTGTCTTTTCACGATTAAGGATGAAAACTGTCAACATTGCTTTGTCTCCTGTGAACATTAGGAATGATTTTGGATGAAATTGATCAAGCCAACCCAGCTAGAGCAATGAGTATGATGCCCCTGTTGCATGTGCATAATGTCATATAGACAGAAACATGATATAGTGATCAGTGTGTACGATGCTGTTATCTTCCAAGGGGACAAGCCATGGCTGTTTGTAGCCTGCAGTGCTTTTTGCAGATGGTGCTCTAGTTGTGAGAGCTTAGTTTCATTGCTTCTAGGTTTCTGGCTTTTGATGTTGTGATGCCTGTGCAGAAAGCACTCACATGTGGACTCTAATTGGCTGGAAGGCACCATAGGACTTTGCACTGAGCTCCTGTGTTCCATTACAGTGAGAAGGAGCGAGACAGACCAGGTAGTTTGATTATGTTGCGTTTTATGCTGGAGTCATGACCTGATGGCACTGCCCATCCATCTGTCCGTACATTCATCGATTCATTTGGCAGCTCGTTACAGGATCACGTTTAACTTTTACTTCAGGAATTAAGGTATGGTGGTAAAGCCTCCATATGGCGAGCATAACTATGTTGAAACCACGGTTGTTTTGATAACGTTTTATTCCAAGTCATTGTTCAAAGTCTGTAAACTTCTTTAATGTGGTAGATTGGTATCAGATGTTGCCCGAATGTGATTAGGATTCTGTACAATCTGTGCTGCAGGTAAAACATCAGCTTAGTTTCATGCAAAGCACTTTGTTGTCAAGTGGTTTAACATCCAGGCTGTTCCTAAGCACAGAATGGCTTTTATTTAATTGAGATAATATTTCTTAATTTCCCTGCGAGTGTGTTTTAGCCATTCAAATTAAGTGAGATCTCCAAGTGCAGGCCCTCCACCTTCAAGAGAGATCTGATACTTAAGAGAGTGAAGTGTTTTCGATGGAAACCGCATGAATGATTGATAAAAGGAACAGAGCTGCTTAAAATCGTCCTGCTCCCAAGTTATCAATAATTCAAAGCACTCTCTGTATATTTTGGTAGCACATGAAATATCAGCCACCACTTTGAAATCTCAAATTGGCAATATCTGTCGGAGGAATTAGCCGTCTGCTGTACCCCCAAAAAACAGCTTCACCCGTAGTGAGAGTCTTCTTTGCTGCTACCAATATTTGAAGGTAGATATGGTAGGTTCTTAAGAAAGAGAAAACCATCACAAATTAATTGCAGGGAAATTGTTTCCTGAATGCATTGCTGCACTCATGGCTAGACTTTGCAGTTAACCTCAGTTAAACATTCAGAGTCACAAAGGAATGTGACATGAAATATGTCCTCTTAACCTTGTCATGTAGCGCTACGTCGCTAAGCATTCCCAACTTTCAGATAATTTACTCAAAGGCATAATCAGTGTGCTTACTTTCACCTCTAGCAATATGCTGACAGTTTGACCTTTCGCTTGTGAGGAGCTGGAGAGATGTGTGTGCAGCTCCACACTGATCTTTGTGTTTGCTTTATCTTGTCTTTGTAGCTCTGTTCACACTCCATACATGCTTAATTAGTAGGTTACCTTTACAGTAGGGCTGTTTCTCGACACCTTGTTGTACTGGAGAACACACAGAATTTAAAGGGTCACAGCTGTACCCCTCTGCCTGCCAATCAGTCATAGCGGCACAGCTGTGCATAAAATAATCCTGTTGAACACTAAATAGATTAAGTGATTGGACACTGGAAATTACTCATGAATGAAAAATGAAGAACAAATGAACACTAAAGAATTGTATATTAATTAGCATATAGCTATGAGCTATCATTACCTTGTCTGAAGTATGGCTACCTTTCTTTTGAAAAAATTGCTGATTACTCCATTCAAAAACCCAAAAGAAGCGCGGTTCATTTGGCTAGTGTGAGTGCTCTCAATCGTGCTGGGGTACGATTCATGAAATAGGTGGCACGCTTTCGTCATGACAGACGCGCTCACACAGCACAGCACACTTCATGGTTGTACATATATGATCGGGTAAACACATGCTTCTGTGCTTTTCTTTGGTTTCGTTTTGTGCGCGCTGACACACAGCCCTAATAAGCCTTAATAAGTGCATTGATTATGCAGCTCATTGTGGTCCGGCTTCTCGTGCTGCACAGCGGACTTCATGCTTATACAAGGCTTTTTGGCTTTTTGTTTCACTTTGTGCGCGCTGACACACAGCCCTAATACGCCTTATAATAAGGAGCATTGATTATGTAGCGCACTGTATTTCGGCTTCTCGTGCTCTACAGCAGACTTCATGCTTGTACTTACTATATGTGACTTTTTTGTTTCTTTTTCTTGGCACTTAGTAGACACCCTTATCCAGAGCGACTTACAAGTTATACAGTCTTACAATCCAAGCAATTGTGGTTTAAGGGCCTTGCTCAAGGACCCAACAGTGGCAGCTTGGCAGAGGTGAAATTTGAACCCTGGACCTTCTGGTCCATAGTCCAGTACCTTACCCGCTAGGCTACCACAGTCAACATCTTGTGCTGCAGAAGGCAGCTGTGTGTCAGCGCACACAAAACGAAACCAAAGAAAGGCACAAACGTATGGGATTGTACAGCCATGAAGTGTGCGAGCGTGTATGGTGATGACGAAATGGCACATGGTGATGGTGTTTCTGTGAACCAGAGTGCGTTTGTTCCCCCCTCCCCATTCGCGCTCTGGCGCGGTTCAAGGCAACCGTGCTCAGTGTGAGTACACCCTAAGTGATAGACTCTCAAGCTTTTGTAAAGATTCTGGGGCAGTATGGGATACGTAGTGCCTGTTGTGAATTTAAGTGTTTAAGTGACGTGTCCTGTAGTTCTGCTCAGCAATCCAGGTGCCCCAGTTAAGTGGGTCTGATGATGCCCCTGCGTTACAGTATTGTCCCACCTTTGTGTTGTTCACACCAACATCTTGACATCGCAGTTGGCAGGGTTGCTCCACAGGAAACCTGTTATAGTTTGTGTGATGTAGAACTAATTATACATACGCTGGTGGCAAACAGCTAAGACCAGCGTGTGTTGTGTTTTGGATGCTGGTATGCTGGTCAGTTATCAAGAACATATGACTTCCATGTTACGTGTTGGTCCAGGTTGGCTCTTGCTGGCCTGGTTCTGGTTTATCTGGTGAACTTGCATGTTCTTGCTGGTAAAGCTGGTTGACCGACAGCTGCATCCAGAACATAACATATGCTCGTCTTGCTGTTTTTTTAAAGCAGAATGGATTTGGTGGAGATTTGTTTGTTTGTCAGCTGTGACTTCTTTCTTCTTAAATACCTCTTTATTAAAGTGATTCATCAGTGACTCTATTAAACGATTCCACATTACTGTGACATTTAAAGATGTTTCTGAATTACTCCAACCTTCAGATATTTTTACTGTTTAGGGTTAGATTTACATGGGGAGATGAGCTAATCGGTATTTGCTGGAGTAGCATGATTTTAGTCTAATAGAGTCATGTTAGTAATTTCCATGCTCATATGATTAGAAACATTACACAATATAGACCTATAAAATGAAACAATTCTGCCAGATAATGTATGTTCTATCTGAACTTCTAGTAAGGGATCTCTTTTGTTATTTTTGAAGACCACTCTTGGGCTGTTTATGAAGACACTTCCAGAAGTGGTTTTAAGTATTGTCTTGTTTAGAATCAAACTGAAAATTTAAAACACTCAATAATAAGTGTAACAGATATATAGACAGACAGTCAGACATACAGATCACAGAAATACCTTTCATAAGCGTGACATAGCAAGTAAGCTGCTGTGTTCCTAGGTAACAGCTACATACATGCTCCGGACATAGAGCTTGCAAATTATCACCCTACTAATTAATGGTGCTGTGTTATAATGATTACATACACTCACTGAAAAAAATACATATATACAGTCTTTAAAGGGTTTGAGATCCCCGGCCAAATTACATGTTTTGTTCATTGCTTTATATTGAATATTTCTGCTCATTTTAATGAAACCTTAAGTCTACCCTAAGTTTAATACTGATCCCTTACAATAACACAATACACAACTGGATCATCCGGAAAGCTACCGAACATTTTGCAGATGGCAAATATAATATTACATTTTCCCATATGTCTTAAAATTTATGCGTTAAAAATTATATATTCTACTCGACTTGTTCCCTGCAAATGTTTTTAGAATTTAGTTCTTTTTATTTAGTAATTTGAATCGGGCTGCCCAAACATTGGCGTAAGGCTATCCAGCACGTCCAGAGAACCTAGTAGTTTACACTAAAGCTTTGACTTGTTGTAGTTTTTCTCTAATAATTATTAAAATCTCCAGCCTTACTGGGCATCAACAATTAATACATTGTGACGTTGGTGATGGACTGGTGCCCCGTGCATGGCATGATGCCTGCACCCTGTGCCGTATGACTCTGGCCAGGAAATGTATTTTCTTCATGCAGGACTTGAGCAAGTATTCAACAGGCATCTATAGTACTGTGCAAAAGTCTGTATTTTTCAGTAAATGTTCTGCTTATTCTTTATTTAAGGTTTAGTGGTTGCTGTACTTTGTAGTTCCGCAGTTACTGTCTGTAGTCCATCTGTCTTGCTACATACTTTGTTAGTTCCCTATACTCTGATCATTAATGGTCAGGACCCTCACAGGACCAGCACAGATCAGATAATATTTTGATGGTGGATCATTCTCAGCACTGCACTGGCACTGATGTGGTGGCCGTGTGTTTGTGTGTTTTACTGGTTCGTTTGGATCAGACACCGCAGTGCTGCTGAAGTTTTAAAATCTTGTTCACTCACTGTCCACTTTATTAGAGACATTCACATTCGTGCTCCACCTTGTAGATGTAAAGCCAAAGACAGTCGCTCATCTGTTGCTGCACAGTTTGTGTTAGTCATCCTCAAATCCTTCATCAGGCCATTGGAGAACAGAGTAAACCGTTAGAGAACAGAGTAAAGGGGCCTAACAAAGTGTAGATAAACAGATGTGCTAGTCTGTAATTGCAGAACTACAAAGTGCAGTAACCACTAACACTTAAATAAAGAATAAGCAGAATATAAACTGAAAACTACAGAATGCCTAAGACATTTCCACAGTACTGTACACCAGATAGGTACCAGGAAATTGTACTACGTGGTTGTAATTGCGCTGTGTTCACGCATGAGATCTGGATGGTAAATTATAGATAGATTCCTAGATAACCCAGAGATAACGAGCTCTTAACTTACGAAACAGAAGCCCTTTTGTTGCAGCATTTTGCTCTGTGATTATGAGCTCTGTGAACACTTTTCTGGGATTAAATTATATATTTATACTTATTTCTAGTAGTAAATCTAGGGTTAGGGTTTTTATCTGTTGGATCCATGTTCTTCTTATTGGCTAGTTGCAAGTACGTAATGCATGTCCTCTCCATTTGCATTGACATGGAACACAAAGGGATCAGAGAGAGGAAGTTGCCTGTTGTAAACACAATGGCCTTTCCTCTTCGTTCTCATGATAATGTCCTGAGTGGCCTTGGGGCAGACTCTAGTACATTCCAGTGAAGAGCACACTAATGTCTGCCTGGCCTTTAGCCTCAAATGGCAGAGTGATGTGTGTGTGGAGGGGCATATTAAGCTGCAGTGAAGGCCACGGCTTGCTGATGTATACTAACAAGCTGGAATTTTATGTCAGTCGGCTGGGTTGTGCATGTTTTTCGTGTGTGTGTCATTCAGGCTGATCCTGTGTGAGGCAAGAGACTGTAACATGGACGCATTTTGTCATAGTCTGGGAGTGCCTGAGTGTAAGACTGGGCAGTGTGATCGTGTGTATCATCCAACGATAGTCATATGTCTTTATAGTAGAGGGCTTAATAAGTTTAATTCCATTAATCACATTATTTTAGTCAGATTAATCAGGATTAATAGCATTTTTACTTGTTTCTATTTAACACCCTAGAAATACAAAAATAGCAGTAGTACCCAGCCATACAAGTGGACTATTCAACTGAATCAATTTATTACTTTTGTATCTTCTCTCGTTTGCTGCATCACAGCATTTTATTGTGACTTCTCTGAAGGATGAAGGCATCATGATTACCTTTTTCATTCAAAATATAATGTAATCAGATTCTAAATATTCTAATTCTGATTCAAAATATCCGCGTGTTTATGTGGTGGTATCTGCTGTCGCACAGTAATGAGCAAAGTATATAAGAAAGTGTCTTAAATTACCAATTCTGTTTTCTATAGAGGCTCTATGTAGGGTGTAGAATTAGATCATTTCCAATACAATCGGTAACTATGTTTCCTTCACATTGTCAAGCAGTGAAAATATCGCAATTAAAATAGTCGCCTTAATGTGCTAATAAAGTGTTAACCTTAACAGAGCGACTTCTTAGTTTACGCCATGTTATTGTGAAATAATTCATGTGCAGTAAATATTAACAAACCATTCGCTTACATAAGATTACCGTATTTTCCGGGCTATAAAGCGCACCGGATTATAAGGCGCGATATCAATGATCGACTGCTAACGGATCTATTTTCATACATAAAGCGCACCGGGTTATAAGGTGCATGAAATTAAACAAAACTCTTAAGTTCCCTCGGAAGCTCAGTTTGGTCTTTACCTGGCGCAGGGCGTCTTCTTGCTTCCTCCACTTCCGTATCATTGATTTGTTAATGTTGAATTCTCTCGCAGCTGCTCTATGTCCATGTTGTACTGCGTGACTGATAGTGTTGAGTTTGAAATCCGCTTAGAACATTAATGAATGAATGCACGTACCCTAATGCTGAAGCACATACCGTATTACTCCGCGATGCTGCGCACTACGGTGGCCGTAAACGTAGATTACCAAGGCCGTGCTAAAACATTTTGACAGATTTATGAGCGCCGTGTACCATCTACAATCGGTTCTAGGTCAGAAAGCACAACCAGAATTAATTCATACATTAGGCGCACCGCATTTTAAGGCGCACTGTCGATTTTTGAGAAAGTTACAGGATTTTAAGTGCGCCTTATGGTCCGAAAAATACGGTACGTAGAATCCTTAAAAGCTTTGTTTCACAAAATAATATATAATAAAGAATACCCACCATTCGATGATCCAGTTGTTTTCTTGAGTCTCTGAAATGCTCGAGAAAAAGACAACCAAATTTCATGGGTTGCTGCTTGTGCCCTCACTTGCTTTTGCATGTGCAGAAGGTTGTGTCTGTATTATGAAAGGCTACGTGGCCCAGTGTATTTTTTCTGCGCGTTGCATGGTTCAGCCATACTGTGCAAATTGGCCTCGTGTGGTTTGATTGCAAGTTGAATGGCCATTTCTGACAGTGCTCAGCTTGCCCCGTCACTTTGCTGAAATATAGTCACACTTCTGTGTCAACAGCTAATGTTTATATAATCTATTTCCTCTCGCACGCCTTTGGTAACACACACATCTGTATTCCATGTGGTTGATTTACGGATGGAGTTTAATTTGAACTCCAGCATGATTTATGAAACTGATTTTGAATGAGTGTGGCTGTCCTCTTCAACACAGTTGATGTACAAGTGGGATAGTAACGCTGTTGTACAAATCAGTTGATCTTGTGTTTAGATGGTGTCTGGAGGTGTGAGACTGTTTGTGTAGAAAATATAAATTTATGAATCGCATGATACGGAATGTGACTAGAAAGTAAAGTTTTCATCCAGAACGTGTATAACTGTTTTGACTCTTCGCCATATTGTTGATAGTATGTCTTCTTTTGGTTTACGTTGCTTTTGGGAGATTTAAAGTTATGCAAGAATAAAAACAAAGGGAAATAAAATATATTTATTATGGGGTAGCACGTTAAGTAGTCCCAGCACAGCTCCACGGTTCTATCCTGACCTCAGACTTCGCCTTATTCAGCTGCTAGTTTGACCACAGTGGGAGACTGGTGGTTGTTCGATGATTAAGTTCAGCTTCATAAATTCAGATCATATCATCTGAATCCCACTTTAACATTTGGGGCTATTTAATCCCATAACTTGCTATCTGAACCACTAACCCACTGTTACGAATAGTCTACGGATAGGGAAAATAACAGATTGCTTTCTGAATTTTATACAGTGGTTAATTGTGAAGTGAAAGTGAAGTGAAAATTTCCATTTCAGTGTCGTGGGTATATAGGGGACAGGTGAAATGCTTCCACCAGTCCATCACAGGGCTTCGTAACTTCATCACCAGACCTTCACAGTGCAAGCTCCTCAGTAAGTGCTTTTTCCAGTAGTAGGCTCTAACCTTTGAGCCTCAGGAGGTGCAATAATTCTGAGGTAATTATTTATTTCATATTGTAGCATTTAGCACTAGTTCTGAGTCTCTTTCTGGAGAAAGTGCACATGGTAGTACACTTGTTGATGAGACCCTACTTTTAGAGAGGGGAAGCACTGTCACATTTAAAATTTAAGAGGCAGGCAGGAGGCCAGCCTGAAGGTCCACTGCTACACTATGTTATGCTGACATCATTCAACATTTTTGAATGTACAGGAACCAGGTAGGAACTTCCCATTAGTAATGAAGGCTCTTGGGCTCCTATTAATAAGGTTGGATTTAAAAATTCCAAGAACCCAGTACTGGTTTAAAAAGATAAACATTTGATTCAGCTTATCAGTTATTGAAAACATATTTTCATTTGTGCATGCTTCAGATACACTATATGTACAGTATTGGGACACCTAAACATTACACCTACAGGAGCTTCTATGACATCCCATTCTATATCCGTAGGCATTAATATGGAGTTGGTCTCCCCTTTGTACCTGTAACAACTTCCACTTTTCTGGGAATGCTTTCTACACGATTTTGGAATGTGTCTGTCAATTAATTGTTGCCCATTAATCCAGAAGAGCATTTGTGAGATCAGATGCTGATGCTGGATGAGAGGACATGGCTCGCATTTTCCGTTCTAGTTCATCCCAAAGATTGTGTTGAGGTCAGGGCTCTGTGTTGGCCAGTCAAGTTCTTCCATACCAAACCCACCCAACCACGCCTTCAAGAGCCTTGCTTTGTGCACTAGGGCACAGCCATGCTGGAACAGAAAAGGGAATTCCCCAAACTGTTTCCACAAAGCATACAATTGTCCAAAATGTCTTGGTATACTGAAGCATTAAGACTTCTCTTCGCTGACACTAAGGGACCTAGGCCAACCCCTGAAAAACAACCCCATAGCGTTATCCCTCCTAAAACTTTACAGTTGGCACAATGCATTCAGGCAGGTAATGTTTTTCTGTCATTATCCATTGCGAAACCAAGACTCATCCATCAGACTACCAGAAAGAGAAGTGTGATTCATCACTCTACAGTAAACTTTCAGAAAAGCTCCAAAGTCCAGTGGCGGTGTGCTTCATGCCACTCTAACACTTGCCATTGTGCTTGGTAATACAAGACTTGCGGACATGGGTAGAGATGGGTACATGTTACAAGACATGAGTAGCTGCTCGGTCATGGAAACCCATATCATGAAGCACCTGGCGTTCAGTTCTTGTGCCGATGTTAATGCCAGAGGAGGTTTGAACTTATTGCTGTTGAGTCAGCAGAGCATTGGCAGCATTTATGCACTAAGCACCTCAGCACGAAGTGGGCTCACTCTGTAACTTTACATGTTCTGGAGTCAGGAGTTGCTGTGGTTCCTAAATGTTTCCATATTTCAATAGTAACATTCACAGTCATTGGTGGAAAATATGTTGGAGGGAAAAAAATTCAGGAACTGAAACTGTATCACGCTCGAATTCAATGAGTTCTTTAGAACATCCAATTCTTTCACAAATATTTGTAAAGACAGACTGCATGGCTAAGTGCTAAGTGCTTTTTATTCACCTGTGGCAATGGGACTGAATGAAACACCTCAATTTAATAATTAAGAGGTGTGTCAGTACTCATGTATGCTGCTGCACCTAGTGACTATACATTACTGTAACCATGCCATAAACAAACCATATCTCCCACCATGCAGTGCACCTCTCTTAAAGATGTTCACACACTTCTACAACAGTCGTGTAATACGTCATCACATCATTACGTAGATTTATTTTGATTTGATTTACTACCATAAGAAAATTTGTGATATTTTGCAAGAATTTGGCATTATTGATAAAATCATGAGTGTTACAGATGGGGCAATAAAATGGCTTCAATATTTTACTATTAATTCAATATTCATAATCTGAACCATAGCATGAAACCCAATAAATTTCAGTAAACACCCCCACTCTATCTAAAATGCACAGAACGTATGACTTTGTTTTGAAGGTGGCTGTAGTTTAAAGTTCCTGTCAATACATTACTGAAGGACAAAAAAATCATGCAGTCTATAAACATTTTAGGTTGCCCAGAGACTAATCTAAAGTAGAACAAATGTCTTCATGGTGAAAGGTGGAAGAGATCAAATTTGATTTACATTACATTAATGGCACTTAACAAATGCCTCTTTTTACAGCCAGATCATCATGGGCCTAACTTGGAAGGACAGGAATTTGAACTCACAACCTTCTGAATAGTAGTCCAGAGCCTTGATCACAGAGCCACCCCTGTCCAAGACTCTTGTTCTTCTTCATTACTGCTAAATCAGCAGCTGAGTATTATGTAAAAATTATGTAATTAAATTAGTGACACGAATAGGTAAATGGCTGTGCAGTAGCAGTTTAGCGTAGTCAGAAACTGAAGGTCCATTGCTGTGGTTATTTTTTTCAGACATATCTGTATGGCACTGTGTTGTGTGAACTTACAAAAAAAGGCTCAGACAGGAATCAGTATTTTAAAGAAGTGGACAATAGCCATTAGATCCTCCAACATGGCTGACAGAGTTACTGCGCCACTGTAACCAGGCCATCACAGAGTTTCAGAGTGTTCTAGTGCCTTGGAGAAGCCTTCAGACAGCACTGAAGTTTTAAATTCATGACACCAATTATTTTTTCACTGCATGAGGTGCCAGTGATGTAGACAGAGTGCCCTGTGCTTTACATGATAAACAGCCACCAATATCGAACTGCTCTGATTTATTCAAGTCTGATCGGAGCGAGATGGAGCTAAAGCATTAATGCTGCTCACTTTAAAGGTTCTCTGCAAGGTAAATACTCAGTTCTTCTCAGTGTTCACATGTTGACAGTTCAGTGAGAGGAAAAGTGCTGCCTGTTAAACACACATCCACATATACGCATAATGTGTACACAAGCGAGCACGCACTAGGCTCTTTAAAAGCAGGAACTGAAACCTGCCTGAAATGACTACCATCATGGTGGTTATTAAAAGGAGAGGTGGTCGAAACTGATAAGCTCAGTTTGCTTATTGCACAGCCTGAACGTTTAGGGCAGAGGATTATTGCCACTTGTGTATATTTCTGCTGATGCATTTTTATCCCTTTCTGTCAGATGGTATATGTTAGAATGGCTTAGCTGATGCAGAGGAAGAAGGCTTTAGGTCTTTCTCACACACACACACACACACACACACACACACTTTATACTTATTCTTGCAAAAACAGCCTTCTGCAGCCAAAAACATGGTCACTGGGGGATTTAACTTAAATAGAGAAATATACATACAGTAGTGCCTATAAGTTTGTAAACCCTTTGAAAATGTCTATATTTCTGCATAAATACCCAAAACACCATTTTCACACAAGTTCTAAAAGTAGATCAAAACAGGCAAATGAGGCAAAATCTTATACTTGTTTATTTAAATGGTCCAATATTATGTATCTGTGAGTGGAAAAGTATGTGAACTAGAAATCCTGATGAGCATCAATAACTCTTTTTCTGATGTCCTCAGAAACTTTTGTTGGTGTCATGACACACTTTGACAAACATGTATTCTCATGATCAAAGTTTGAAAGATCCCTGTTTCTTTTATATACAGTAAGTCCTCGACTTACGACGCAGATCCGTTCCTAGGTGGCGTCGTAAACCGATTTTTGGTGTAAGTCGGAACATACGTACATACTGTACGTAAATAACATACTGTAAGCACTTATCCTATCCTAACACAGTAATTATCAAAAAACGAGCCGCGTAACCGTGTATTTTTTCGCCGTGCACACCAAATATGAAGTTCGCGGTACGACGTTTACGACGCAAAACCACTTAAGTGCGAAACAAGGCTTTATACAGTAAATGGGAGATGCGTCGTAACCACGAAACGTCGTAACTCGAGACCGTCGTAACCCGGGGACTACCTGTATATATAACAGGGTGCCCACAGCTGATTGGCCTCCCACTGATGAAAACACTCGACTGACTAACTTTACCTTCAACTTAACCTCCAATCCTGATCTTTTACATTCTTTTGCCACTTGCAGATATGTATTATTGGATCATTTCCCTCAATAAATAAATGACCCAGTATAAGATTTTTGCTTGACATCTTTTTTTATCCAGATGTTTCCAAATGTAGAAAATTCTAAAGGGTTCGCAAACTTTGAAGCCCCGCTATATATAGCCATTTTCCTGTTAAAACATCGCATGCTATAATGTGCTTTTCCTAATCTCGTATTCTGTCTTCTATACCTCATCCCTCAGTGGAGTCTCTAACCCCCACCCCCCCAACACCATGTGTCACCACTCCTTATGTTATTTACATAAATGATAAACACAGCGAATGCTGGGGTAATCCACTTGCAGTGTCATTAGGGAGGGAAAGGGAGGAAGGTTATTATAGGGCCGCTTCATCAGCAGTCCTCACTTAGGCCTTTTATGGAGGTAATGGAAACCTCTCTCATTAAGGTGCCGCTCACTGTTGGTAATTGATCTTGTTGGTCTTTAGTTGTGGAGAGCGGCCCCGAAGTGCCGCCCGTTTGCCGCATTCATTTCTCAGCCTGAGCCACCCAGCCTGCGCTCGCCCATCACCTTTACTGATGCTGGCTCTGCTTAGCACCTGTATAGTGTGCACCCAAAGCTCTTTGCCATGTATAGCAAACCAGATTCATGCTGACCTCAATAAAGTTAACAGTTGTACCTCTGTGTATTGTGGTAATTCAACAAGGAGCCTCATAAATGTTTTTATTTAATCTTGGGTTAGTGTAAATGTCCTTGGTGCAGATTTCATTTGGATGGCCTGTGCAGCTGTTCTATTAGATGAAAGGCCATGGATTGTAATGCTTCGAGCTCTGTAAATCTGTACCCCCTCGCTTATACCTAATCAGCCTATGTTTAGTTTTTAGCTTTAAGTTGTCGCTGTAAATGACATGTTTGTTTTGCAGAGCCCTGCTGCTGTTGTGGTGTGTGTCACAGCCTTGTGGGGAGCTGGGAGTTGTCACATGTGAGATGCAATAATAGACTCTGTTGTGCGATCCAAACAGCTTGTTCGCCTCTGTGACTCACTGTGGCTCGGCCTGAGGTCTGGACTTGCATCATCATCACCATAATCAGTGTCTACTCAGCTGTCAAAAGCTCTCTCTTTCTCTCTCTCTCTTCCCCCGACATTCAGCTCCATTTGGTAACCTGCAAAACAACCTCATTCTTTCCCAAAAACGGACCCCACTTTTATTTGCTGGAATCAGCTCAGTATGACATGGCACACAGGCTTTTCTGGTGAAATATAGCAGAAAATGTATTATTGTAATGCCTCAGTGATTAGTTTAGACACTCTAACAAATCCGAGACATACGGGTATTACAGTAACTCAGAATAATGATTTTGACTGTGCACGGAATTGTATTTACCATTTGGGCTTTTGCTGTAAGCTGATCTCAGACAAGAAGTGGTTGGTTGCAATGTGCCGAGCCGAACCGCTCGCTAATGTTTCTGACCTTTTGTTACCATTGACTGATAAGGTATTGGTTCAGGGAAAATTTGATATTTCTGCCGCCCTCTGTGACAGGCGTAGAAATGAACGCATCAGACAGCACTACTCCAGACAGCCTAGGATTCTATAGTAAGAGCACATAGCTTATTGGGAACTTTCCTCAAAAGCTTTAGTATGAACGTTTTTCGATGCCATCTATTCTTTTGTTTTCTGTCATACTGAGCGGTGAAATGTGAGCAGGGCTGTGGTTATTGCTGTGATCTACACTCCATATAAACAGTGCTTCTTATGTCTTTATGGTCTTCACCCATGCAATAAGGAGCTCTTGATATCACCATCAGTCATCCTTCCCTTGATAAGACCTCTGACAGTCACCTAAAGTGTTATTCATAAGCAGGGCTGTGTAAACCTGTGAAAAACCTCTCAACGTGGAGAAGTTTCCGCAATGACAAATATTGGAAATCAACCATTCCTATGTAAGCACGCACTGACATATTATCCGTATATGTCGGAATATATAAGTACACAATCTACACATGACGGATTTGTTTGTATCAATGTTTCAAACACGAGTTTTTGTTAACTTGTATTCTTTCTAGTTCTGATACATTATCCGAGTTATTAGGTGATTTATTCATAAATTACTACACCCAATATTGTGCTCTTTATCTGAAGACGAATAACAGCTCCTTCATTTCTGCTTTCAAGCAAGCTTTCAGGTGTTTTGTCTTTTCTCCTTCTATATTTACATTTACTTTTAGTTGCTTAGCAGACGTTCTTATCCACAGCGGACCACAACTAGTACGAAAAGGTACAGTGCAAGCGACTGTGGGTTAAGGGCCCAGTAATGGCAGCTTGGCTGTGCTGGGACCTGGGACCTTCTGTAGTGTTAGTACCGTATTTTTCGGACCATGAGGCGCACTTAAAATCCTTCAATTTTCTAAAAAATCGACAGTGCGCCTTTAAATGCGGTGCGTCTAATGTATGAATTAATTCTGGTTGAGTCTTCTGACCTAGAACCGATTGTAGATGGTACACGGCGCTCATAAATCTGTCAAAATGTTTTAGCACGGCCTTGGTAAGTTACGAAGCTTACGGCCATCGTAGTGCGCAGCACCGCGGAGTAATACGGTATGTGCTTCACCATTACGGTGTGTGCATTCATTCATTCATTTTCGAAGCGGATTTCAAACACAACGCTATCAGTCACGCAGTACAACATGGACATAGAGCAGCTGCGAGAGAATTCAACATTAACGAATCAATGATACGGAAGTGGAGGAAGCAAGAAGACGCCCTGCGCCAGGTAAAGCCCAAACTGAGTTTCCAAGGGAACTTAAGAGTTTTGTTTCATTTCATGCGCCTTATAACCCGGTGCGCTTTATGTATGAAAATAGATCCGTTAGCAGCCGATCGTTGATATTGCGTCTTATAATCCGGTGCGCTTTATGGTCCGGAAAATACGGTAGTCTAATACATTAATCTGTGTCAACCCTATTGACTTTATATTTTGTTCCTCTTGGTGCATCACTATGTGCGTGTAAATGTGCCACCTTACAAGATGGCAATGTGCTGTAGGATAAATAACCATCAACATGTTCCGCGTTTCCCAGCAAGGTTTGTTTTTTAACTAGGTGTCACTCCGGTAATGTTACCTGTGGAGATTTTGATCCAGTTTTGTTTACACCTCTTCCTGGCAAATTAGCTAGTTGATGCTTGGACTGGTTCAATCAGCTGCAAGAAGCAACATCTTCAGACCCTGCGAGTGGGCTTTAATTGGGACTCAAAGTCGCTGGTGATAAGCCAGTGTTTCATGTCTTATTTACTGACATCTCTAACAATCTGCAACCAAATCAGCAGCTTTCACAAATTTTATGCGCCATGCACGTTGCAGTATGTCATATTATGATTGGATGGGTAATGCAGTAAAATGAATCGTTAATCAAGACCGAGGAAGTTTGCTCAGCATGAAACAAATTACCTTTATTAGCATAGCAAAAGTGTGCATAATTTACCTTTACTGCTTGGTGCATCCTCCGGTAGAGAAGGGTCTGTTAATTACTGCCGTTGTAAACAGCCAGTCAGTGTGAAGAGGGATAAATGGAACTGAGATAATGGGGAGAGAAAATGGAGTCATCATTTTATAGTTTTGTCATGTTTGTTTTCATTTGGCCCATTGAATCTCAGGAACTCGACTCGCTGACAGACAATTTAGTTTGCTTATACATCATCTGATTTGAGAAATATGTCCTTGAAAAGTGTCCTTCAGGGAATGAGTGAGGCTGTGAGAGTAGTTTTATTTAGAAAAGACAAAGATTAAAGGCAAATTTAACACGTCTGAAATAAAGCTTCAATTCTAATGTCCTCGCTATCCTGTGTATTTGGATGGTGTTTCTTCCTGAAGAATGCATTACAAAGTCCAACCTCCCATTTATTCATTCAGTACTTAAAAAAGAAAGATCTGTGTTTTGATACAAAACCAGTAACATCTTTCATGTGGGTTTGTGGCTTTTCTGTTGTTGTGATATCACAAAACTAGTGTCGTGTCTATTTAATGTTCGCACAAGTTGCATATAAAAATTGTTTGTAGGGTATCATGATTGTACGACACAGATCACAATTTGATTATTACTAAGCATGTTATCATGCCTATTTGTAAATTAATCATGGTATTTAAAGTTATCATGTGGCATAATTGGCAGCAATAGGCTAAACACAACAGCATTCATATTGTCAGAACTTTTGTGAATGTGTTGGAATTATTACTTTTGTTGCATTTCTTGAGATCTGGTCTGATCTTATCCTAAGTCACAATGAAAGATGTTACATTTTGCCTCAACTATTATTACACAGACATTTGTACTATTAATGTCTGTATTTAACAATGGTTAACTTATTTCCAGTCCAAAGGTACGTGAACCTCTAGGCTAATGACTTGTCCTAAATCCTGGTGTTCCAATTAATGAAAGGAGTATTGGAGAATTATAGAGGTTCCCTGTTACAGACATTTTGAGTCTGCACTTCTCAAATAAGATTGATTCTTGTGAACTATGGTGCAGTCAAGACTAATTTTGATAAAACAAAGCATACAGCTAGGAAAGGCTACAAATGCATTTATAAAGACCTGGGTATTCATTGGTCTACAGTAAGACAGATTGTCTCTAAGTAGAGGGATTCCTTGTTGCCACTCATGGTGAGAGTGCACTTCCATAATGATCACACTAAGAGTACAATGTGGATTTTAAAGGAGCAACATAACAGCAAAATTCATTCAGAAATCTGGCTTTGTCTGGTCACGTGTAGTGATGCATTATCTTAAAAGAATTTGGATGAAGCACCAAGACTATGACTTTCAATAGAATAGTGTAAAGACAAACAAAACAAATGTGTTTTCAAAGGCCAAGTGTAGTATAGAGGCTTTAACCTAACCATGCAGCATGACCTGAAGAAGGAAGTTCATATAAAAATCTGCTTTAAAATTCCTCTTGATCATTGTACAGGTCTGATTAGTCACTGTGGGAAATGGTATGGCTGTAAAGGAAGGTTCTACAAAGTTTTACATACGTTTTGCAGAAATCAATTTCAAAGGTTTCAGATTTCTCCATGGAGCTATGTGCAGTTAATTAAATGTGCACGAATCAGTCTAGAATGCATGGTTAAAAAACCAAGCTTACAGAAACATTTCGAAGCATACAGCTAAATCCTACCTCAGTAAGATGACGTAATTATCATTCCTTTCAAACCAAGTTGTCTTCAGGTCTTCAGGTCTTCCTTTGAACATTTAATCTTAGAAAACATAGTGATGTCTCAGGGATTATGTTGAATGTCTTCATTGTGTCAACAAGGTAGCACAGATGAGAATAACAATTCTTAGAACAATTAGAAGACTAAACTGGTTTGGTGAGTAGAATTTCAGGTCAGCATGTTCAGTACCTGGCAATTAAAATATGGTAGTGTGATTTATATGACATTGTAATATTGGCCCAGTTTGAAGATGCCTTTGCATGTTAAGACAACATTGTTTAGCTGAGACACTAATTGCTGAAAGATTAATACAAAGAGCTTTGACTGACACCCACACTTAGGGAGGAGTGTGAACACCATTTAGGATGAAGAGTATAATGACCTGAACACTCCTACATATTGCGTTGATCAGAAAATCGTAAAGTTTGAAATGCTATTGCTGTTGTCTTGCACCACTAGCTCGAACGTTGATAGGTGATAGATGTGTTCCAAAGAGAGTTAAAGGTTACCATAAGAACAGAGCAGGAAATGTGGAGATGCTGATGTAGGTGTAGACACAGATACTATTACTGTGGGACCTTGGGTCTCGTCATTAATTCGTTCCAGAAGGCTTGTCGAGAACCGAAAACGACAAGTCCCGAGCAAATTTTTCCCATAAGGAATAATGTAAATTGAATTAATCTATTCCAGACCCATAGAAAATCCACACTGTATAAGGCATTATATGCATTAATGGAGTTGTATAGTATAGGTGGTGCCTGATTTACGAAGGGGATAAGTTCAGACAAATCCATCATAAGTTAAAGGTAACATGAGCTGCGGCGTTGAACAAGTGTCTGGGTACATCATAGCGAAGACGAGGCTTCTTATCCTCATTTTCCGGTCCACCTCAAAGGACTGCGTTATGGTGTCCGTAGATCGAGATTCCGCCTTATGATAAGTAAGTTAATGTTTAAAACACATACATTACCTTACAGTTGGCCAAAATCATTAACACAACAGATATTTTATAATAAAGTGTTGAAAAATCTCATGTAACTTAGTGAGTAATGGATTGAAAGTGCAAAGCACTTACTCTTTTGGTTAACTAACTTCAGCCTGTGTTCTGGAGAATGGAGCCTTCAATTCCTGTTTGGCTTTTGGTTGGCTCTTATAGACTAACCTGTTTAGAACCTATGGAGACTTATTTGCACTAAGAATACTGTACTCTAGATGTAAAAATAAAGAAGGTATTCTCTGAGCAAGAGCCATGGTGAATGTGAATCACTGTGTGAATCACCCTTTAAGCAAGTGCGCCGAGTAACGAGCAACCGACGAGGAACGAGAAAAACATTTTCTAGTCAAAATGCATTGAGAACCGAATTTGACGATTTCCCAACCTAACGTAAACCATAATCTGACAGTCAGGTGGTGCAATACCTCAGTACTTAATGAAAAATGCCCCACTGGAGGGAAACATTCTCCAGACAGCTTATAATTGACATTTATAGCGTAGCATCACAGGAAGTAACAGATTGAGATACTGTTCATTTGAAAGAGACACAACAACACTAGGTGGAACATTTGTTCTGTTTGTTTGGAGAAATTATATTCCTTTGCTAATTTCCCATTGATAAGTATCTGACAGCTCATAGTCAGGCACTGAAGCAAAAGCTTTCTTCCGAGTGTGAATTGATTTTGAAGGAAGCCGGTGCCACACAGCATCTGAAAGAGCTCACTGCATCTTCTAAATTGCACCCACTTTTTTGGCTTTTCTATTTGCATGTAAATTATCAATTACTGCTTTTGGCAGGCCTCCGCCACCATACGTCTGTCTCCAATGAACGAGTGCTGTTAGGAGGGAGCTGTGTTATTTCACCTTAACAAATCACTTTAGTACTCCCCTTTCCAGCTGCAATTACCAATCGTTTGCTCTGTTGGCTGCATTGATTTTTTTTTTTTCTGCATGTCTCTGCACTTAGGCTGGTTGGGTTTTCAAATTGAGAGTGTATTATGAGGAGGTAAGCTGTAGTTTAATGCTCTTCTCAATTCCACAACATCAGTGGAGAGCAGCGGAGAAACACTCCTGCAACTCCGTGCAACATTTTAATGGAATCATTTCGAATTAGAATTGAACTATTCAAATGATCACAATGATGCAGGTTGTTGTATCAATAAAGTTAGGGACTGCAGAGAAACGTCTGTGGGATAATGCAGCTTGGACAAATTATGAACTGGCTTTTAAATTATTATTAGCTAGCTCAGTGGTGAAAATTAGTTTCTCTGTCGTGCTTGCCCAGCCCCTGTGTTTGTTTTGCCCAAATTTAGTTATTTACAGAAGACATGATTATTTAGATAAAGGCAAGTATGTGCCTCTTTATTTTCTGTATTACTATTTAACGTATATATTAAGTGCATGAAGCTTATGGGCTATCAAGAACAAAATGAGTAGCTGAATATGCTTGCTATCTAGGCTAATGCATAGTTTAACCCAGTAAAATCTGATAAGATAGCAGTTGAGTGAATACAGACTAGCTTCTACAGTAGGGCAAAAAAAGTATTTAGTCAGCCACTGATTGTGAAAGTTCTCCTACTTAGAGAGAACTTACTGAGAGAGGTCTGTAATTTTCATCATAGGTACACTGCAACTATGAGAGACAAAAGGAGGGGGAAAAAATCCAGGAAATCACATTGTAGGATTTTTAAAGAATTTAAATGTAAATTATGGGGGAAATTAAGTATTTGGTCAATAAATTTGGTTCAACTCGTTCATTCTTCCCTTAACACGGATCAGTCGTCCTGTCCCCTCTGCAGAAAAACATCCCCCAAAGCATGATGTTTCCACCCCCATGCTTCACAGTAGGTATGTTGTTCTTGGGATGCAACTCAGCATTCTTCTTCCTCCAAACACGACGAGTTGAATTTTTAACAAAAAGTTCTATTTTGGTTTCATCTGACCACATGATATTCTCCCAATCCTCTTCTGGATCATCCATATGCTCTCTGGCAAACTTCAGACGGGCCTGGACATGTACTGCCTTAAGCAGTGGGACACGCCTGGCACTGTAGGATCTGAGTCTCTCTCGGCGTAGTGTGTTACTGATGGTAGCCTTGGTTACTTTGTCCCAGCTCTCTGCAGGTCATTCATCAGGGTCCATCCGTGTTGTTCTGGGATTTTTTTGCTCACCATTCTCATGATCATTTTGACCCCACGGGATGAGATCTTGCGTGGTGCCCCAGATCGAGGGAGATTATCAATGGTCTTGTATGTCTTACAATTGCTCCCACAGTTGATTTATTCACACCAACCTGCTTTGCCTATTGTAGATTCACTCTTCCCAGCCTGGTGGCAGGTCTACAATTTTCTTTTTTCGACAGCTCTTTGGTCTTGGCCATGGTTGAGTTTGGAGTCTGACTGTTTGAGGCTGTGGACAGGTGTCTTTTATACAGATAACGAGGTCAAGCAGGTGCCATTAATACAGGTAACGAGTGGAGTACAGAAGAGCTTTTTAAAAAAGAAGTTAGAGCCAGAAATTGCTTGTTTGTGGGTGACCAAATACTTATTTTCCACCATGATTTACAATTAAGTTCTTTAAAAATCCTACAATGTGATTTCCTCTCATCTTTCTAAGTAGGGAGATTTTGCACAATCAGTGGCTGACTAAATACTTTTTTGCCTCACTGTATGTTCAGAAAATCTGCTTGTCCTGAGCACCCAGCTTTTTTTAAAAAAATGGTGATTCATGGGCAGTTTTCCATTACGTTAAGCTGAGCTTGTCTCACACATTTGCTCAGAACTATTTCTTTTACCAAAGTAAAAGGAAAATGCTAATCTTTTTTGACAGATTCCTCTTCAGATTCCACTTCACTGAAAGTGATATTGAAAGCTAGCTAGTGAATATTTCAACAGTTTTGCTTTTAGTAGTTGCTCAGTTCTTAACAAGCAGTAAGTGAACATAAGGTATATGAGTGTCTAAGTCCCACAGTGGATTTTCAGCATAAATGGATTGTGACTTGCCAACATCTGCCTGATGTAGGTATGGTGATTGATATGTTCATTCATAGCGTTCAGGACATTATACCCTTATACAGTAAATGCATGAAGCTACGTGCGCATGTTAAACACTATTCTTCTCACACCATGAGAGGAGTGCAGCCAACGTGCACACTATAATAACACAAGCGAAGGGGTGTTAACTTGAGCATGTGTTCTAGTAAATCTGTCAAAAGCCACCCTATTCCAAGCATATTCCGACTTTTTAAGCTGTTTGTTCTATAGTTAATATTCAGTGCCAGTGGGATGATGTACTGCTGTGTGTGAGTGTGTGTTCCGTCTGTTCCCTCCTTCAAATGCAATTGCCGATCTGCAGCAAATTTTCTACTACATTTATTTCCTCATGAATGTTTGCATATTTCAGTTATTGCTTTTCAGTAGATTTCAAATATACATAAATGACAGTTTCTCTCCCCTGGAGTAAAGCGTGTACTCATTTCAGGCACACTAATTGTGTTTCTGTAAAGCGGTCAATTGTTCTACTTGCACAAAGAATGATGTAGACTAACAGTGCTATTTTGTGTTGAAGTTCTGGTGGATCTTCTTTCTGAGCTGTCTGATGGAGATACTCAGCAGTCCTTGTATTAAAATATACACAGTGGGTTTTGAAGTGAAGAGATTGGAATTAGAACAATGATGCCTATGTGTGGGATTAATTATTATAGATTAATATCAAACTATTTTATTTATTTTATTTTATACGGAGTCAAACACTATTCAAATATACCGTAAGTATAAGAACCAGGTTTCAATTAAATTATTTAATATAATGAAAGCAAAAGATAATCTCTGTTAAAGTCTCCTCTCTGGGTTGTAACATATTATCATGAAAGCCAAATAAGTAAGTTAACACTTAACACTTGCAATTATGTGATGTTTTAGAAAAAGTTTAGATTAAAAAATGTTAAATATTTAGCAAATACTTCAGATAAATTGTTTCTTTGGGATCCTGTATTGTTTATCTGCTTACAAATACATTAAGGTTTGTAGAAATGTGTTCCAAGTTAGTTCACTGCAGATGTTGTGCTCATTTTTTCACTTAGACATTCAGCAAAACTTGGTTTCACTATGGGCGACCAAAATGATTCATTTGTTAACTCATTTCAGCATGCTAGCTTGCGAGCACAGCAGAGCAGAAAGAGCTTTATTGAGGTTGCAGCTATCTTTAATAGTAGGCATATGCTAATCTGAATATTATGCACCGAGCCCTGCTGTTGAGGTTGGTACTGGCCTTAAACTGGCCTCAAATCTGATTTATGTTCTGCAGTGAATGTGTGTGGTTAACTGACACAACACAGATCTTGTCAGAGCATGAATGTTTTGCATAACTTGGCAATAACGCTTGCAGAGATTTGACTCTGTTTCTATGAGGATGTAGATGTCAACTTTGGATCAGTATCTGTATTGGCCAGTATTCAGAGCTCTTGTGTTAGTATTGTTTCAAAAGTGTCAAGATTAAATCTGGACGTCCGTGTTATCTATGATAAGAGCCCTATAACAAATAGCTTGAACTAGGGATATATTATTTTTTGGTTTTTTTTTCAAAACTCTGTCATTGGTCCATGGTTAACTGTTAACATCAAAGCCATTAATGACCCAACTAAATGTCAATCAGATCATTGTAAAAATGTTTTACAGTAATCTAGTTGCATTGGCAACAATTAGTCTAAGATGCTGTGATGCTATGACTGGAGATAGCATTCAAAAGTCATAACTAGCAGTCACAGCAATACACTTTATTCAAATATTACTTTTTTGCTGTTGATTATTACATTAAACTACATTTGAACTGTATTGAGACTGAAGAGAGTAGGTAAAACAGTCAAATGTTTATGACCAAAAGATCGTACTGACTCCAAAGTCTGTTCATAAAGCAGAAACTGTCTTGTGTTCAAGTGTTGGTTCATAACATGTTTCTACAGGTATCGATTAACCTGTGGTAGTTACAGAGATTTTATGTAAGTGGTAAAATATCAGATATGGTTTTGGCTCAACAGCAGTCCTCTTTTGCTTTCCTAGATGACATTTGAGACTTTTTTTTATACTGCATGCCCTTCCTAACCCAACACTCTCCATTTATCTGGGCATGGGACTGGCACTAGGAGTACACCTCCAGCAGTTGTGGTTAAGGTTTTGGCTTGATAGTTACATGTTTTTCAGCCTTTCACCCAAGGACACTGTGTAAGAGCAACAAACGTGACTGATTTCACATTTAAAATTAGAAAGAACCAAGAGGAAATCTGAAAAGGTAATAGCAAATTTCAAATGGAAGCTTAGTTTTGATTTAAGTCTCAAATATGTTATGTCCCACAATGAATTCTTAAATGAACTAAATACTCTCTGAAGCCTTTGTTTTTCTTGTGTAGTTTTAGAGATTTTGCCAGTGACGAGAAGATTAAAGTGTAGCTGTACTCCAGCTCAAGTGCTGTGCTGTCTGTGCTTTGACCAGGGCACTGCAGCCGCCTGTCTTTTATGTCTTCAGTATGCTCTCAGTGGAAGACATGTGACTTAAGCTGAGGCAGTGGGCCATTCAATCCAGTTAACAGCTATCCTAGCCTGGTACAGTGAGAAGGGCTTGTCATTATCGCCTACAGACTTTTCTTATGTTGCACTGTCTGACCTTCCTATGCTGTCACACTGGCCTGGCCTCACACACTCAAGCCAAGAAACTTCACCACTGCCATCACTTATAGCTTTAGAGAGTTAATAGTGACTTAATGGGCTTATCTGTCAGTGTGCCACGAGTTGTGAGATCAGTAAATTAGATTTGATGGTGACATGCCCCACTGTACATGTTTATGGTGCGTCTGTGGTTATATAAAGCATCTCTCGCTCGTGTTGTCCGTACTTTGCAGTGAACTGTGAAGGGGCTTAGCCAGGCATCCAGGAGCCCTATTGCATTAAACTGCCGAAACTGCTATATGTAATGAATTTTGGATTAGGAGTGACAAAGCGGCTCTACAGTAACCTTTTTGGAAGGACACAGAGAGGTAGCCTCACAGGCACACGTCATGCCATGCCAGCTGCTTGAAGTTAAAGGCTTGCATTGGATGTTATTTTAGTACAAACCATCTTTACGCACACATCAGCGCACTACAGTGTAAGCAGTTTGCTCACATTTGCTCCTTTTTATAGAGTGGGATTTTATTTAGAAGCACTTGGGCAGGATGAGTATTCATTGGGCCTGTCTCAGAACCTAGTGAGTGCCCTTGCTGCCTACTTCTTATGTAGGGAGTTCATGTGATGAGATTTCTAACCTACAGTGGAGCCGTAGGACAGGTATATGAGATGGTTCTCCACGTTACGGGTTGTGTAACCGATTGTTCATGTCTTCTGTACATGGCCAGCATTTTCTTCGGCCATTAGCATGATTCATCTCTATAGATTGATTCCATTCTTGCTGGTTTTTAAATCTTTCTTGAAGTCTGTCTTTTAGAGGTACGATGTAACATGCACATTTTCACGAGCTTTGAGAAGCTGATGAAATCTGATGAGGTGTTTGTTTACTGCTGTTCTGGTACACAGAAGCTACAGTCCACTGTACTAGATAAGTAAAGTGTTTTAGAAATACACCTTTTGGTGATTTAGCTCCATCGCTCACTGAAAAAAAAAATCCAATCTTTAAACTCTCAATAATCACTAATTATTTTTAACAGAACCTCATACCAGGGCTGTAATAATCAGAGAGTTCAGTGAGAGAAACATATAATCAAATGTAGAAAATCCCATTCGCTTATCAAATCATCTGTAATATGTACCAGGAATGATTGTGTAATCACGTAGCAATACTTCAGCGACTTCTCATTTCTAGTGGTGTTTTACTGTAAAAAATAAAGCAGGAACAGAGGAGCATCAGTAGGTCAAAAGTCCTGATGGCACCATTTATCGGTCAGCTATTCCAGTTTAGGAGTCCATATGCCATCCATTCATTTTGACTAGTTCTCCTGTGAGTACAATTCTGCTATTGAAACAGTCTATGCTAACAGCTTTCTACACCCTGACAATAACACAGGCACTCCAGCTCCGAAGCACGATGAAGTACCAATATATTTAATAGCATTTTTAAGTAAGATAAAATATATAGACTTACAGCTATAATGAAAGTGGATTTAGAGAGGTTTCAAAACTTTGAACAAGCATTTAATCCATGCTGTTGATGTCCAGTCATTTCTATGAGCAATCAAACTTTTCCTAACTAGTAATTCCACTCTCAGTTCATTTGAAGTTTGTCGCTAAAATAGATAGAACAGTAGAATTAAATTTTTGTGCCAAATTGTCAGCCCACACACATACTAAATCGAGTACTATTATTACTTTTAGTGCCTCACTGTTCATTTCTGCTAGATGATGCATGCAATTTTGACTGGTACTGAAAACTGAACAAACTCTAACGTGTACTTTATCTGGTTGCAGGTGCACTGGAGGCCGGTGTAGAGCTGGCCCGGGAGAGAGGGACCTTCCCCACGGACTCTATGAAGGGAGGGGAGGGGGTGGGGGGGTTCACTCACCAGAGTCTGCACTGCAAACAGGTTGGAATGCCTTTTTATTGTAATGTAGCTTTGAAATATATGTCATAAAATGCTTCTCATTCCTCACACTGACGGCCATGAGACCTCAATTCGAATGCCTTTTTCCTAACAGCCTGTTTCTTGCTTTGTGCCATTGTATGTTTGATTCATAACCCTGTAGCTGTGGCAGTTAATGTTGGAGCAGATGTTGTTGCATTAGAAATATAACATTACGTTAAATCTCTAAATGTGTGTGTTTGGTGCTTTGGAGATAGACCCAAATGCAGACCCAGGGAAGGTCCCAAAGAGGAGGGGCCATATGATTATGAATATCCAAGTAGTGTATTTAGTATTTAGTAATAAGTGGTTGTGTGCTTCACAGTCTGATTTTATGACGCGCAATCGTGCCTATATGGTGGAGCAGAAGAACAGTGGGGGAAAGTTCAAAGAGCTGATGTCCAAAATGATATTGCAAAACAAACAATGAATTTATTATAAAAGTATACCTTTAAAGAAACTGAAAGCAAAGGAAACACACTAACGAACTGAGGATGACATTTGTTCAGCTCTCCCAATAAAAGTTACAATGAACTAAGTGCTCACTTACAGATTTACATTTCCTTTCCCTTTTCTTTAAACTCAGTGACATTTCTTTGCTCTTATAAACCTCCTTTTAGCACCAGCTTGACCTCTTCTTAACTTCTAACCCCCTTCATTCTTTTTTTTTTTTTTTTTTTACTTTTTATGCTAAATCTCCTTTACATCTCCCACTATTCACCCCCACACTTCTGATTAACTTTGACATTTTCTGACTCCTCTGGCTTGCTGTCTCTTTCAACTTTCACTAAGACTTCAATATTTTACTTTCTCTATGGAACCTCCTTAGGTCTTCTGCTTCCACTCTTTCAGGATTTAGTCTTTTCTTCACATTGACTATGCTTATCTCTATATCCCCCATGTGTTTCCCACACTTGTTTCACTGTGGAAGACATAATTTCATTGGCTTGCTTATCTATACAACCCCCCCACCAAAATCTGTACAATGCTACCCCTGTAATATTACTGATCTTGTATGGGTGTCTGCCTGGGTGTCAGAGACCCACACAGCATCTAGACTCTGGGTACCAGGAACCACTTCAGATTTTATGTTTTTGGTGAAGGTATCGGTGACCCATATACAACTAGCCTTTGATATAGTTTAGTTTGACAAAGCCATCGCATTAATCTTGAGACCAGCCCTCTACAAAGGTCCCGTGATTCTTGCACACTTAAATAGCTCATGCCACAGCTGACAGTAATTTGCCCTAATTGCAGCTCTGTCAGCTTGGACTGTGTGGCTTGGACTCTAGAGTGCATAAACTATTCCATCTGTGCTAGAGCAAATGATCAACCATAAACAAAACTTCAAACAGTGTTCAGAAATTTTTGTCAGCTGGCCCGACTCCAGAGCTTTCCAACTTCAAACTGACTTTTTTTTAAGTATGAACGCACCACCTGCCAGTTCTTTTTGATTTGCTGTGCAATGTTTTGCAAGGTTTTTTTTTTGTGCCTAGTGTACAAGACCATGACAAGAACGTTCTTGATTAATCTGAATAACCTGGAGGTCTGTGAGCAATGTGGCTGAGGTGTCTGGTACTCTTTAAGGGACTGCTGCCTCAGTTTGAGAATGGCTCATGTCTGTGGATGCATTGGGCCCTCAGCGACCCAGAACCTGTACAATGGAATAATAGTTAAGAAGGAGGGGGAAGGGGAATGAGAGGCTGAGAATCATATGACAGAGACAGGTATTTCTTTCAAGCATTATTTCTCTTTGATTTTTTTAAATGTTATGGCTTAGAGACAGTGGCACTGACAATGAGACAGGAAGCAGAGCTGGAGGTGGCAGAACTTAAGATGTTGAGGTTCTCTTTAGGGTGGTCTAGGGTGGACAGGATTAGGAATGAGATCATCAGAGGGACAGCACAGGTTGGAAAATTGGGAGACAAAATTCGAAAGGGAAGACTGAGATGGTTTGGACATGTGCGGAGGAGGGATAGTGGATATGTTGGTAGGAGGATGTTGGAGATGGAGCTGCCAGGCAAGAGACGGAGAGGAAGACCAAAGAGGAGTTATTTGGTTGTGGTAAATGAAGATATGCAGGGAGTTGGGGTGAGAGTAGAGGACGTGGAGGACAGGGTGAGGTGGAAACGTTTAACTCGCTGTGGTGACCCCTGATAAGGGAGAAGCCGAAAGAAGAAGAAGACGAAATTTTATTTGAAATTACGTGTTGTAATGTAGCTGTGAAAGTTTCTGTTTATTTCTCACTGTATCTGGTGGAACTTGATTCTTTGAAAGGGACTTTGGAGCAATAAAGAAATATATATGGAAATACACATACACACACACCACACAACACACACACACACACACACACACACACACACACACACACACCATTCACAACATGAGCACTATCTGTTGCTCTGCTTATTTTGCTAGTCCCTTCTTTACTTGCTTTATGGAACCTCCTTAGGTCTTGCGCTTGCACTCTGAAGGCTGAAGTGACATAAGCAACGTGAATTTTGCTTAGACGTACCTCCTCAGTCGCATATAGGCACACGAAAGCCTGGACTTCACTGTTGGTCCATTTGTCTGTGTTTTTCACACCGTTTTAAGTGCAAAGATCTGTTGTTTATACAGCTACCAGTGTCCAAGTATAATTGAAAATGCCGGTTGCCCTCAGCAAGGCACTGGCATCTGGACTAATTGCGACAAACTTGCAGTTATGTCTGGACCATTCGCTGTACTCTTACACCTGGACCAATCACTGGATACTTGTGTCTCTCAGGATTTCTATGTGCTAAGAAAAGACCCCACTTTGAAGTAGTAGCTAAAAAAGTCCTATACACGGCGTTCTAAGAACTACAGTCCTTCCCAGTTATTTCAGTGTGAGCACGTGGCCAATTTCTCCAACAGTTCTAAGCACGAAGCATGTGCAAAAAGCAAAAAGCATGAAGCAAAAAGTGTTTAACCTCAGCACCTCAGTGTCACTGCTGGACTGAGAAGAGCCCACCAACCGAACTATAGTGAACTGTAACATAAACTGTGCAGCAGCGGATGAGCTACTGTCCCTGACTTTACATCTTCAAGGTGGACCAACAAGGTAGGTATGCCTAAGAGAGTGTACAGTGTGTGTGCAGTGTCTGAAAACTCTATCAGTTCTGCTGTGTCTGATCCACTTGTACTAGTCTATATGGTAAGTGAAGCAGATAAAATGGAGAGTGGATGTAGAAACAAGGAGGTGATTTTAATGTTGTGGCTGATCGGTGTGTATTCACATTATCAGATGTATTAAAAAAAAACTATTCTGTGCTCTTTAGCCAGGGATTAAGAATTGGGCCAGGCATAGAGAGGAAGGGCAGGAGGGAGGGAGGGAGGGTAAATAAAGAAATAAGAGTGGCGGTTGTTAATCTCGCTTAGTGTAGTGTGAATGCTGAGCAGTGCCGTGGCCTGACAAACATCTGCCTCACACACAGCCGAGCAGGATCAGCTAAAGCGATTAGCGCTCTAACGTCAGCCTGCGGAGACTGCCTACAAAAGCCAGAGCGCCATGCTCTCCTCCCACACTCCACCTGGAACAGTGACACACACCACCACCAAACACACACACACACACACACACAGCCTGACATCAGTGGCAATCCCTACACGCTTCTCTGACACTGATCTGCAGATGCACTTTCCTCCTCTACCACAACAAAGCAACATATAGCTCTGAAGATGAAACAGTCTGTTAGATCCCACTCATATCACAGCTATTTTTTATGTTTGGAAGAGCTGTTTATTAATTGTAGAGCATGTAATGAAATGTGCTGTTCATTAGGGCGTAATTGTTACTTTACACTTCCTCTGCGCTTAGACAGGGCCTCTTTTGAGAGACAAGAAATCCTTCCGTTGTAAACAGCAACAGGGTACTGTATCCTGCACAGGCTTTCACAGTTAACCTCATTAAATGGAAGGAGGGGTGAGATTTCCTGCAAGGGGTTTCTCCTGCCATTTCTTTCTGTCCTGCTCGTCAAGACTCACACTCTCATGCTCGGTTCCTCCCCTCGTCTACCCTGTTTCTCTCTCTGTCTTCTTTGACTGAAAATACACTTAATGGCCAGATGTAATGGCCACCAGGTGTAGTTAGTGGGTTCAGCTAGGCTTGCCCCAGGTGCATAAAATCAAGTGTATAGTCATGCATAGACAAACTGGCAGTGGGATGGATTGTTCTGAAGGGCTCAGTGATGGTTAAGACTTTGGTTAACTGGGCAGTTATTGTGAAGTGGAAACATCTGGGAGCTCTGTCGTGAAGTGGTAGCCACAGAAGCTCAGCAATGAAATATGTAGTGCTAAAAATGGTCTCACTACCAAGTTCTAAACTGCTTTTAGAGTCATTTGTTGGGTGCTTTGTGAATTGTTGTTTTTTTGGCTTTCTGAGCAAACATGCACAAGCCCAAAATCACCATGCAGTTTGCTACTTGTTGAAATGTGTCCTGCAGTGATGAATGACCCTCTGGAAGTCAGTCAGATAAATCTAATCCCATGTCGTGCATATTGTTGGAGGTCAGGTTTGGTGAGGGACCACGTGAGGTTGGGCTCATTCATTTTACTAAAGGAGAATCTGCAGTTACTGACTTTCTAGACAACTGTGTGCTTCCAGCTTTAAGGCAGCAGACTTGTTGGGTGTCCATTTGGACATGTCATGTATTTCTTGGTCTCTTACTGGCAGACTGCATGAACTGACTTCTTCACATCTGGAACATTATCCTCACCAATCTGTTTGACAGCTTGAAATGAGCCATAGCAGACTTTCATTACTACAGCATGCTGACTGTTGAACATGTAGAAGCATGGCAAAGCTGTGTTAATGTCTTCGAGCCGCATGTATCAGAGTGCCTATGCTATAAGGAAGAACTGAACATGACAGGATACTTCTACGAGTGCATACACGATGTAAATGAAAGGGTGTCAGCAATCACAGGATTAGCTAACACCACAGAAATTAACATTAACATCCCTCTCCAGTGCACACAGCATCTCCATTGCACGCAGCAGATCTGTTTGATTCTAGTGTGGTATTGCGGGTTTGCTGGAAGGTTGGAGATTACTGTGGCGCTACAGTATTACACAAGATTTCAGACTAATTTTGTTTGAGAAACCTTTTTTTCACCTTTTCTCCAAACAATATTCTATTTTATTGTGCTAAGCTTCCTCTCACTATTTTTTACATGTACAATCATGAGCTGTTTTCTTTTAGCTTGTCGGGATATGGCACACTATCGTTCATTGTGAAGTATAATTCCCAAGTTATGGTGTGCAGTGAATGTGGGACCGGTGTGGCTGTTCCTCTAAAATTATCCCATCTTCCTGGCACTGCAGTGAGCACTCTCCTTCCTTGGATGTCCTTCAGTACGCTTTAGGAGACAGCTCAGAATGACATCCCTTAGGACGCTGCATCTGTGCCCTCTTTATGTAAATGACAGCAGCATGTAGTGAGTAGAGAGTGGCTGAGTTTCCAAAGAGGTCTGAGTTTAGAGCAGAAGCTGTCCTAGAATGGCCCAGGTCTGGCATTGTGACAAAGCAGCCTGCCAGTTGTTTGGCCAAAAGGAACTAAAATGCATTATTGTGGGAATTTTGAAATAATAATAAAAAAAATGTAATAGGACCTTTGCATGTGACATGATTTTTATGAGTCTAATAAAGCCTTTTACTTTTGAGAAATGACAACTGAGTGCTTTGTGTATTCCCATAGATTGCAAGTGTGCTTAGTGGGCATGTTGCAAGTTATTTACAAGGTGTAATTACAAATAGTAAATAACACAAGTAATTTAGGGTTTCACTTGTGTTGTTTGTTCTTAATAGGCATAGTAAACACGGAATTCAGAGAGATCCCATGGAATTACAAGTTTTAGAGATTGAAGAGAAATAAACATTCACAGAGCTCTAGCAAAAGACGGTATGGTAAGCTGGGGAACTCGGGGAAAGATGTCAGGACATAAAAAGCTCAGTTTCATTGCTAGTTAAACAACATAGTGTGATTTTTGGGGCCTCTGGCATTTCTGGATTCACTTTTGCCATAGCAGCTGTTTTCCAAACACTGTCATTTTCATTTTCTAGAGTCTGTTCTGGCTTTACATATTATTTTGCATGTTATATGCTGTCTGCATGTTCTATGTGTGATGCAAAGCGCACATTAGATTACTACCCACCTTTCTGTTTTATCAATTTATGTGCAAAATAGTCGCTCTCTGAAGTAATAGTATATTTGGTAAACCAATCTATGGCTCCCAGATCAATCAATTAGAATAGACATGACTGTGTTTTCCGTGCTTAAGTGGAAATCTTCTATAAAGGTTAATTTAGACAGACCTGCAAAGTAAACATTATGTTATATCAGCAGGGTAATTTTAATGTTTATTTTACCAATTTCGTGCATCACCTGTGTTTTAGTTCTATTAGGTGATGTACAAAATAGCTATTTCCGAACATCCGGTTGGACATTGAGTACCAGATCAATCAATTAGCACTGACAGTGCTCTTTAGAAATGCAAGTAGGAATACCCCAAATAACGTATTTAAACATCCCACAAAATGTGTTATTTGCACCAGATTGTTCATGCTAAAATGGGTTTTAAGTTTTATACACATCCTTAATTTGCTGCATTTAAATACAGAAACCAATGTGCTCCTCATATACCTTTGTTAGGGCATTATTTCCTGTACCCTTTAAGACTCATTTGCAAACATATTGGTTTTGAAACGAAAGTATTGTCTGCAGTTGTCGGTTACTAGTGACTGAGAAATAACATTTAAGCCATTAAATGAATGTAAATGCGTGCCACTCTTGACATGAAGTTATATGATTACAGAGGATGTTTGTTGTTGGCCTGTCAGGCAGTCCAGCCATGATGAATGAATGTAATATACTGTGCATCAGAAGTGGACACATTCATTAATGGGCCGCCCTAATTTGCTCGATACACTAAGAATGCGCGCAGCAGCTGATTGTTTCTGAACGATCTAATCTTGCTGTGTCGTGTCTCTCCCCATTCATGTCAGTATACAGGAAAACAATGTGCTTATTTGAATAATATCACAAGTGGCGTGCTTCCTGGCAGTAGTCGGCCTGAGTTGAGTAAACGGTGCCAGCCCGTTGGGGTCTGTCTGTGAGGAGAATAAATTTCCTCTCTCTCTGCACAGATGCAAAAATGTACGATTCATCTGCACAGGATATGCAAATGACTTATCTGAATGTGTCTGCAGATAATATCACAATCTTAATGTCAGGGATTGATATTTTTATATTCTCGAAACCATGTGTTTGGAAGTAGTGGTATAATTGGAGCATAATTTTGACACTGCAACTATCTGAGATGTTGGGCAAGGTAGGTTGGAGCGTTTGTTATTTGTGTCCGGTTGAGCCTTAATAACACATGCAGCTGTGAGAGCATAGTGCTTCACTTAGCCACACAGATTCTAGGAATATTCTTTGCTTGCTTAATGATGTCTGAGGCAATGTAGGGCTGGGCGATATGACCAAAAATTTGTATCATGCTATTTTTAAGGATTCTACTGTTTTCACTGTATATTTCATGGGCTCTCTCTCTCTCTCTCTCTCTCTCTCTCTCTCTCTCTCTCTGTATATATATATATATATATATATATATATACACTGATTGTGCAAGTTCTCCTACTTAGAAAGATGAGAGAGGTCTGTAATTTTCATCATAGGTACAAACTTCAACTATGAGAGACAATATGAGAAAAAGAATCACATTGTAGGATTTTTAAAGAAATTTAATTGTAAATCATGGTGGAAAATAGTATTTGGTCACCCATAAACAAGCAAGATGTCTGGCTCTCACAGACCTGTAACTCTTCTTTAAGCTCTTCTGTCCTCCACTCGTTACCTGTATTAATGGCACCTGTTTGATCTCTGTTATCTGTATAAAAGACACCTGTCCACAGCCTCAAAGGGTCAGACTCCAAACTCAACCATGGCCAAGACCAAAAGAGCTGTCGAAGGAGACCAGGAAGAAAATTGTAGACCTGCACCAGGCTGGGAAGAGTGAATCTACAATAGGCAAGCAGGTTGGTGTGAATAAATCAACTGTGGGAGCAATTGTAAGACAATGGAGACATACAAGACCATTGATAATCTCTCCCTCGATCTGGGGCTCCATGCAAGATCTCATCCTGTGGGGTCAAAATGATCATGAGAACAGTGAGCAAAAATCCCAGAACTACACGGAGGGACCTGATGAATGACCTGCAGAGAGCTAGGACCAAAGTAACAAAGGCTACCATCAGTAACACACTACACCGAGAGGGACTCAGATCCTGCAGTGCCAGGCGTGTCCCACTGCTTAAGCCAGTACATGTCCAGGCCCGTCTGAAGTTTGCCAGAGAGCATATGGATGATCCAGAAGAGGATTGGGAGAATATCATGTAGTCAGATGAAACAAAAACAGAACTTTTTGGTTAAGATTCAACTCGTGTTTGGAGGAAGAAGAATGCTGAGTTGCATCCCTAGAACACCATACCTACTGTGAAGCATGGGGGTGGAGACATCATGCTTTGGGGCTGTTTTTCTGCAAAGGGGACAGGACGAATGATCCGTGTTAAGGGAAGAATGAACGAGGCCATGTATCGTGAGATTTTAAGCCAAAACCTCCTCCCATCAGTGAGAGCATTGAAGATGGAATGTGGGTGGCTCTTCCAGCATGACAATGATCCCAAACACACCACTCGGGCAATGAAAGAGTGGCTCCCTAAAAAGCATTTGAAGGTCCTGGAGTCTCCAGACCTCAGCCCCATAGAAAATTTGTGGAGGACGTATGTATATATGTGGAGGATGTATGTATATATGTGTATATTAAACAAAAAAATATATATATAAAAAAAAAAATTATATATATATATATATATCTATCTATCTATCTATCTATCTATCTATCTATCTATCTATATATATATATATATATATATATATACATGGAATGTTATTATTTACATATAGTGTATATGTAAATAAACTAGGGCTACTTACGCAAGACAGTAGGGCTGGACAGTAGGGCTTACGCAAGACAGTAGGGCTAGTTTATTTACATATACACTATATGGACAAAAGTATTTGGATACCTACACATTATGCCTACAGGAACTTTAATGATATTCTATTCTAAATCCATAGGCATTAATATGGAGTTGCTCCTCGGCCATGGAAACCCATGCCATGAAGCTCCCAGTGCACAAATTTTTATGCTGATGTTAATGCCAGAGGAGGTTTGGAACTCTGCAGTCATTCAGCCAGTAGAGCGTTGGAGACTTTTATACACTGTGCACCACAGCACTATGTAACTTGACGTGGTCTGCGACTTTGTGGCTGAGTTGCTGTGGTTCCTAAACGCTACCACGTTTCAATAGTACCACTCACAGTAGATCGTGGAATACCTAGGAGGGAAGAAATTTCACGAACTGACTTGTTGCACTTGTGGCATCCTATTACAGTACCACACTTGAATTCAGTGAGTTCTTTAGAGCAACTGTTTCTTTCCAAGTGTTTGTAAATCAGACTACATGGCTAGGTTCTGTGGATCTGTGGCAGTGGCAGAATTAAATGATTAATAAGTTTTTCCCAATACATTTGTCCATATACTGTGTATTCAGAAGTACTGTGAAGATCTGACCCTTTATGATTTGGCTTGGTCTTGCCAAATTAGAATTTGTATGTACTACAGATTCTTATGTGTGAGGCAAAGCAGGCAGTGTGTTCCATATCTGAAGCTTCTCATGATGAAGTGCTGTTTTACTGTAATCTGACAGCAGTCATCCTGTTGCCTTACTTTTAATGCCCTCTTACTACTAACAATCATATATTTTCATTCCATGTAACTTAAGACATGAGTTCTTTATGAACTCCCTAAAGAAAGACAGATGTGGCAGCTTTCTGTTCCTCCTGGACAGGACTCCTGGCTCGCTGCTGGCAGGGGGTTCCAGCAGCACCTGCACATGTTGCTGCGTATCTCCAGCAACAGAAGAGCTACTGAAACAAAGCAATTAAGTCAATGCGGCATGGGGAAAATATTTTATAGATGCAGTGAGGATGTGTGAGAACGTGTAAGGAGAGGGAGGAATGTGGCGAGTGTTGAAACATCAGCAGGAGATTCAAGATCAGAATGGAAATGATTTCATCTAGGATGAGGACTCCTCCAGCTTCTCTCAGTCCAGACCACAGTAGGTTTGTGCTTAAGGCCTGCATACTGGCCTTAACTGTGACATATTATACCTCTTTTCCACAAGTTAACACAGTTCCCCGAGGTCTAAATGAAATGTCTGTGACATGTTTTGGTCAAAATACCACAAGGTTTGGGCACTGCAGCACCCCTTTCACCTTGAAACAGCACATTTTAGAACGACTGGTTTTGGGAGCCTGTTTTCTTTAAATAATGATGAGCCACTGCTTACCCCACCTTCTCAGTGATTCACAGCATCATGAGCTGAGTCTAAAATCGTTTTCTTAATTATGAAATGAAGTGATAGGATTAATTAATTTGTTGTATTAAGATAATTTAAACATTCACGCAGAATAATTGGCAGTTTATAGAACTAATGCTGCTAACTTAACTTCACCGTATACTCTAAATGTACCACAATTCAGTTACTGTGTGAGGAATCAATCTTAACTTTGACTTCTAGTTCTTAGGGCCTTGAAATACAGAATCAACTTTTCCTGGAACTGACTCGTACTCAGTTCTATGCACATGCGAATCAAAGCATAAATGATGACTTTAGGAAAATATACAGTAGGGCAAAAAAGTATTTAGTCAGCCACTGATTGTGCAAGTTCTCCTACTTAGAATGATGAGAGAGGTCTTTAATTTTCATCATAGGTACACTTCAACTATGAGAGACAAAATGAGAAAAAAAAAATTAGGAAATCACAAGATAGGATTTTTAAAGACTTTAATTGTAAATTATGGTGGAAAATAAGTATTTGGTCAATAACAAAAGTTCAACTCAATACTTTGTAACAAAACCTTTGTTGGCAATGACAGAGGTCAAACGTTTTGCACACACTGTAGCTGGTGTTTCCTCCATTCCTCCATGCAAATCTCTTCTAGAGCAGTGATGTTTTGGGGCAACACAGACTTTCAACTCCCTCCACAAATTTTCTATGGTGTTGAGGTCTGGAGACTGGCTAGGGCACTCCAGAACCTCGAAATGCTTTTTACGGAGCCACTTCGTTGCCCAAGCGGTGTGTTTGGGATCATTGTCCTGCTGGAAGACCCAGCCACGTTCCGTCTTCAATGCTCTCACTGGTGGGTTTTTTTTAAGGAGGTTTTGGCTTAAAATCTCACGATACATGGCCCCATTCATTCTTCCCTTAACACGGATCAGTCGTCCTGTCCCCTTTGTGGAAAAACAGCCCCAAAGCATGATGTTTCCACCCCCATGCTTCACAGTAGGTATGGTGTTTTTGGGATGCAACTCAGGAATATTCTTCCTCCAAACACGATGAGTTGAGTTTTTACCAAAAAGTTCTGTTTTGGTTTCATCTGACTACATGATATTCTCCCAATCCTCTTCTGGATCATCCATATGCTCTCTGGCAAACTTCAGACGGGCCTGGACATGTACTGGCTTAAGCAGGGGGGCACAGCCGGCACTGCAGGATCTGAGTCCCTCTCGGCGTATTGTGTTACTGATGTTAGCCTTGGTTACTTTGGTCCCAGCTCTCTGCAGGTCATTCATCAGGTCCCTCCGTGTAGTTCTGGGATTTTTGCTCACCGTTCTCATGATCATTTTGACCCCACAGGATGAGATCTTGCATGGGGCCCCAGACCGAGGGAGATTATCGATGGTCTTGTATATCTTACAATTTCTTATAATTGCTCCCACAGTTGATTTATTCACACCAAGCTGCTTGCCTATTATAGATTCACTCTTCCCAGCCTGGTGCAGGTCTACAATTTTCTTTCTGGTGTCCTTCTACAGCTCTTTGGTCTTGGCCATGGTTGAGTTTGGAGTCTGACTGTTTGAAGCTGTGGACAGGTGTGTTTTATACAGATAACGAGGTCAAACAGGTGCCATTAATAAGTTAACGAGTGGAGGACAGAAGAGCTTCTTAAAGAATTCTTCATGGATTTTTTTTCTCATTTTGTCTCTCATAGTTGAAGTGTACCTATGATGAAAATTACAGACCTCTCTCATGTTTTTAAGTAGGAGAACTTGTGCAATCAGTGGCTGACTAAATACTTTTTTACCCGACTGCGGAAGTATGTTACTTTACTCAAACTGGTATAGCACATACTTACAAGATGTTTTTTATTGACAAATTTATCCACTCAGCTCCTCTGTACTCTGAGGCTGGAAACTGATGTAATTTGTGCTGTTCTTTGAAGACAGAACTGAGAACTTCCCTTGCTTAGCTCTTAGCTTCAACATAATGCCAGAGTATTCAGTGCAGTGCAGTGTAGTTCTCAAGGCATGGGTGGTGTTACTCAGATGAGGGGCAGTATAATTCTAAAGAGCCAGTTTTTGATGTAGGAAACTGTAGCAAATCTGAATGGCTTGCTGAATCCCGTTTTTGGACCTAAACAGCCCACATAGAAATGACTGGGTTGTCTGATTTCACAGTTTGTGGGTTGGTAGGCACTCACGGTACCCAAATGTATGTGCACAAGACCTGAAAAGTGAGTTTTACGTAGTCTGCTTCCTTTAATGAAACACAGGGTGAGTAAATGGGCCTCTGATGTGTGTAATTAGCAGAAGTTATGGCAGGCTAGCTGTTAAACACTGAGCCCACTCTGATTACACTGGAGCATGGTGCACTGCGTTTAGTACTTCAGGAACAGGAAAGGTTAAGGGCTGTCTTTTAATACAGGTCCAAAGTGTTTCTGAGAAGCGCCTAGAAGGTTCATGCCTGTTTATAAACTGAATGACTTTATCACCTTGAGCTGCAGCACAAAGTTGTGCTATCCAGACCAAAGTAGCACAGAAAGAATTACTCTCAGCAGTGTGACCTGCTTAATTGATAATGTCTGAAGCTGTCTACATGTCCTGTAGGAGGCACCAGCAGCAGCAACCATCCATCTCTCATTCTCACGTCCGACTGTTGGTCTGACCTCTCGCTTCGGCCGCAGATGAGCAGTCAAAGTGCTTAAGCTGAGAAAGATATAGTAACGGCGAGAGAGAAGGAGAGCCAGAAAGACAGCAGCAACATTTAGACAGCTGCATGCACAGTGTCATGTATCCCTGTCTGTCAGAGGGGGATATTTCTGTCTCCTTAGTGTGGCCCTCAGGCTTCCAAGCGGGCCATCTCGATGTCATCACTGTCAGCCCGCTGTCGCTGGCTAAAAAGGCCTGTGGTGCAAGCATGGCCTGCACAGGACTAATTGGAGTGAACCAGAAAGGCAATTTGACTCCTCTAAAATTACTAGGGGCAGTGTACCTGATGGGAAAGCACAGAGGAATGACAGTACGATCATGATACCACCATTGCTATCTGTCTAGTGTTAAGCACTAGTTTGTGAGGACCACGGTTTCCATTGTTAAAAATTGTTTTTTTTGTTTGTTTCCAAGTAGTTTACACAGAAAGACAAACACTGAGAAATATTGCAATAATGTGCAGACAGTCACAGGAAAAGGACATAGAATACATTTTGTTGACTTTAACTCGACAACAAAGACTTTGCTTTCTGGTGTATTTTAAGGATTTAGGGCTGCTGATCACAGAAATTATTGTAAAACTTTCCTATCACGTACAGTTTTGTAGATGTAATATATTTTTGTGATTTTCCATCATATCAAGTCTACTAATATATTACCCACAAATCTAGCATTTTTGGTGAGTCCGAACATATTTGGGCATGCACCCGGTGTATATGCTATGCAGATGTTGTCTTCTGCTTACTCTGGTGAGATGCCGGACGACAGGCTATAAAAGCTGCTCACATTTACAGATGCTTTTTGGATGCACGTTGACACACGTTCTTCAGGCAGTAGCACAGTGAGTATACTTAACAATAGGATTTACTGCCTTCAGAAAGATTTACTACAGCAGAAATCTCTTGACAGTGTTGCAACAGCTGCAATACATTGTTACAGCTGTGACGAATCTAGGCTTAAGGCTCAAAGACACATCATGACTGGATGTAAAACTGGTGACAAAGACAAACCATGGGCTCCTCATTTATTGTGCTATATGTGCAGCTTGGCTCAGAGGTGCTCAGAAGTCAATGTCATTTGCTATCCCAGTGCTAGAGTCACATGACGGACTGCTACTTCTGTCTGATCAATGTATCTGACTTCTCTACTAAAAATAAGACATCTGCTGAATACCCCAATCTGCGTTCAGCCATGAAACCAGTCCCACAGGGTACGATGCCACAATGCATGGAATAGATGTGTAAAACAACATTGATCAAGATCATTAACATTTTATGCTTGCTTATCCTCATCTGTTAACACTGCTAGACTTGACCTGGAAAAAGCTAAAGCAGAGCTACTTGGTTAATGGTTGAAAGGATGTGGTTTGCTGTCACCAGGTACAAAAATGTCTGTGATTCATAATTGTCAATACATTTGACAAACTTCTTTACTCAAACTTTGCTCTGTTTGTGCACTGATACTGATGGATTGTTCATGGCTTATGGGCATGCTCCCAAAGTGCTGTCTTTTTATAGATTCATCAAAGTTAAGCCCCTAGTTCAGTCCCTAGTGGCTATCCAGTACACATGATACCTACAATAATATAGAAATGTTGTTAAAATGCATACAGCTATGACTGGCACATCTGTGGTGATATAAATGTATTGGCACCACTACTAGGAATGCAGCTCAGATATACAAAGTACTGTTGTTTCCATTGTGAATAGGATAGCCGTGCTAAACAGTCACATTACATAAATAAACTGGCTGCTCTGTGAGCATTTCATTCTAGTAGAAAGAAGTGTGGGGCCACTTGCCGACCAAACAAAGATATTTCTGCCTCCTTTTCATATTAAATGCAAACTGTTGAAAATGTTGATGAGAGCAATGAAGAAAGAACATGATGTATTTCGCCAGTTGAGCAGATACTTCTAAGAATACCTGATGCCAAGATGAAGGAAGGCATTTTTGTTGGTCCACAAATCAGACAAATCATTAATGACAGGGAGTTTGAAGATCTGGTAGTGGGGCCCAAAGAAAATAGCATAAAAGGCATTCAACAATGTTATTGAGAATTTTCTTGTCAATTAATGTGCACCACACAACACTGAGCTGACTGACAATATGCTTGAGGCATATAAACCATGAAGTGCAACATGCCATTGAAAGTTTATTTTCTGCATTCACACTTGGACTTCTTTCCTGTTAATCTCGTGCAGTCAGTGGCACACATTATGAAAGGTTTTACCAGGACCAGTATAAGTGTTTAGAGGGTGATTGGAATCCATCATTGCTGGCTGAATGTTGTTGGACACTGACAGGTGAGGCACCAGATGCAGAGTGTAAACTGAAATCAGCTGCAAAAAATGTTAAGCTCACTAAAACTAAATCTGTGTAAGCATCAATGTGCGATTAACCATAATGTGATTTAATGCTATTAAATGAAAAAAATATATATTTCTCCAAATTTCGACATCATACATTTACATTTACATTTACAGCATTTAGCAGACGCCCTTATCCAGAGCGACTTACAATTGATACGATCTTACAATCCAAGCAATTGTGGGTTAAGGGTCTTGCTCAAGGACCCAACAGTGGCAGCTTGGCAGAGGTCGGATTTGAACCCTCGACCTTCTGGTCCAGAGTCCAGTACCTTACCCACTAGACTACCACTTTTTTCAGGAAGCAGAACTTTTTCTTGTGGAAATGTCTTATTCACTGTTTTCTAAAACAGATTCTGCAATATAAAACTGAACATATTTCTGCACATTTTAATGCATCCATTTAAAATAACTGTATTTGACTGTTTTGACTATCAGATACACTGCTCTGTTTGCGTCATTAAGTGAAGCACTTACATTTCAATTACACATGTAACCATAGTTTTATTAGGGCTATGTTTTTATTCTTACTCAAGTAAGTTTGTTAAACACAAAGTCAGTTTACTTGCCACCATTTTTTCTGTAGCTGCATCCCAAGAGGTGTAGACAAAATACACACTTTGATTTCAGGTTGTCCACATCGGATGGCAATATGGCCGTGTTTGTGTGGCTCAGTGGTGTTAAGCAGTAGTACATCTGTTTTCATACTCTGACTCTCACACTTTTGATAATGAAATGGTGCTGTATGCGAAGTTGCTTTTTCATTTACACTCATGCTGGCATATATGATGGACTGGATTATCTGAGATATCCGAACAGTAGGAACATAACTCAAGTCAAAGCAGAACTGATAGAGAATTTTGTCAAAGCAGCCACCAAGAATCAAAGAAATAAAAACCAGCATAGTTACTTAAAACGTGCTACCAGCATGATCAGCATCATGTATGTGAGAATACAGCAATACCATGTTACATAGACCATCATTGCAACCAACCTGACCGTGTTGGCTAACTAGATAGACAAGCTCCAAACCAGTACTAACCAGCAGGATATCCAAGCCTGTTTTTCTTTAACAGGGATCTCTTATGCTCAGTGTTGAATTCATGGTTCAACCCTGTAATACCATATATCAGTAGTGAGCATGCTTTCCTAAACAAATGCTCTTGACGCTGAGATCTCATTTTCTGGTAAATGTGTGAGAAAACACGTCTCATCGGTGTCAAAAATTACAGACATCCTTCCGTAAGCCTGTTGTGCATGTGTGACATTTGTTTATTATGCTGGAAATGGAAAACTAGAGGGGGATTTTGTTTTCTAAAGAATGCCTTGTAACCCTCATGACTCGGATGCTTTCACTGTGAAATGTGATGTGGGTGTTTATGCTTTTTTGGTTAATATGGCTATCTGTGGGGGAAACCTGACCTGGCTACCCTGTTCTGATGAGCTGAGTGCATGATGCAGCTGCAGAAACACTGACTGGGTCTGAGCTGCAGGGACATGCCACTATTTTCATTCCTGACTCAAGGCATTTCCGAGCACTAACAAAGAGAGAATGAGGTGATGAAATGAAGGAGGAAGCTGCTTTCCCAAAAAAAACAACAACTCATTTTGTGTGCATCCACTGGTGACCTTCAGCTACTGACTACACTTTGCTACTTTTTCACTACATTTGCCATGTGTGGCATGTACAGAATGTTTGTGTGTAATTATTGCTTCTGCTATAGGATTAGTATACATGTTCCCTCTGTATGTGCTACTACTTATTTTTCACATTCTGTGTGTGTGTATATGTATATATGTATGTGTATTTGTTTTATATATAGTGTATATAGTGGAACATTCTCTCAAATCAACTTTTTATGGAAGAGTCCTTGGGAAAAAGATACCCAAACTGAACTCCTTGTTTACCCAATCAAAGTTACCCAATTAAGAAGTCTATAGTAATTGTTTAAATAGAAGCTAAATAGAAATGTAAGATTTAAATATATATTTATTTTTATTTTATTTTATTTAAAGAACATATATAAATAAAATATAATAATTAAAGTAACATATAATAATGTATAGACTTTGATCAACTTAACAGAATACAATATTAAGAAGAGTATAATAAATAGAGAATATAAAGCTATAGCATATAGAACAATAGTGTGTGTGTATATATATATAAATAAAATATAGTAGCATAAAGATTGTGTATTGGTGTTATTTAGTTCAGTAAACCAGAGTAACTGTAGGATCTCGCGTCCTTAGTGGGAATGTTTTGTTGGAGTTACTGCCCTCTGATGTGCTCTGAGTAACGGTGTGAGTACTGGAACTGATGACAGAAGAACAGCTTGAGTGGAACTGAAGCTGGTACTGGAAGAACATCTTTGTCTGTCTGGAACTGGAACAGGTACCAGAAGAAGAGCTCAGAGAGAAAACAGAATATGTAGTTAGTTGTTGTTAAGAATTGAGCTATTACACTTTAAAAAAGACCAGTTGGACTGGAAATTCTCTCCTATATATATCCATGTTTTTTTGTTTAACTTGTACACACAGTTTGCAATTTATTTATTTTCGTCTATCTTGTACACACATTTAAGCAGGTTGATATACCATGTAGGTGCTCTTGGTAGCTACAACTGCTGACTGTAGACCATCTGTTACTATGCACAGTTGTCAGACCCTTCAACCCTGTCCGTTAATAGTAATAAACCTCCTCATGACTGCCTACTGAGCACTGTTAATTGGATGAAGAACCTCTAAGAACTAATTCTCAACACATGATGTGGTAGTGACATGATAGTGTGTCTTGTGCTGTTATAAATGCAGCAGGTGTACTGGAGTATTAAATACTAACCAGTTTGTTAGACACACCTGATTTGTGCCTACAGCTGGTAGGTGTACATTTAAAAAGCTATAGAGTGTTTAATTTTATGTCATCCTATTGGCTATATAGTTATTAACTTGTTCCTATTTATTTATTCATATACAATTTATAAATATAATGATGAAGTAATTTAAGCAGGTATTTAGCTAGGTAGCATACTAAATTGATTGACTCCAAGTTAGTTAAGTAAAGTTAAGAGCTGTCATGGCAGTGCAGTAATCAAGGTATGTAATGTATTTTGAACTACTAGTGGTAGTGTCTGCATCCTGTATATCAAATATGGCATCAATGTTGGATATGTAGTTTATTCTCTTACCTGCTTAATCCTAACAAGGGTCATAAAGAGCCAGATCCTAACTGGCAGTATGGGGTGAAAGGAGGAAACCAACTATAGATGCCAAGCCACCGCAGGGCACAGACACACTTTAGAGAGAGCAGTGAAGTAACAAGGGCTAACCATTGTGCCACTGTGAGATGTTTAGTGTTTTTGTTACTATAATTGTTAATTCTATACGAATTTGCATTAGTCTATGTGGTTTGTGAAACTCTGTAAAGGGACATGTTTTACCAATGAGCCTGTTGTTGAATGGGCCTGTTTTAGATCTTCAAACTGGTGAGGTCACCATCTTGAACACCTTTATTCAGAGAATTGGGGTTGTTTAAATCCCTCTAGGACAACCGTCTACCCTCTAATGAGACCCAGCTCGAAGAATGCTGCAGTCTGAGCTGGAATCGCAGTCATCTTTGCTGATTTAGGCTCAGTCTCACCCCACCGATCATGTAGAAAAGTGCCTGCTGAGGTCCAACACTGAGACCCTTTGACGATTAGTTGCCAATAAACAGAATTTAGCACTGCAGAGAAAATAGGCCTGGTAATTGTTAGGTGTGTTTAGTCTCTGCTGCAGAGGGAAGTCCACCATGGTTTCATGCACTTCTCTGCCCGGTGTCATGCATATGGGAGTGTCGGGTCAGTCCCCTGCCTGTGCATGTCTGTGGCTGTCTGTTCGACTTGGCCCAGTGCTGCTAGCTGGTAGTCTTGGCTGCTTGCCTGTCTTTCTGGAGTTTCAATGAAAGGGTCATTGTGAACTCGTGGGCTACCGTGGCATTTTCCAACTGCCAAGATAAGTAATTAAAAATTCCCACATATATGGTATTTCGATGTTGAAACTCCAAGGATCCAGTTGGAGGCAGTGCATCAGGAGGCCAGATGGTAGCCCATAAATGAGGACTGTATGTAAAGCAGTGCCGTAGTTTGTAGAGTTCACAAATGTTGATACTGTTTCTCAGGTGCTTGTTCCAATGTGTGAATGTTCAACATGAGGTCTTGTGCTCAATTTTCATTATTCATAGTGAAGAGTGCTTCTCGTGGTGTTTGATGTTTGCATCCTCCTGCCATTCTGTCTCGGAATAAAGCAAAGCGTTTTGATCCTTAGCTGGAGAGAAGAGATTTATGCCCTCCCTGGGGACACGTGCAAGAGATCATGAGTGTGTCGCCTTGTGCTTTTCTAAACTGTCTGTGATTGAAATTCAAATGTAATCCAAGCAAAATGCCAGAGCTAAGTTCGACACTGTATGCTGGCGATAGCTCCCATTCTTTCTTTGATGACCATTGTGGCTCTGCTTCTCCCCCTTATTCTGGTATTCAACACAGCAGTGTAGGCTGTTTGGTGAAAGACTGCTTTCTCTCCCTAAGTATTGCATCACACTCATATGATCAGCTGTGGTTTTTAATTGTGTGCGTGCAAGTGTGTTTGTGTGACTGAGGACACTTTTGGGGAATAATGTCAGAGTACACACCAGTACATTGGGGCGGCTTGGGAATTGGGGACAAAATTGCTTTTTTTGCATTGTTTGTGCAGAAAGTGAAATCAGTGGTTCTCAAAGTAATAACTTGTTATAATTCCACTGTGAAGGTGATTTGTCACTTAGTTTTGTTTTGGTCAATAAGAAGTTGCAGTTTTGTATGACAAAGGGGGCACTGCAGAAAAAGTTTGATAACCAGTGGTTTAGGCTTAGGGGGGGTTATTAGCTGTCAGTAGAAAGTCCCCACAAAGATAGTGAGATGGACATGTGTGCGCATGTGTACCTTTAAGTACCTGTAATTGTGAGGACCAAATGTCCCTACGATGATAGGAAACTCTGGAATTTTGACTAGTGTTCTCACTTCTTTAACTGATTTTTTACAAAAATGGCTGCTTTTATTTGAAAAACCAAAAGAGCCAAAAGATTTGATTTAGGTTGCTGAGGTTAAGCCTAGGGCATTTACATTTACATTTACAGCATTTAGCAGACGACCTTATCCAGAGCGACTTACAATTGGTAGTCTTACAATCCAAGCATTGTGGGTTAAGGGTCTTGCTCAAGGACCCAACAGTGGCAGCTTGGCAGAGGTGGGATTTGAACCCTGGACCTTCTGGTCCAGAGTCCAGTACCTTAACTGCTAGGCTACCACAGTCCCAGGGCAGTTTCAATCCTAGTCCTGGCGCTCCACCGCTCTGCACAATTTAGTGCTTCTCCTGTTTAAATACACCCATTTTAACTCAATAAAGGGCTTGTTAATGAGCTGAGTAGTTGGATCAGGTGTGTTGTGAGCAGGAAAACACTAAAACATGCAGAGCGGTGGGGCGCCAGGACCAGGATCAAGAAACACTGGCCTAGGGATAGGGGTAGATGTAGCATTAATTAGCTGCAGTAGTCCTTCGTTGCCATTCATGTCAATTGAAAGTCCTCACAAGGATAGCAAGACAAAGATGTATGTGTGTGTACGTATGTGTTTAATGTATCATTCCACAATCAGCTGGGGATATGGTCTGCAGTCTCTATTCTCTGTAGGCATGAGCTCTTGTGCCCGGCCTTGTGTGACGATAAACAAAGGATTATGCCTTTCACAAAGAAGCCTGCATGTTAATTGCTGTAGAATATCTGCAAATGCTTCTTGCCCATACTTACAAACATGTATTCATTTTGACTTTCAGGCTTTTAGCTTGTTGTTCCCAAAGAAAATTATTCAGATCTATGAGTGGTGTGTTTACTGGCCACTCTGCTTAACGGCATCCGCCAGCGATTAATCCTGATGTAAGATGATCACACCGTTCTGCTGAGAGACTTCCTTCCTTGCCTTTGCTCTGTGCAGCAGAGACAAAGCCAAAAAACGCCAGAATTTATTTCACCTCTAGAGGCCCCTAAATAAACAGCTTGCAAATCAGTGCCTGCTTTTGCTGTGTAATTTGCTGTTACACACAGCTCTGTGATAATGTTTTGCAAGCAGAGCTCTTAGCATCAATATTAGGTCAGAGAGAAAAAAGCATATGCCCATATTCCAATTTTCCTCTCTGGGTGTTTATAAATTGCAGTCAGTACGTTAAATCCTATCTGTCACTCAGACTAATTTAGTGTCAGGAGAGAGTGGAATGCCAAGCTTGGCTTGGGTCTGTGGAATATTCACATAGCACTGAGTATCAACGCACTGCATTAAACACTCCAACCATTTTAATAGGAGCTTCTGTGTCTCATGAAGCCAGGGCTGAAAAATGTATAAAGTATGCCGTGGCGTCATGACAATGGTTAAAATGATAATTGTGATTACTTAGTTAAGTGACAGAATTATAGACATTTTTGGAAATGTAATAGTCTATTATTTTAGCTTTGTAGATAAAAATGGCCTTTTCTTTTATACTGTATTCTGCAATGTAATATAAGTGATGTATGGTTCTTAGATAGAGTCTTTTAACTCCCCAATACAATACTAAAATATACGCTAAAAAATGCCATGACAGCACAGTCGTGTATTGTTGGCCTAACCTACCTTGTCCTGTGATATTTAGTTTTGCCTGCGTAGCCTAACGAATTTGCCTTTGTCTGCAGTTTAAACGTGTTTGAGAAGCAGACACTGGAAAATTGTAATAAAACAAATGAATGTGAGGCTCATGATTCAATGCTCAAGAGTCAATAAAAATGATTTCTAACATCGCTAAATTTTAACACCAGCTTACCAATATCACAGAGTGTTAGCCTGTTCATTTAGTAGTCTATCTTCATTAACTGCTTATGCCTTTTTTTGGTTTTGGTTGGTCCATGGCCAGTCCCAGAACTCTGGGTGCAAGGAGGAAATGCACCTTGGACAGGGTGGCATTCCATCACAGGGCAATTCGGAGAAGGCAGTTCACCCACTGGCGTGTTTGTTGGATGTGGGAAGAAACCACACACACGACATATGTCAAAGCGAGAACATGCCAAACCCCACACTGGCAGAAACTGGGCGGGTATGAAACGTTCCTGATTGTTTGTGTTTTCCCTTTAAATAGCACTGGAATAAAGTCGGGTTGTATTGTTGTAGGTCTGGCTTACCTTGTTCAGTGATATTTAGTTTTGCCTGCATAGCCTAATGAAATTGCCTTTGTTTGCAGCTGCAATGTGTTTGGGAAGCAGAAACTGGAAAATTGTAAAATGTGTAAAAGAAATGATTGTGAGCTCATGACTGAATGCACCGGAGTCGATAAAAAGCATTTTCAACAATTCTTAATTAGCCATCTTTTCATAAGCCGGAACATATCACAGATTATTAGTTATTCATTCATTCATCTTCAGTAACCAAGCAACTGCGAGCTTATCTAATTAGCAATCTGCTCGGAGAACATACAAAACTACATCCAGACTGTTATTTGTTTGAACCTGGGTTGCTGTAGCATGTGCATCACCAACACTTAGTACATTCTGTGTAATTAATGAAGAAGACAGATTGTGATCTCAATACATTTAGCATTTGCAGGAAATATATGCAAGTCTGCTGAGTCCTGACGGTCAAAGGAACGTGTGAGTTACCCCTGTGTTAATGTGTGTGTGTCTGTGTGTGTTGTGTTGCTCACCCCTTTGGCTGCACCTGCACTAATTGTATGTGTGCAGCTGTGATGAGAGTGCCGTGCTCCAGCTGGGAGTGCTTGTTGAGCTGCCACACAAGCCCAGCGAGCTAAACACCCCAGTAAGTCCCTCCTTGACTCAGCTAATGAGTGTGGAGCACAGACAATACAAGCCAATCCAAAAGCCCATCTGAGCAGCAGCACGGTCCAAGAACCGGGGGAGGTCCGCCTTAGATGTCTTTCAGTTTGCGTTTAGCGAGTGTGAACATGTGGCTAATCAAGCCTTACCAGTGTGCACCTTTTCTGTCTGCTTTCTTTTTATCCTTTAATCGTCAGTACATTTCTTACTTTTCTCGGGAATCTCATCGCTCCGTGTGCTGTCTTCACATAATTTTTCTGCGGCTTAAGGTTAACAGACCTGTGAAATGGCTCGGGTGTGAGTGAGCTGCTCTTGTAATGGCTTCATTTGCTTTGTTATAATAACACTGACATTAGTGCAAGCTGGGTTTACTTAACGACGCTGAGAGCCGTTACGGGCGCGCCACTAGAAATCTGCTTAAATAATCTAATTGAACCAATTAAAGCGGTAGTGGCTCAAGTGAAATCTGGAGCATCAGTGATCCTTAGGGAATGCCTGTATGAGTCGTCTGCTTAAACCTTATTTTGAAATCTTTAGGCTGTAGGATTCGGAGTAAACCTCGTGGATGCTTGTCACGGTGAAAACCTGTAGATGTTTTCCAGGAATATTCTTCATGCTTATGTGAAAGGAGACCTGCATAACATTCACTTAATTAAAGATATAACCTAATTTGACCGAATTTGCTTGGAAACGTATAAAAGGGACGCAGTAGCCAAGCGGATTTAACTGTGATTAACACTGTATGAGTACAATAGTGTAGATTGGAAATGAAGGCTGTATTTTAATCAATATGGCTCTGGGGAGGAAGAGCATGACCTGGCATAGCGTCTAAATACTTGGACAGTATCAGAAGGCTGGCGCATCTCAAATGCTGGAGCACAAACGAGTAAAAAATACAGTCTCCATAAACGAGGCTATTAATACCCCAAGCATGAGCCCATTAGAATATCAGCGGTTTCACTTATTCAAAAGCTGACTTGAAATATTCATATGTAATTACAGCCAGGTGGCTATGAAGAGGATGATAGGACGCATTGAAATAAACACACTTGCTGAGTTAACACAACCCTCTCATCTGGAAGCCTGGCGGTAAGCCGTGGCTTTTGCTATGTATTACATTACTAACAGTTGCTAAAGGATACTGAGATGATATTATCATGGAATTCGTCTGGGATCATATATAGTGTATATACTTAAGTAGACTAAAATGTTTTGGGTGTGTGTTTTTTCTTTTTCTTTTGTGTAATTTTAATTTGTCAAAGTTTTATCTCACTGTAGTGTAGAAATGTACTGTCAGATGGCAAAATTTATTTTACTTCTTGTGTGTTATCGGGTGTGTAGGACAGGGTTTTGATGGCAGTCTGGACTTAATATCCTCACAGAACCGCAGTACGCTTAAACTGTTAGTTCCAGAGTAATTAGAGAATAAATGAATAATTATTTGAATACTCTGTAATATGCTTTAACTTCAAGACACTTCAATAGCAGCAATTCAATATCCCACCACCGTAGAGATCCAGGCTCAAGCGGTACCATCTTATCAGGTTCAGGCGTCACACACATACGATTGGCTGTGTCCTGATATCCCACAGCACTGCAACATTGACCCCTGCTAAACCTACAATGAACTGGTGCACCAGTTTATTAAAGCAACTTTAATAAACCTAGAGTTTAGAGCAGAGTTTACACCTCCAGCATGGCTGGTGAACGGTTTTCTCTGCCCAGGTCAACCCTTAGAGGTTGCTGTGCAAGCCAACAAGATAAAGCTGCATCATTTTTTTCAGACAGCCTCTCATAAATAAAGTCATTTTAAGCTTTTCAGCTTGTTTAATGTTAATAGACCAAGTAGCAACTGGGATATAGACATAGTAATAGTATATAGTATATACAGTGAAAAGTATATGAAAGTTTATGAAAGTGAAAGTTTGTGAACTCTTTAGAATTTTCTATATTTGTGCATAAATATGACTTAAAACATCATCAGATTTTCAAAAAGTAGATAAAGAGAACCTAGTTAAACAAATGAGACAAATATGTTATACTTGGTCATTTATTCATTGAGGAAAATTATCAAATATTACATATTAGTAAGTGGCAAAAGTATATGAACCTTTGCTTTCAGTATCTGGTGTGACCCCCCTGTGCAGCAATAACTGCAACTAAACGTTTCCTGTAACTGTTGATCAGTCCTGCACACTTGAAATTCCATCAATGACGGCAAGCCGTCCTGGCCCAGATGCAGCAAAACAGGCCCAAACCATGATACTACCACCGCCATGTTTCACAGATGGGATAAGGTTCTTATGCTGGAATGCAGGGTTTTCCTTTCTCCAAACAAAACGCTTTCTTTTAAACCAAAAAGTTCTATTTTGGTCTCATCCATCCACAAAGCATTCTTACAACAGGCTTATTTGCGTGATCTTTAGCAAACTGCAGACGAGCAGCAATGTTCTTTTTGGAGAGCAGAGACTTTCTCCTTACAACCCTGCCATGCACACCATTGTTGTTCAGTGTTCTTCTGATGGTGGACTCATGAACATTAACATTAGCCAGTGTGAGAGAGGCCTTCAGTTGCTTAGAAGTTAACCTGGGGTCCAGCTATTACACACCTTGCTCTTGGAGTGATCTTTGTTGGTCGACCACTTTTGGTGAGGGTAACAATGGTCTTGAATTTCCTCCATTTGTACACAATCTGTCTGACTGTGGATTGGTGGAGTCCAAACTCTTTAGAGATGGTTTTGTAACCTTTTCCAGCCTGATGAGCATCAACAACTCTCCATTTTCTCCATTTTTTTTGTACCATGATACACTTGTGCTACAAACATGTGTTGTAAAGAGCAGACTTTGATAGATCCCTGTTCTTTAAATAAAACATGGTGCCCACTCACACCTGATTGTCGTCACATTGATTGAAAACACCTGACTCTAATGTCCCCTTCAAATTAATTCTAATCCTAGAGGTTCACATACTTTTGCCACTCACTAATATGTAATATTGGATCATTTTCCTGAATAAATAAATGAGCAAGTATAATATTTTTGTCTCGTTTTTAACTAGGTTCTCTTTATCTGCTTTTAGAACTTGTGTGAATGTCTGATAATGTTTTAGATCATATTTACGTAGAAATATAGAAAATTCTAAAGGGTTCACAAATTTCAAGCACTAATGTACCGTATTTTCCGGACCATAAAGCGCACCGGATTATAAGACGCATTAAATGAAGCAAAACTCTTAAGTTCCGTCGGAAGCTCAGTTTGGTCTTTACCTGGCGCAGGGCGTCTTCTTGCTTCCTCCACTTCCGTACCATTGATTCGTTAATGTTGAATTCTCTCGCAGCTGCTCTATGTCCATGTTGTACTGCGTGACTGATAGCATTGTGTTTGAAATCCGCTTCGAAAATGAATGAATGAATGCACGTACCATAATGCTGAAGCACATACCGTATTACCCCGCTATGCTGCGCACTACGGTGGCCGTAAGCTTCGTAACTTACCAAGGCCATGCTAAAACATTTTGACAGATTTATGAGCGCCGTGTACCATCTACAATCGGTTCTAGGTCAGAAGGCTCAACCAGAATTAATTCATACATTAGACGCACCGCATTTTAAGGTGCACTGTCGATTTTTGAGAAAATTAAAGGATTTTAAGTGCGCCTTATGGTCCGAAAAATACGGTACTCTCTACTCCTCCGATCAGCCATAATATAAAAAATATTCAGTAGGATTATGCACCCTGCCACACTGCAAAAAAATATTCAGAAATGGTTTGAGGAACATAAAGAATTCAAGGTGTTGAAGTAACCTTCAGATTACTCAGATCTCAATCCAATCGAGCACCTGTGGGATGACAAGCAAGTCTGATACATGGAGGTCCCACCTATTAACTTGCATGACTTAAAAGATATGCTGCTAACGTCTTAGTACCAGATACCACAGGACACCTTTGGAGGTCTTGTAGAGTACATGGCTCTCTGAGTCAGAGGCTTGGCAGTAGAAGGGTACTTCATTACATGTGTTTTTGATTTTGACTTTTTCTTTACTGACGTGTGTGTGTGTGTGTGTGTGTGTGTGTGTGTGTGTGTTTCGGGGCTCAGTATGTTGATAAGCATGTGTCTAGGCAAAATCAGAAGAACTCAAAAACAAAATGTCTCCAGAACCGTAAAGGTAAACCAAGCAATAGACCAGCATTGACCAACAGAAACCACCTTAGAGCCGCACTCAGCTAATGCTGCTCTGTGATAAATACATGGAGATCTCAGCTGTTGCTTGTTTTAATTCAATTAGTCTGTTCAGTCTATTAATAGTCAGTGTTTGTTATTGAATCCACAAGAGTCGTTAGAGTTCTCTTTTTATAGCTGGATTTAATCCTACCTAAAACGTGTTATTCTACCTGTTTTATTTGATATGGTAATTAAAATGACGCAATACTCGTCACTTTTGAAATATGCCGACAAGTAGTTTGGAGCTGCTGTGTTGCGTGCATTGTAAGTGAAATAGAGCCGAGGTGCCAGCGTTTGTTCTGTCATTACTCAAAGCCTGGCACCTTATAAGATGTGATGATATTTGAAACAGGCTGGTGTATTTATGGAGCTGTGATGTGTTTTTAAATCAGACTGACCCTTTAGAAAGCTGTATGGAACTGATGCATGGAAATTTTGTTTTAATGCTGCTGCTCAGCTTGGGCATTTACAGAGTCTGTTTTTGTTCTCCATTCCAGTTGAGTTCTATGATTGATGAGGATATACGAGTGGATTTGCTAAACAAAGAAACATACTGCATCCTCTGGTAAGGTGCTTGATTGATGATCCTTCACTGCACATTTCTACTAATGACTCTCACTCCAATCACAGACTTAGAGTCATACGTACTTCTCGCATGGCCTGATTGCTTTCCGAAACCTTCTGTAATTGCTGGCTAATACTGGAACCTTCGGATTGTGTTGGGTAAGGTAATATTTCCCTCAGAGCTGGCAAATGACAAATTCATTTAGCGTTTTGGAGCAACAGTAGAACACACTGTATAACATGAGTCATAATTAGCAGCAGGGGCTCTCAAATCGCACTGCCACGTTCTCGTTCCTGCTCACAAAAGCCAGCGACTGGGTTTCCACGTCTTCATTAAAGACGGGCTTAATTATAGAGATTGTCTTTAAAAATCCACTGTTATAAACTGTTCGTGTGTAGATTGTTTAACCATTAGCCTCTATAGGAATGCATACAGTGCCCCTGACCAAGTCTCGTAAGCTGCAAGGTTGGGAACATGGTATCTGCATTATGCTAATGAGCACAGCACGGCAGAGCTGCAGCAGCCAGATTGCACCAGCGTCCTGTAAATTATGGATGCAACCTGTGATGTCTGTTGGAAAAAAAGAAAAGGGAGGATCCTGAAGTCATGATTATCAGATTATTCTCTTCCTCCCGGCTCCCTCTCTTACTTCACCAAATTTCCTTATCATGCCTCATGAGCAAACTTGCACACAAGCTGCACTGTGTAGCTCCAGTCACATGACAAATGGAGGTGCTGACGAGGGTGAATGCCAGGCTTGGTATTTCCTGAAGTTTCATAAACACAAAAACAGTGGCTGTAGCGGAAAGTAAAAACCGACGCAGGCTTTTGTCACGTTGCTCTCGGGTTAGGAACTGCAGTTGACTGAACTGTGTTTAACTTTATGTAGCGTTACCTCCTGGCACACTGAGCGTATGGTTCACAGCATGATCTACCAGTTTTGGAAATTGCTGATTGCTTCAGATCTGTGTTTGCAAATGTGTGAATGTGTCAGGATATTATATTAATCATTTTTACTCAGTGAACCAAAATCAAGAATCTCTTTTCCCCCTACCCGTACCCATCGCAGTGGGCGATTGCTAAAGATTATAAACCAATTAGCCCAGTAATTATATGTAGCCGGCCCCTAACAAGAGAAGAAATGATTGGGGGATAAAGCACGATTAAATTAATCCATGCTTTGTTAAGTGCTGCAACCTTTTATGTAAGTCTGTGTGTAGATGCAGCACGCAGTTCTGAAAGCTTTGAGATAGTAATTAGAGGTTCTTCGGCAGTAATGAAAATGAAGCACTCGTATTTGGTGATAGGCTTTATCAGTAAAGAATCCTGTTATATAACAATGTCATCATTTCACTGCTCACATACATGAACGGGGGAACTTTCGGAAGGCAGAGGAAAAGAAATTGGTAAAGACGAGGGACAGGTCAGTGGTGTTCAGTGGTGTTTGTACCTCACTCTCTGTGTAGATGTGTATGTGTGTCTGTGTATGTCTATGAATAATGGAGCCATTGTTCGGCTGTGTGAGCACTGCTGTTGTACACTGGTTGTGTGTTTGGTGGACTTGCTTTGGGGTCTTCTTTTAATAGCATTAACCTTCAGTCTTATGAGGCGAAACTACAATGAAGAGGCGTAGTCCAAAAAACAACTCGTTCAACCCAGTTAAAAAGCAATATGTGTGATGCAGCTATTGCCAATGCAACGAGACATGACATTTGACTTGAGGTTTGCTCAATTTAATACAATGAATATCAAATACTTTTGGTTTCAGTAATGTCCTATTAAAGCTGGGCAATACTTGATGCTTGTGCAGCTTAGGATTGAGATGGGCAGATGAAGGTTAACGGATGTGTGCAAAGGCTCAACAGTAGAAGCTTGACAGCTGCAGGATTTGAACTCTTTTGTTTAGTAGTCTAGAGCCTTAACCACAAAAACCAATGTCACACACACAAAAAAAAAACATTTCATGATAATTGAAGACATATTCGAAATGTGTATGTATTAGGTTTACTGTGATTTACTAACAAATTGCCAACAAAGGACTGGAAACACAGACAGGGTTAACAGGGTAACAACAAGAAACAAGAGGGAAACTCAAACCACTGAAAATATTTTTTAAACATCAAATAATTTGTTACTGTGAGTAATAATGCAGCTAGTAAATTTTTGTGGAATTGACTGTAACCATAATATGTCATTAATAATTGTCTTAACTTGCACTGAAAGTGCTGAAATTGCAACCCAATGTATTTCAAACCCTAACCCTGACAGACACACTATAACAAAACATACTGAGGATTTGCTGACTTGAAACGTACACCATTAGTTAGAACCAGGATTGGTTTGGATTTTACACAGTGGATATGATAAGATTTTTTTTGTTTTTTTGGAAAGCAAGGTAACCCATCTTATGGACAGCAATTCTGTTTAACCACTGAAAAAGGAAGCTTTCCAAAGAATGCACCAAAAGCTAGATAGCATCTGTCTAAACCAGGATTGCATATACTGTGAAATTTTATCCAACCAAGGATATGACAATAATCAAACAGCCAAAAACCAACAAGAATGACTTCTATAAACAGTTGATCCTCATTACCAAGTCACAAGGGGCGGCATGGTGGCTCCGTAACACTGTTGCCTCACAGCAAGAAGGTCCTGGGTTCGATCCCACAGTCCAAAGACATGCATTAAGTTAATTGATTATGCTAAATTGGCCCCCAAACTGAGTAGATGTGTGACTAGTCTTGAGGTAACTTTGTGTAGTGATGTAACCTCGTGTGTGTCGCTGAAACGGCCATCGATGTTGACAGCGACATTTAAATAAAACCACAAATATTTTTCTAACCCCCAAATTCTTCTGCAGGGGGACGATAGAATAAAAATATCAGCCTTTTTTGGCCTAATTGTAGTGATTTCTAGTCAGAACCACATTTTAGTAACTATATTTATATAAGCATTATTATGTTATTAATGGACACTTGGGATCTTGGTGGTGTTATTTACTTTTTTAAACTGTTGACATTTTGTTAAGGTGCACTTTAATAAAGATTATTTAAAATTGTGCTGTTGGCCTCTACTATTGGGTACTACTTTTGCTCTCTGTCAATTCTGTGCATATATTTTTTTTATCCTGCTACATTTTATCAGTAGAGAAATTAGTTTGTTTGTTGCGTATTTTGTTGATGAATTAAGTAGGTCATCTAGCTGGATGTTATGGATACTTGTTTTAAGGATAACACTATTCCAAATCTAACTGATGATTTAAGATGTACTTTAGACCGCATTGACCTTAGGAAAGAGGAAATGTGGGTGTAGAGTCTAAGATCCATGATCCATGAGTGGCATCACTGACAGAAAGCACCAACCAAAATGTCTGATTATGAATGGAATTAAGAGGAATTGGTTTTGTCCCCTTTGAACAGACCATGCTAAATAAAATAAAAAACCTTTCAATTTCTGCAAACAGAGTAGCGGTTATATTGGAAAATGAATAGCTTGTGCATCATTTGTGACAAACTTGTCTTGTGCTTGAGAAGATGCACAATGACACCTATTGTAGTATTAGCACTGATGACTTTCCCCTCGGTAGTGGTTGCTTTCAGTGAGCATCTCGAGCTTCAGCCTCAGCTAAGTGAGTGTGAGCAGTGGTCAAACATGAGCAGATGGATCATAAATAACGGGTGTGAATTTGCCAGGCTCATTGCTTGGTGGTGCTTCTGAGCTCCAGTCACATCCCTGCTTCTGTGCACTTTTAACCTTACTCATGTAGACAAACGAGCGCATGAGTCCTCTATTCAGAGAGGGCTGAGGATGTAGAGCGGAGACAAACAGCATTAGTGGGAAAAGCAGATGATGGAGTTACTGAATCTCTTAGCTCCCAGACATGCGTGTAACCATGGAGCAAGCTGATCCGACTGATCTCATTTGTTTTAGATCATAACATCTGCTTCCATGTTAGAGGTTTCTTCTATTTCCTCTCAGCTGCAGTTCACCTCCACAGCTCCACCAACCTGCCTGTAGTGGAAATCAGCCTGACTAGAGTGTAATCTGTACAACTGGTGCACTTTCCTGGATGAAATAGGCGTGTGGTGCATCTCATAGATGCTGCCATTGTGTAACATGCTGTAAATATTCGTGACTTCAGAGCAGGCCGAGACATGATCTCATCCTCTCCTTCCAAAGCAGTACATGTAGGCACAGGCAATGCTGAAGTAAATCACCTTGTTCTTTGTAGGCTCATTAGACACTTTTTCTTGGAAAGATATGAACAAAATACTTCTTGTTCTTTTTTTTTTTTACAATGCAATTGCGTGATTGTATACAGTATTTGTGTGCTGGCTAAATATTGAACAGTTTACTGATCTGAGTGCGGGTTTGTCTGATCAAAAAAGGTCATACTTTAAATGATCTTTCATTTTTTAAGGTTTAGCTATAGTGATTGCACCAGATGTATCTACAAAGCTATGGTTTTCAGTTCTTACTAATTAAATAATTTACTGCAGATTGATTACATTTTCACTGCAGACCACATATGCAGTCTTTGCACTGCACATCCCTGACCCCGTTTTACTGCTCTGCCATCTGGAAACAATTAAGTCTATGCAGTCTGATTGTGCTATATAATACGACCCACAAAAATGTATAAAGTCTTCATACACTTTATCTGTTAAGTTTTATGCATGTTTCAAGTTTCCTAAATGTATCAAAATAGCACTGGAGATGCTTTTAGTGCAAAAAGGTGTCAGTTTAATTATGTTCTTATAGTTATTTAGGGAGGTGCATGGGTAGCGCTACAGCAATTTGCTAGGCCAGCTCTGCAGTGACCCATGTTCAAGTGCCTTATGGCTGTACTGGCATCATACACACATGATTGGCCATGCCTGAGGGAGGTGAGGCCTGTCAAGGGATCATTCCATGGGTACTCCTGTTTACCCTGCAGTGAATTAGTATCCAGTTCAGGTCTTGTTATAAGCCTGTTGCCCCTGCCCCTTAACCACCCATTTAGGAAAAATGTATTTTGATGCACAAGTTTTGCACAAGTTTTTACAGTCTTACAGTGTTATTGTGATTTAAATTGATTGTGCTTTTGATGGCAATATACAGTTCTGTGCAGAAGTTTTAGACTGCCATTAGGTTAGATATAGCATATATAATTATTTCTCAGAATGCAATCAGAGAATACAGGAAATGCAGTATTAGTATTAAACCTGAGGCTACAGTGGCATGTTTTTTGTAATAGCAATAGCAGCATCTGGCGGCTTCATTGGAATGCCAAGTTGCCCCTTCTACAGTCTGAAGAAGCTTGATCAGGAAAGGTCTTTTTGGAGCTCCAAACAAAACAAACAAAAAATCTAATATTGGACGGTACAGTATGTAGGCATATAGCATAGTGTCAAGTCAAGTCAGATCTATTTATATAGAGCTTTTTACAATGGAGCATTGTCTCAAAGCAACTTTACAAGTTTAGATTATCTCCTAATAACTACGTCCAATCCCAAATTGAGCAAGCCTAGGGCGACAGTGGCAAGGAAAAACACCCTAAGTGTTATGAGGAACAAACCTTGGGAGGATCAAGACTCAAAAAGGGACCGACCCTCCTTGGGCGGAGTAGATGATAAATGTAAGAATGAAACTAAGTTATGGTTCAAAGTTCAAATAAAATGTAAAATATGCACATCGGCATTAAGTAGTCCGATACACAGAGTCACTCTAGGATCCTGAGTCTAAGCAGGAAAGTTGTTGGCGGCACTTCGACCCCAGATAACTGGAGGAGGGAGAGAGTGTGTGAAGGATATGTCTGGTTTCTTTTGATTACTGTTGATAAAATTCTATAGTATATCTATATTAGCTTAATAATTGATATATTAGTGTAATAATTTTTGAGCAAAGTGATTTTTTAAAATTATTATTATAGTTCATTATGTACTTCTTTTAGACTATCAAATTTGTTGTATCTGTATCAGAAATGATGTAAACAGACAGATAGTCTGTCTTGTTTACCACCATAGTTCATTATTTTACAACACAGTATGTTAATCTAGTGGTACCTCAGTTCTTCGTTGTTAATTTGTTCCAGATAACTTGTCGAGAACTGCAAAAAAGTACCAAGCAAATTCTTCCCATAAGGAGTAATGTAAATTGAATTAATTCGTTCCAGACCTCCAGAAAATCCACACTGTATAAGGCATTATATGCATTAATGGAGATGTATTGTACAGCTGCTTCCTGATTTATGATAAGGATGTGTTCATACAAATTCATCATAAGTTAAATGTATCATGAACTGAGGAGTTTAATATAGTCCATTCAACTTATAGTTATAATTATAGTCCGTCCAACTGACAAAAAGCTGAGTTAAACATTTACGTTAACTTACATTTGGTCAAAATTGTTAACACAAAGATTTTATAATAAAGTGTTGACAAATCTCATGTAATTTAGTGAGAAATGTAGTGAAAGTGAAAAGTAAAAGCAAAACACTTACTGTATTGGTGAACTCAGGGTTTTACCATAGCTGCTAATTCTAACTACAGCCTGTATTCCAGAGGACTCGGGTCCTTTTGGTTGGGTATAATCAATAACCATTTTAGGACCCACGGGGACTTATTTGCCCTAAGAATATAGTACTGTAGATGTAAAAATAAAGAAAAACACAAGAAGTACAGTGGAAACTCTGCACTAAGCAAGACCTGTTGTGAATCTGAATCACTGAATCACTGTGTACTGAATCGTAACTAGTGAATCGATTTTCGGCTGGAACGAGTCCCGTGGCTCGACTCATACAAGTTTAAGCAAGTGCACTGAGTACCAAGCAAACAACGAGAAGCGAGATGCATTTTTCTAGTCACAATGGGTTGAGAACCAAATTAGACAAATTCCGAGGTGGTCAAGAACCGAGGTACTTCTGTACTTCAATGCATAAGTACTTTTCTTTGATTTCTCAGTGATATCAGTGAGGTTATCCAGATTTGCATAGACAAGTGCTATCAGTTTTTATTTTACAGAAACTTCTTCTCCGTCTAATGGTGCACTAAGGCCAGGTGGCACATGAGAATCTGAAGTGTTTATCTAAAGGGTGTGCAGGAGCTCAAAGCAGGCATCGTAAAGCCATTGGCAGTCCTGTTCAACCATATTATATGCCTTCCTTTTTCTACTTTTACCTTGCCACCAGGTAAACACTGAAAGCAAAATCCCTGTCAATGGTTAACTCTGAGGAAGCTCAGGCATGTTTTATAAGGCGAGAAGTACCTCAAGGCTGTGCATTAACAGAGTGTTTCAGATCAAGGTTCAAGTTTATGGAATAGCATTGCCAGAAGAATTCTGTAATTAGCATTTTAGCGCTTGGTAGTACTTAAGGAAGCAAATTGCAAAATAAAATGAGCAAACATTTGTTTTAACTGCTGGTTCTCTTTACTCCTTGTTTGTAGATCAATGTATAGACTTAAATCATTTAATAAAACTACACTAATGGAATGTTATGTCAGCTCACAGCTGTTTAACAGGGCTTACTATGTGTGAGTGAGTTAGGTGTGTAGCCTGTGCTCGGAGTTCAGCGTGTGTGAAGGCCCTCATTAGCGGTCCTGGTCTGGGTGAATGCAGTGTGAGGGTTAGAGTGAGCCGGGCCTGTGTGGGCTCCACTTCTCACTCGATTACACACTTAATCAAATTGCCTGGTTGTTTATACTCTCTACACTCCAGTGTCAAAAAGCGATCCCCATTCATTCAGACTGTGCTCCTGGACACCCTCCTCTTACCTCTTCCACTCTACCGTCCTTTCTCACCCTGCTCAGTGGAAACGCTCAGTCAGTGCTATATATTTAAACTGTTTTTAAGCTCTGACGGTATTATGAAGTATCCGCTTGGAATCCCTTAAGGTATTGATACCGCAGCTTCAAGAGCCACCTGACACAATAACTAAAGAAATAGAAATGGCATCTGGGCAGTTGTGAAAACAATCCATTTTCATTTCCTGTCAGAAGTGCCGAGATCATCAGAAATGTCACTGTAACCGAACCGGGCTCATTGTCTCCCGTCGGAGTCACCTCCACCTCCGCTGTGTGTTTACGCTGTGACACGCTCTGACTGCCGCAGGAGCAGATATGACATCATTTGTACCACAGCTGTGGGCTGCACACGAGGCGTGCAGAGGGAACAATTGACCAGGGGCGACACAGGAAGAGCTGACTGACCTGATTGCTCAGCTGCCCAAGCAACTGGGAAGGAAGGCCTAAGGCGGGGTGGTAGATTAGAGAAGGGGTGGTGCTGGTTAGTGCCCCCTTCCTCTCTGCACTTCTTTTCCCCAGATTCCTTCATGTTTACCCAGGCCTTTTCTGCTCTGCCGCCTGTCTGTGTGTCCTCGTAAAAGCAGATTTGTACGTGAAAAATGATCCAGCTTTCAGATATGGGCTTGTGGACACACCTGATGGGTCAAATCTCCTGATAGACCTGGAGTGAGACCTGTGTTGATTTCAGTAAACAGACAGGGACATGTGGACTGGAAGACACTGCTTACTGCTTACCTGTTGAGGAATATATTTTGTGTGCTCAAATGTAGCAGCCATTTGGTTATAGTATATCTGGTCTGCATTAGACTAGCAACAGAATTGCCCTTTAGTAAACCCACCTTTGTGGTAAATTTGTTTGTTGTAAATTTATTTCTGTAAACCCTTAAATTATCTACTAAATATTCATATGAAGAAAATCTAAACAAAACATGGTCATAATTGTATTTTTTAGTTCAGGAACTCATCCATGACTTCCTATTTTACTAGGCTTATTTCTTGCCAGGCTAATAAATACTAAGCTAGGCTAGTCATTCATTTATCAACAAGGACAGGATTAGAGAATATGCAAGTAAAGTTAGATAAAGGTATGTAGACCTTCATAAATCAGGCTCAAATCATTATAGAAATGCAGATGTCCACTGTCCACTGGGAATGAGTGCGAAAAAACCAACCAGAGGCAGCTTGGCAGAGCTGGGATTTGAACTGACAAACCTTCAATTAGTAGTCCAAACAGGTTCCACAACTCTAATTTAGGACCTTGAATAATCTGAAGAGATTTACTGAGATTTACCCTTTATTGAGGAGTGTCTCTACAACTTCAAATGGAATTATAGGGGAAGTCGGGTTGTTTTGTTAAGCAGAAGCCAGTAATTGTGACAAATTATTTATTAGGATGAATTTACTTTAAACAAAGGTTAATTTGCTCTCATTGTCATTATGAAAGTATGCTAATTAGCCACAAAAGTTGTTTTCATAGTATTTTTTTTGCCCAGCTTCACCAAGGGTGCTTCCAAGTGAGCAGTAGCTGTCTGTGTATCCATCACACGTTAGTTTAGTCTAAATTCCATACATAGCTTTTAATTATTGAGCCTACAGCTGCTTCATAGAAAGCTCCTGTGAATGTGATAGAGCTTATTTTCCACCACGTATACATAGATACATCGACAGCTGGAAAGGGCATGATGCGGATGACCTGCTATATGCTCACTGCTATATAGAGGAAACGGTGCACAATAGCACTGAAGATTGATGCTCTTTGTTAAATCAGTGAGTCAAGATGCGTTGAATTACATTACATACATAGTTCTGCAATGGCTAGGTTTGTGTGATTAATTTTGTTTCACATAACTAGTTTAACTGACAAAACAGTACTGTTTTAAAGATTTATGCATATACAGTGGGGCAAAAAGTATTTAGTCAGCCACTGATTGTGCAAGTTCTCCTACTTAGACAGATGAGAGAGGTCTGTAATTTTCATCATAGGTACACTTCAACTATGAGAGACAAAATGAGAAAAACAAATCCAAGAAATCACAATGTAGGATTTTTAAAGAGTTTAATTGAAAGGAAATCATGGTGGAAAATAAGTATTTGGTCAATAACAAAAGTTCAACTCGATACTTTTCCTGTAACATAACCTTTTTTGGCAATGACAGAGGTCAAACGTTTCCTGTAAGTCTTCACCAGGTTTTGCACCACTGTAGCTGGTATTTTGGCCCATTCCTCTATGCAGATCTCCTCTAGAGCAGTGATGTTTTGGGGGGCAACACGGACTTTCAACTCCCTCCACAAATTTTCCATGGGGTTCAGATCTGGAGACTGGCTAGGCCACTCCAGGACCTTGAAATGCTTTTTACGGAGCCACTCCTTTGTTTTGCCCAAGCAGTGTGTTTTGGATCATTGTCATGCTGGAAGGCCCAGCCACGTTCCATCTTCAATGCTCTCACTGATGGAAGGAGGTTTTGACTTAAAATCTCACAATACATGGCGTCGTTCATTCTTCTCTTAACACGGATCAGTCGTCCTGTCCCCTTTGCAGAAAAACAGCCCCAAAGCATGAGGTTTCCACCCCCCATGCCTCACAGTAGGTACGGTGTTTCTTGGGATGCAACTCAGCATTCTTCATCCTTCAAACACGAGGAGTTGAGTTTTTACCATAAAGTTCTATTTTGGTTTCATCTGAACACATGATATTTCTCCCAGTCCTCTTCTGGATCATCCATATGCTCTCTGGCAAACTTCAGACGGGCCTGGACATGTACTGGCTTAAGCAGGGGGACACGCCTGGCACTGCAGGATCTGAGTCCTTCTTGGAATAGTGTGTTACTGATACTGATGGTAGCCTTTTTACATTGGTCCCAGCTCTCTGCAGGTCATTCATCAGGTCACTCCATGTGGTTCTGAGATTTTTGCTCAGCGTTCTCATGATCATTTTGACCCCACGGGATGAGATCTTGCGTGGGGCCCCAGATCAAGGAAGATGGTCCTTCTATGTCTTCCATTTTCTTATAGTTTCTCCCACAGTTGATTTATTGACACCAACCTGCTTTCACTATTGTAGATTCACTCTTCCCAGACAGGTGCAGGTCTACAGTTTTCTTCTGGTGTTCTTCGACCGGTCTTTGGTCTTGGCCATGGGTTGAATCTAGAGTCTGACTGTTTGAGGCTGTGGACAGGTGCCTTTTATACAGATAACGAGGTTTTAAACAGGTTGCTATTAAATACAGGTAACGAGTGGAAAACAGAAGAACTTCTTAAAAGCAGTTACAGGTCTGTGAGAGCCAGAAATCTTGCTTGTTTTTGTGGCTGACCAAATACTTATTTTCCACCATTATTTTTACAATTACATTCTTTAAAAATTCCTACAGTGTGATTTAACTGAATTTTTTTCTCATTTGTTCTCATAGTTGAAGTGTAGCTATGATGAAAATTACAGACCTCTCTCATCTTTCTAAGTAGGAGAACTTGCACAGTCAGTGGCTGACTAAATACTTTTTTGCCCCACTGTAAATTATTTGTGTTGCAGTACTAGTGCATGTCAGCTTGTGGTCTGATCCGGAATAATTATGTCTGGAATCTGAGCAAGTGAATTTTCAGCTTGTATGGCCCTCCTATTGAAATAAAATGAACCACTTTATTATACAGAAATGTGCCATCTGATCAGCGTCAGTTCACTTTCACGACCAAGGTCTGACCAATTACAATACATTATCTCATGCATACAGCTTTCTTGTGAAAATACCCTTTATATTTACAGTATAGTAGCCTAAAAAGACTATGTAATGTCCAGGCAACGTCTATTTTGGTCAATGTCCCGTTTCACACAACGTAATGCAGTCATTGAACAGCGCATACCTGTATTACTAGTAATGTCATACTTGAGTGTATATTATATTTATATTATATTATGCTTTGGGTAAGAAAATTAGTTGATTGTATTTTTTTTTTTTACAAAATGTCAGATAATAGCCTACAATCTATGTACTCATTAATGTACTGTCATGTCTAATGAATTCATGTCATTTGAAATAATATTAAGAATTCTTCATAGATGTACCTGTTATAATAAAAACAAAAAAATACATAAAATAAATGTCCCTTGCAATTGGAAATAAATGTACTAAGTTTAGGCCTTCACTACACTTGGTTATCTTACTGTGAAAATGTCAAACCTTAATAACTTTATGAATGTGCAAGCGGTGAATGTGCCTGTATGTCAGGCTTGGTGATGACCCTATCTTCCTTTATAAATTAGTTTTCAGGCTTCGTCTCTATGACAGGCCTTCATCTGTTAGTGTCCCTCAGGTCTAGCAAAGCTGCTCTTCCTAGTAACCCACACAAAATGGACGTCAGTCTTAGGAGAGTTCACCTCCTTAGCCCCTCAGCCCCTCAGTCGTGTGGGAGTTTAATTACTCCAGCAAACCACAGACTGCAGCATTTACACGCTCATAACCACACGCATGTTCCTACTTCCTGTACTCGTTTCTCTTCTCCATATGTTGTGTGGTTTTGGATAGGTAAGCAGTTGTAGGATCAGGACCAGGAGTGAAGGGATGCGGCAATGCAGGCCTGACAGATTACTGCCTGCCCAATAAGGATTAAGCACCAGTTCAGTGGGAGCCCTGGCCTTTGTTGTCTGCTTAATGAACTTAATTACTAGGAGTTTAGTCCATCCGTGCGTGGTTGAGGTGTAACTTCAGAGCTGTTATTTGTCTCACCACCAAGTGGTTAAGTCTTTATTGTGTTGCCAATTCATTGAGTTGTCCATTAAATAAGAGGCTCAAGAAGGAGGTATGACATCCTATGTGCAGGTGTTTTATCAGCCTGTGGTTGAGACAATCTCTATTTCAAGAATGTAAACTGTTTTTTAGTCTTAAAGTGGTTGAAAATTTTGAAGAAGTCAGTCTAGAGCATTCGGAAAAGGTTTATTGTTATTATAGGACAGTAATGAGAACACAGGTGAGAGTTTGACTACTACATAACAGGATTTTTATCAGGATTGAGTCTGTTGTTCATAAAGTTGCTCAACGTGAATATTTTCATCAGACTTAATCAGAGCTAAATACAAAGTGCAGCCGAACTAAAATGGCTTTGTGATTATGAAACAAAATGTATAAAGTACCCTTTCCCCTCTCATTGGGGGAACCTCGGCTCCTGTCCTTGCTAAAGTTCCTACATGCCACTGAGTGGAGTCAGTGTTTAGGATTTACACTTACATTTACAGCATTTAGCAGACGCCCTTATCCAGAGCGACTTACAATTGATACAGTCCTACAATCCAAGCAATTGTGGGTTAAGGACCTTGCTCAAGGACCCAACAGTGGCAGCGTAGCACAGGTGGGATTTGAACCCTGGACCTTGTGGTCTATAGTCCAGTACCTTACCCGCTAGGCTACCGCTAGTCCATTTATTTTTGTAGAGTAGCCTTAGCATATTAGTCTCTAAAACCACTATGCTTGGCACTGTTGAGACAGTGAGATCTCAAACCAGCAACAGTCTGTGTTGAAACACATTGGCATTGTGTTTGAACAGATGATAGTAAGTGGAGTTTCACTTTTTCTACCAGCTTTTGATGGACAGCTAAAAACCTCCAGGCTGTTCTAAAACTCCAGGCTGTTTAAAGCTTGTTTCGGGTGGCTGCCTGGCTTCTGCTGGAGCATAACCCAGGCTTTACGGATGCACTAATACCATGTTCCACTTCTGACTTATGATAAGCCAATACTTGATCTGATCTGAACTGATGCTCACACCTTTGCAGTAAGCAAACTTCGTGCAGGCTTTTCATGTTATGTGAAAAGACATGTTGCTTTCTATGTTCCTGTGCAGTCTGTTCAGTCAGCATAACCTGTGTATCATCTGTGTATGGAAATCTGATCCGACACAGAGGCGACACTTTAATCAGCTGATAGTTCTGATAGCGGCATTCAGAACTGGAATGCTGCATGCCTACCATACGTCTTGCAAACATCACACTGTGAGCTATTGTGAGGTATTTCTTCTATCTAATTACCAGCTTTCCTCTCTCATTCCTGCAGTGAGGTCATGACAGTTTTTACCTTTTTTTCAGAAGCTTGACTGTTTCTTGTTTTCTTAATGCATGAGAAGAAACACTTTCATCCACTGTAGCATTAGCAACCACCCACTCAGGACACTTTCAGCATGATCCTCCCTCTCTTTATTTTTCTTGTTCTCTCTCTTTGTGAGTGGGAGAAAGATTACTGGAGCTGGTTCTGCACTCGCGGGCCTCCTCTGGGTGGCTGGCGCTCGTGTCGGGGGGAATTTCTGCAGACATTGTGCAGGTTTCTCAGATCATTACCAGCCCCCTTCACTGTGGCTTTGTTCATGAGCGCTCTCAGCCGGTAAGCTGACACACGGCATTTTGCCGTTGCGAACGCTGTGCGCCAAAACGGGACGTCGTGTCTTCTAATGCAGCTGTGCGCTTAAAACATGCGCAACTGTCACACCGCCACCAGTAGGGGCCTCCCCCCAGTCCGTCCATTCTCTTAAATCTGTTCGTCTAACAAAGCATCAGACAGCTTATTATGGAGGTGTGAAAAGACAGGAGCCTTGGCTTGCCGTGCCTTCCCGCTCTGCTGTGTTACTATTTGCTGCTAAGACGATGGGGCTATTGAAAGAGCTGGCACGTGTTTACACGTGTTTACAACACAGGGTATCGAAGGAAATGCTCGTTTCAGATTCTTGACATCTTTCTGTCAGAGTGAAGGGTTATTACTCAGCGCCGTGTCTCTGTGTTTATGCACTCCGGCCAGTTGTCGATGCTGAATGAATGGAATGGTAACACAAAAGTTTAGGTTTCAGTCTGTGCTGGTGCTCAGTGCTCTGGGCCCCTGGCAGGGTTCAGAGGTCACACTTGAGAGGCAGGCGAGCAGGAGCAGGGCAAATCCTGGAGCCCAGCTTTACACATTATGTCCGTCTGCAAGTCCTTTTTGTCTCCTCTCATCTTAACTGCTAGAGAACGTGTATGTAACCAAGGAAGTGTTGCCAGGGGAGATGAGTCCGGGTAAGTAAGGAGGAGCGGGCAGCGAGGCTTGAGTGGATGTTCTGTTTGGTATGATAAATGCATCACATCAACCATCGCTGATTATTTCCCCGCTCCAGGTCTCTTTCAGCAGTTTCTGTCTCTCTTGCTATTCCTAGGGGACGTATGTGCACTACACGGATTGCTTTGATTGTGTATGTGGGTGTGCGCGTGCGTGCGAGCACATGTGAGTGCTTCCATATGTCTAGACAGGAGCAGAACCCTGGGGGCCCCACACGTTTCGACTCAGGATATTAAATGACCTAATGGCCATGTTATTTGTGTAGGATTTATTTAGCGAATCTTGTGCAGAGGACCAAATCGTAATGAAGAGGGTATGAATGTTGATCAAAGGCTGGAAGAGTGCTGTCTGACTAAAGCACTGATCAAGCCATTGCATTAAACATCAGTGGACTCTGGGACCTGAACCTGCCATCTCTTAACTGTCTCCGATGTGCAGACATAGCTGAACAACCCAATATGGAAGCACCAGACTTCTTTCTAAGATCATTAACACTAGAGCAAAAAGGATAGCAGATACATAGCCGTACCTGTCAAGGACTATAGCATAATGCACATGTCCTCTTTTGCTACTGCTGTTTAATTTTGTCCAGATTGATAAAGTAGGTGTTTTAAAAGTGCTGCAGTGTAGCAGCTTGTAGTCAGTGATCATGTTTCTTTACCCCGGAGGCATGCTATAAGCATTATATTATTGTTTCATGCTTAACAGCCTGTTCTGTTCTAGCCCTTATCCAACAACAAGGTGCGGGTACCTGAACTGTTTTCCGTGCATAACCTCAGTCCTTGGCGAACAAAACCAGTTTGCTTCCAGCACTAAAAACCTGCTGGTCTGAAGCTGTGTTCTCAGGATAGTTTCCTGGCCTACTGTGACCCTGAACAGGCTAATGCTAACTAGTGGTCGATCGGGCATTTTTCAAGATGGCTTGTTAATGGCTGATGCCAATGCCGGTATTTAGAGAGCAGGGTGACCAATGGCTGATATGTAATGTCAATATCACACTTTTTTGCAATTGATAAGATAATATTAATATATGACACAAAATTGCTGAACTTAAATGAACATATTTAAACTATAAATGAACTGTCTCTGCCCTGTCTTTTTTATAAATAAAAATAAATAAAAAATGTTATTGCGCTTAATAACAACATTTATTACCAGATAACAGCATCTTCTTGTGAAAACGAAAATGTGTAAATCATTTTAAATAATAGGCAACGTTAAGAATAGTGCACATTTGTTTTAATCCCAATCTCAGTTAAGAACAGCAAGTTGTAATGGAGGAAACAAAGTTTTTTTGTTTTTGTTTTTGTTTTTTTTGAATAGTGGAGACAATGACATTTAATAAAAAAAAATTACATTAATTGGCCAGATTAATCGACCGGCCAATTAATCAATCTATCACTAATGCTAACAAAACTTTCAGAAGTTACAAACAGCTAACTAAAATCAGCATCATAAATCTGGTCATATATCTAATTGACATACATCTAAAGAGTGAGAGATCAAACTTAAATACATCTCAAAGCAAAACTTTTTTTTTTTTTTGGAATGCATTAGGAAATTCCCCCGTCTGATATTACAATGCTATGGGTCTTGAACTGGTTTAAGCATGTAATTAGAAGCTGTGCAGTCTATAGATTTAAAGGTGCACCATAATCTTCTGTTGCTATACTCTGGTATACAGCTACACCATCCTCATCATTTACAGTTGTAGTGAAAGCATTGCAAAGGTGGAACAAAATTTTATTTTATTTTGACTGTTTGGATTGATGCGTTAATGTGGCTTTGAATTTGATTTGAATTGTATATGTCATTTTATTTATTTATTTTTTTAATGTAAAACATTTTTGGGTGTAATTAGTGTATTAGACACTTTTTAAGATTCTGGAATTTTATGTACGAGTTCAGGTGTTTGTGTAGCCTCAGTTCTTCATGGATTCTACAAGATGTTTGTAAATTCCTTTGAGATTCTGCTCCATCTTGAGATGTTCATGAAACCAATTGTTTGAGACAAATTGTTGTCTTGTGATATGGAGCATCATCAGCTGGACGTAATTGTTAGAAGATGGGTAAGTTATGGCCATGAAGGGAGCGCATGGTCAGCAACAGTGCTCAAATATTCTCCACATCATTACACCACCTCAATCAGTCTGGATTGTTGACACAAGGCAGGTTTCCATCCATCCTGCTGATGATGCCAAATTCTGACCCTACCATTTGTGTTCCTTGGCAGAAATTGAGGTTCGTCAGACCAGGCTATAGTTTTGGTAAGCTTGTCCTTACTGCAGCCTCAGCTTCTGTTCTTGGCTGACAAAAGTGGTACCTGATGTGGCCTTCTGCTATTATAGTCCTTCTACCTCAGTGTTCGAAATGTTGTGCATCTTGAGATGCTCTTCTTCTCACAGTTGTAGAAAATGGTTATATGTCAGCTTGAACCAGTCTGGTCATTATCAGTTGACCTCTCTCATCAACAAGCCTTTTCCTTCCACAGAACTGCCACTCACTTTATGATTTTCTTTATTGCACCATTTTGAGTAAACACTAGAGACTGTTGATATAGAAATACTCTAACCAGCTCATGTGGCACCAACATTCATGCCAAAATCAAAATCACTTAGATCACAGTTTTTTCCTCTTCTGATGGTTGATGAGAACATTACTTGAAGCTGCTGATCCATAGCTGCACGATCACGGTTTCCACACAATTGGCTGATTAGATAATTGCATGAATGAGTAGGTGTACAGGTGTTCCCAATGAAGTGCTCAAAGAGCGTGTTAGTGTGTGCATGGACTCCATCACAGGGCTGGCAGCACCAGGGGACAATCTTCTGACTGGCTTCCTCTTCCTAAGACAGACCCAATTGTGTCTGCACGTTACACCTGGCCAGAGGACACTCTAGTGACTCAATTATGGGTCCCTGTGATAGTAGGCTAACAAATTAAGACTGCTGTGCCACAAGATCACTTTCAGCCAAAATATGGTACAGTGGTACTTCAGTTCTTGTCGTTAAGTTGTTCCAGAAGGCTTGTCAGGAACCCAAGATGACGAGTACCGAGCAAAGTTGTCCCATAAGGAATAATGTAATTGAATTAGTCTGTTCCAAACCCCCAGAAAATCCACACTGTATAAGGTATTACATGCATTAATGGAGTTGTATTGTACAAGTGCTTTCTGATTTATGATGGGGATGTGTTCCGACAAATCCATCATAAGTTAGATGTATCATGAACTGACGAGTTTAATATAGTTTATTCTGTGTAATAGCGGAGACGACCTTCTTGTCCAAAAACCTTCTTGGCCAAAATTATTAACACAAAGCTTATTTTACAATAAAGTGTTGAAAATCTCTTGTAATTTAGTGAGTAATGGACTGAAAGTGAAAAATACAAGCAAAACACTTACCCTATTGGGGAACTCAGGGCGCTAGCTGCTAATGCCAACTGCCCAGCTTGAAAGTGATCCGGAGGACTCCTTTCAGTTGGCTGTAATCATCAACCATTTTAGGACCCAAGGGGACTTGTTTGCACTAAGAATACAGTACTGTAGATGTAAAAATAAATAAAATCACGATTATCACAGAGCAGACAGATCTTCACTGAGAAAGAGCTATTGTGAGACTGAATCACTGAATACTAACTCATGAATCGATTTTCAACTGATGTGAGTCGTTTAAGCAAGTTTAAGCAAGTGCACCGAGTACCGAGCAAATGACGAGAACTGAGACACATTTTTCTAGTCATTCGAATTCGACGAGTTCCGAGTTCCCACTGTATTACTATATTTATTGCAAAGGTTTGGGCACCCACTGGTCAAATGACATGTTTTGTTGATTTATTAAATGAAAAGAAGTTAACAAACTGCAGGCAACATGTATAAATGTGACCTCATTTCATGATAATGCACCATATCATGAGAACTTTTAATGCGTAAAGTTTTTAACATATTGGAAAGTGTGTGTGAAAGCCCATGTTTAGTTTTACTTTACAGATGATCCAGTAGGGCTTTTTAGTCTTAGAACCCAAGACAGTTTAATATGATACTCCAGGTGTGAATGTGAGACATCAGATTTTCCAGATATGCTGTGATTTCAAAACTATTACTGACTTTGGACCTGTGTGCAGGTTAGTAGATATTAAGATGTTAAATAGCACAGGAAAAGGACTATTAGTGCAAGTGCTCTCCTTCTGTTAGTACTGAGACACTGACAGGAACTGCCTTATTACCTGAACTCGACTCCATGTCTGGGTGGGTGCTTGATACGCTGGTTGCCTTCCTCTAGCACAGCTTCAGGTGTCACGCTAGCTGGAGATTCACAGACTGCTCAGAGAGCTGCAGTTAGGCAGGAGAGCACAGTGCCAGAAGTAATAGCCACATGGCACTATCATAGCATCAGTGTGCTGAGACAAACTAAAGCTCTCACACGTGGCATATGCTGCTGTCTTGCATGCCCTCTTTAGTTGTCAGTATCGAGGTTTTTGCGCTGCTTAGTTTCGTTCTCAGTAGCACACATGAACGTTCTGAGCAGCATAATTGAGATCTTGAGATGTTTTATTCTGCAAATGAACACCCGGATGATGATTATCTGATCAAAAGCTGCATACTGTGTGAGCCCCGGCAGAAATCAGACCACAGAGATGCTCTGTCTGCATGCTGTAACAATTACATTCTGGAGGGGCCTGTGTGTTTGAGTACCATTCTGGTTATTGATGGGGTTTGTGGTAACAATTCCAAAGAAAAAGATGGAAGGACGGAGAGCGACAAGGAGACAGACAGAGAGAGGTAGAACACATTTGGGTTTCCTCCACGCTGCCTGACCTCCAGTGCTTTAGCCTGTAGATATGCAGTACAGAGTCTGTTCACTGTTCATCAGTGACCTGTCCACCCATAACCACACACATTTACCCTCCGAAACAAACCAGCGCTGTAAATGCCAGCCGTGGGAATAAGCTGGGATGTTCTACAGCAGGTATTTCCATGTTCATTTCTGTCTTTGTGTATATCCATTCTGTGCACATGTAACTTTAGACATAGTTGCACCTAGTATTTTTGTGTGGATATCGGGGATTGTAAATGCACTTAGACGGATTTGAGTGGTGGTGGAGGGAAAAGGCAAACAGAAAAGAATGATAATCAGAAAGGCCGCATGCTCAGTGCAGATATGCAGCTGTAGCAGTACTCCTCTGCCACACAGTGTCAAGCATATTGATCAGCTTCTTGTAATAGAGAGAGGGGCAGTGCGCAAAATCAATGCTCCCCCCACCCTCTCTCTTTCCCTGCCTTGGCTAACCTGCTGCCATTATGTGTAGTGACTATAAAACACCTCCGCTTTCTGTTCACTACCATGCTGGCTCTTAGTAAAGCAAACCTTGTTCTCAATGCTAAGTTGTTTGCTTTGTGACCTGCACACATACGGCTTTCCATTTACAACGCAATTATGTCTGCACAGGGAGTTATGAAAGAAATACTGTAAATGCAGAAATATTTGTAAATGACCCAATAAATTGTGAAAAGCTTCATGCTAGCTATATTTCCCAGCATAGTCTTTTTTTTTGCTGACATTTTTATTGCTGACCTACACTGTCAGTCAACACAGTTAGGGCACAAATTGCCGTGTAATCAGTGTCTCACATCAGTAGGTTATTAGCCAAAAGAAAGCCTTAACAGGTATCCATTACTAGAAAAGTATCACAAGATTCAAGGATTAGCCAGTTTGTGGACAGATCCAAACCACTGGTGTTAATTCCATTTCCATTTACAGCATTTAGCAGATGCCCTTATCCAGAGCGACTTACAATTGATACAGTCTTACAATCCAAACAATTGTGGGTTAAGGGTCTTGCTCAAGGACCCAACAGTGGCAGCTTGGCAGATGTGGGATTTGAACCCTGGACCTTATGGTCCAGAGTCCAGTAACTTAACCGCTAGGCCACCACAGTCCCATAAAAACTGGCGCCCGGTGGCACTGTTTACATTTACATCATTTAGCAGATGCCCTTATCCAAGGGTGACTTGCAGTTGATACAGTCTTACAATCCAAGCAATTGTGGGTTAAGGGTCTTGCTCAAGGACCCAACAGTGGATTTGAACCCTGGACCTTCTGGTCCATAGTCCAGTACCTTCCCATTAGGCTACCACAGTTAATTGAGTGAGTTGGTCAAGGCTCTAGTCTACTAACTGGAAGGTTGTGAGTTCAAATCCCAACCCCACCAAGCTGCCTTTTGTTGAGCTTTTGAGAAAACACCTTAACAATTAACTGCTTAATGCGAAACTGTTAAAGTCATTAAAATAACTATGGTGACGCCATGGCTATCTGTTCATTATTGTCTCTCTCTTATACTCAGAGTTATTCCTACTCTTTTGGTGGAAGGAATGGCATTTATGTCTCCCCTATTGATCAGTGATACTAGCCACTCTCAAGTCTTATGTATTTGTAACAGGGTCTCTAAGTTTATTGACCTGCCCAGTGGCTTTGTTTGAGCTGCACTTTGAAAAGAGACAGTGGCTGGCTTCATGTTTCAAAGAAAGCCTGAGCCTAGGTGTTGTGTAAGAGTGATTCTCTTTCTGGCTGGGAACTGGGAGTAGTGTGACACCCCAGTAAAGTCTTCGTATATCTTAATCAAAATATGATTTGGTAGGAGTTCATGTATGTCCAGTAGATTGTAAAACTGATCTGACTGTCATTTGTGTGCGCCATGTGGTAATAAGTGTGATTTTAGTCTGACCTGCGAATTAAAATCAGGCTTTTCCCTGTTAGACAAGTATTCATATTTGTGTGTCTGTGTTTTCTCACCCATATTTGATGCATATTAAGGAAAAGTTTAGTACTGACCTTTCCGTGTTTATTCTGTCTGCTGTCAAAAAAATCGTCTAGATGCTTTTTCTGAGTTGGTGTGTCTAGAATATGGCAGGTGGTCACCAGACTCAGGGTGAAAATTTGTTGTTGTGGATTGCCTGGCCTTGCCAGCGTAACACAATGCTGACATATCCAGCATCCTCAAACAGCAATGTCACAAATCTGCTAATCAGTCCCCATTGCTCGGAGGTATGAAAAATGTACAATTTAATGAAACCTCTTCTGCTCAGTTCAGTTGATGGTAGGGTATTTTTTTTTGCCAGCCCTCTCAAAACAAGATCGATCAATTAGTTCCAAAGGCAAATTAATGCAGCTAAATGAATCTGTGTCATATTGTTTTAAGTGGAAATCATCAATACTTAATAGGGAAAATTATTGATTTGATGCTGGAGCACAAAGATTGTGCTTATTATATGAGATGAGGGGAATCATTAGAGAATACTCTTTTAAAAATGAACCCCGGTGTGATTTTGTCTTGTTAAATTGATTTGACCACATTGTGGATAATGTAATAAGCCCCAAAAAGCAAACAGTGACAAATTGGAATCAATATGCAATTGAACAAGAATTGGGATATATCTATTATTAAGTTACATAAACAGATAAATTAAGTGTTGCAGGACAACTGTAGGTTGATTGCACCAATGCTGCTTTTTTTTGTCTGATCAGATGAAGTTCCATCATTTATTTCCTGTTTGGTATAACATGGCATCATATTGTTACCCTTTGAATGGTGAAAAAGAGAAATCACATGTAATATAAACTGAAAACAGTGCTGTAGCTCAGAATCAATGTAAAATTGAGTTCAAAAAGCCAACAGCAGGCTTCTATTGTGATTGCAAGCAGAGAATTGACTGATAATTAGTTGAAATCCTAGTGGTTTGTCATCCACATTTACAACCGTTATCGTCTTATAATGTAATCTACCCAGTGGTTAATTTTATGAGGAAACAATTTATTGGAGTTCATTACCCCGAAATTGGGGGGCTTATTGGTACAACAACTGAATACAAGTGAATAAATCGTTTCATATAATCTTAATGGCATGACATAAATTCAGCCCTATGTCACAACGCCACATGTTTTGTATAATGAACAGGGCTTTGCTCCTGTCCTTCTTGCTGTCATGCATGGCTGATTGCACACGCCCCGTACTCGACTGCATGCAGCTTTGTTTCGTTTATGTAAATCAACTGGCATGGGCTGCTGCATGACCTTATGGCAGTGCAGACCCCATGATATTGGTCCGAGCCTTTCCTTTCCAAGTGGCCTCATCTTAATGAGTGCGTGCTGTGCCAGACTTGGCTGAGCTAGGCCTCCCAGATATGGCTTGGAAGCCAGCCTCTGCTCTTCCATCACCGTCTAGCATGCCGTTCGTCCCAGCAGGATCAACTTTACCCTCTGTATCAGAAGCGCAGGAACCAGGGGGGCGTTTTGCTCCCTCATGCTCTGTCCCTTTCTGTCTCTCTTATGCACAGACCCAGGAGAGCGTGTGCGCGTCAGTGTCAAGTGGTCCCTCTGTGAGCAGATGCCTGACTTGGAGCTGGTTGGGCTCGGCTGGGCTTGGCCATGTTGGTTGTGGATGATGAATGGTGCTCACCTGGTGGTCTCTATGAGGGCTGGCAGTCTGCGCTGTGGGGGTCTCCCACCAGCCCAGCCAAGGCAGCGTGTGGCATTAATCAAACCTCTCCACCTGCCTCTCCCTCTCTCGCTCTCTTTCTTCCTCTTTACATATTTCCAACCAGGCCTGTCACTTGGACAATGGGCCTTTTAGCAGGACTGTTCTCACCAAGAATGAACAAGGACTCCGTGCCTGACACTTTCCAACACAGTGACCATTTTACAGCTAAACCCAGGAGTGTCAGCACACTTATGCAGTGGATGTTTAATGCTGTTAAGATGGTACAGACAAACCCTTTTCTTCCTCTGATAAGCCAGAGGCCAGAGTAGACTTGGGTTACTTAATGCACTTAACATGGTAGGCCTTTGCCCCGCACAGCCATCTAAACTACTCTTGGCTGTTTAATACTGGAGCTAGTGACACTTTCTGTTAAGGTCACTGAGCACATAATTAGATCCTTAGTGGGGCCCAGTACTCAGTACTTACCTTTGTGTGGACTGCTCTGAATGAGCATTATAAATGGCTCGTGGGTAAAAAAAAATTGTAGTTTTTTTCTCTCGTTTGGCTTTGTTTTTCCACTAGAATCGGTTATTGGGTGACATTTGACCACTTCATACTTTAATACTTGTAAAATAACCCCCTTACAAGTCCACTGAACTCCAACACACAGAGGAATTCCACCCTAAGACACATTTCATGTGTTTATATCGAAATATTTACAACATACTCTTCAATGGTGGTGTGAATTTGTTGTCGAGCGCTGTGTTTACGTTACAGTGGGTGTATAACCATTTCCTCACTTGGCAGCAATGCTGGCGCGGCTTCAATGGTGTTTAAATAGGAGAAACAAGCCCTTTTCAGTCATATGTGTTGTTGTACTTAAAAGCAACAGAACATTCAGAGAGAACAGAATCAGAATTTTTGTGAAGGAAATGGACCATCCTATTTCACAAAATCCTCTTTCACATTATGCAATTCTAAATGCATAAATTCTAAATTATGCAATTCTTCATGGTAACAGTACATATAACAACATCATAATTTTGGAAGAAAATACAGTTTTAAATGGTTAAAAATAACTGTTGGATAAACCAACGAATTGAATTGGTACTCATAGTAATGTGGAATTATAGTTTGTAAACTTAACGATTACATGCAGCGTAACCGTTAAAAAATAAAACATATAACACACAACCTCAAAGTAGCAGTTAATAAAATGCAACAATATAGTAAATGTAATAGGACAATATAACAATGTTGTAGTACAATAATATAATAAATACACCAAGAGTAATGGTGAACAACTTCCAGCCAGAACAAATGTAAACGAAACTCTATCCAAAGCAACAGTAATCCGTTCTACCTTACAGTAACAGCCAATTACAAAAGTCAGATCAAGTATTTTGAAACTCTTCTTTATAAACTGTGTAGTGTGACCATGTGTATACAATCATTAGTGCAGTGACATTCATTACCGTATTTTCCGGACCATAAAGCGCACCGGATTATAAGACGCAATATCAACGATCGGCTGCTAACGGATCTATTTTCATACATAAAGCGCACCGGGTTATAAGGCGCATGAAATGAAACAAAAACTCTTAAGTTCCGTCGGAAGCTCAGTTTGGTCTTTACCTGGCGCAGGGCGTCTTCTTGCTTCCTCCACTTCCGTACCATTGATTCGTTAATGTTGAATTCTCTCACAGCTGCTCTATGTCCATGTTGTACTGCGTGACTGATAGCGTTGAGTTTGAAATCCGCTTCGAAAATGAATGAATGAATGCACGTACCCTAATGCTGAAGCACATACCATATTACTCAGCGATGTTTCCTGACTACGGTGGCCGTGAGCTTCGTAACCTACCAAGACCGTGCTAAAGCATTTTGACAGATTTATGAGCGCTGTGTACCATCTACAATCGGTTCTAGGTCAGAAGGCTCAACCAGAATTAATTCATACATTTAGACGCACCGCATTTAAAGGCGCACTGTCGATTTTTGAGAAAATTAAAGGATTTTAAGTGCACCTTATGGTCCGAAAAATACGGTATGTCCTTCCATCTGCTAGCTTTCTTACAAACAGAATCATTTTAGTAAATGATTCAGCCAAACTTTCTGATGTGATGTGAAAGACATCATTTTAAAGTTTGCCACTGTTCAGCTGGAATCAGCATCTCTGAAATTAAGAACGCAAAGCAAAATCACGAAAGCCAAAAGTTGCATGCCGAATCCAGTCAGGAAAAAAGATCTGGTTTAAACCTTTAAAACTTTATAATGATGTTTTTCTGCCATGTCCACACAACAGAAGTGTGGTCGGAGGCTCATTCCTCCAATTATTACTTGTTATTAATGATAAAAAACACATTTTTAGTCTAAATGGAGCAAAAATATCAGCGTAACCTATACGATATGGGCGAATGTGCTTGACATCATAATCATTGTAATTCAGGTGTTTCATTTAGTCCCGTTGCCACAGGTGTATAAAATAAAGCACCTAGCCATGCAGTCTGCCTTTTAAAACATGTGAAAGAATGTGTTGTTCTGAAGCTCACTGAATTCAAGTGTGGTACTGTAATAGGCTGCCACTATTGCAACAAGTCAGTTTGGGAAATTTCGTCTCTGCTAGATATTCCATGATCAACTGTGAGTGGAATTATGGAAATGTGGAAATGCTCAGGAACCACAGCAACTCATCCATGATGTGGCAAACCATGTAAAGTTACAGAGCGGGGTCCCCGAGTGCATAATGCATAAAAGTCACCAATGCTCTGCTGACTTAACAACTGCAGAGTTCCAAACCTCCTCCGACATCAGCACAAAAGCTGTGCCCAAGGAGCTTCATGGCATAGGTTTCAATGGCCAAGCACCTTGCAAGTCTTGCATCACCCGGCACAGTGCCAAGCCACTGGACTCTGTGGCAGACTGTAAAGTTTGATGGAGGAGGGATAATGCTGGGCAGTTGGTTTTTAGGGCTTGGCCTAGGTCTATGGGAAGTCTTAATGCATAGGCATATCAAGGCATTCTGGACAATTATCTGCTTCCAAAGCTTGTAGAAAGCCTTGCCAAAAGAGTAGAAGCTGTTATAGCTATGAAGGGGGGTTGGTTGTGGTTATAGATTTGGAATTGGATGTCATAAAATCTCCTGTAGGTGTCCCAGTACTTTTGTTCTTATAGTGTATTTCAGCAGTAGGTGGTGCATGTGTGAATTATTAAAAAAAACACAACAAGCAAAGGCCAGTCATTGTGAAATAAGCTTCATTTCATTGTAAATGATCATTTACTCCGTGTGAAATTGTCCACCGATCCCCGAGTGATCTTTCTTGGATCAGATAAACCCCAGTGGCTCATTAAATATACATGCTGTGTATTGAGCATGCCAGTTAGCTGGGAGTGTTGTCGATCCCTGATAATTGCTTGCTGTTTGCAGTGCCACTGTAGCCCACCAGCCTCTGACGTCAGTTTCGCTACCATTGCAACTGTGTTGATCTCGAATCCAAGCTAGCGTGTTCTGCAGGCAGCAATAAAGCTGTGCTCTCGTGTACGTGTGTGAGTACACAGATGAAGGCGGTGATGCCACAGAATGTAGGTTCTGCGGCAGTGGCAAATTCCTCAGCCTTAGATACTGCTTCAGTGTTCAGTTTAGATCTTGCTCAAGCTGCTTTGATACCACACTGCCAGATCAAAACTCTCCTGCCTGCTACTGGATCAAACAGTTGAGCACTACCTGTGTGCTCTTAGATAAGGCATACCAGCAAGGGTGCCTGTGCCAATTAAAGAACACTGTGTCGGTTCATTTATTTAGTTGTATTTGGCAAAAGACACAGATTTGGATCTCAAAGGTAGATAATAAATTTTTGTGCACAGAGGCATTTTATTTATTAATAGCTTTTCTCTGTGTAATTAGGACTAGTAGGCAAGGCAGTACTGCCAGAGATACCGTGAGAAACAGCCAGAGCTGAGCCATGTGTGACTCAATTACTTGAGGCAAGAGGAGATCTAAGAAGTGGCTTATTACATTTTTTATGGATAAACTGTTGCAGAAAGCTCATAAATTCTAAAGCTGTTGCATGACAGAAACCTATTACAGCTAGTAAACATTTAGCCTAGGAACTGCAAATTTACTTCATTAGAATACAAGGGAATATTTTGGACGTGCCATTCATTTGTGGGTGTCTGAGCGTACACGTGCGTGTCCCAGTGGTGTGGCTATGTGTTTATTGGCTAATAAGTGGAAAACAAAAATTGGATACAGTGTTCCCCTGTCTGCAGATTTGTTGAAAGGCTTGAATTTCATTTGGGCTCGGAAAGCTGGCTTTCCTTTCAGGAAGTGTTCTTCCTCTCCCTTCTGTATAAACAGTGGAAAAGGGACTTGAAGAAAATGTCCCAGACTCACTGTTTCCACTGTAAACATGCACTGTGCTCTTTAAACCAAGTGCAGTGGGTTTCTGCCCAAGGCAAACCCAGGGAGGAATTATGTTTGGACTTTTATATCAGTAGCACTAACAGTGAGGTATCTAACACTGGTTATGTTAAGCAATTGCAAAACTATTTTGTGACCTTTGCTTGAACTGTATGTGTTGAATATGTCAGACAGTCCAGGGTGGAAGGTGTTTGAGATGTACCCTGCCTGCTGCTGCTTCACAGGATGACACTTGCTTCTCTTCGTTTTTAGTTCCAGAACTGAATATTTGGTCAATTTCTGAAACTGAAAATGATGATCAAACAATATTTTCAAATTTACATTTTGGTGAGCAACACACCATATGTGAAAGTATTCCACTCCCGTGGTTGGTTGAACTTCCTGTTGAAAAATGGTGGAAGAAGGCGAAATGGAAGTGGCAGTAGTTTGTAAAAACCACAGAATATTTATTTTGTTGTTCAGCATTAAGCAATAGTAAAGACGAGATGTTTACATTATTTATACATTCATTCCAAAAATAAAACAGGCCAACAGTCGAACCTTAGTATGGACTCGCCGAGTGTGAAAGCACTCTAAATCCCACAGCTGTGATGCTGTTAGTGTGCACACTTCATCACGTTGATCATAGTTTACTGGCATAGAATTAATATCATCGCGAAGCTTAGGAAGCAAAGTATTTTCCCCCTGCTCTGTCATTTAATATTGTGACTGTTTAGTTAAACACATTTTTGCCAGCCTGTTCTTGTCTGTTAAAGATGTTCCATTTCCTTTGTTTTGTGTGGATTGGCTCCGACTTCCTTAGCCTGTTATTAAACTTTTCTGCGGCAGGGGTAAAAGTACCCATAGAACACCAGCTTCCTGCCAGTTGCCATTTGTCCGATGGCAAACCTTAACCTGTAGTTGAGGCTGGGAGAGCATTTTTTTATTGCATTGTATCAGCCATGAAAGAGGTGCTAAGATGGACACTCTGTATCTCCGCCAAGCCAAAAACTAATCTAAATGGAAAACACATTGTCTTCATTATTTTGCAAGTGCTGAAAGAGCCCCGTTGCTATAGTAACAGCCGAGCTGAGGCAGAGGGCTGCTCTGGGGCCGTTGAATGGAGTACAGTGGATAAGCAAAAGGGCCAGATGGCAGAAAAGGCTAGTTACTGAGAGAGAGTAAAAGTACTCCCTCCTTGCATCAATAATTTCAAATGAGTTATATTTAATTTGGACACATATGAGCACTGCTCGGCTCTGCCCATAGGCCAGCTGCAAGTCAAATGGCAGACACGAGTGTGTGAGGCCCAGAGTAGGAGCCTTCCTGACTGTAGGTAGATGAGGGAGTCAATTTGATTAAAAACAGAGAGGAGGACATGGATGAAATTGCTCACATCCATAAAGCCATGGCCGCCAGACAAAGCTGCAGTTTTCCTCTGGAGAATTGGTAATGAATGCCAAAAAAGCTGTTGTTTTCGCAAGGTGGTGCCGGAGACCAGACAAAAAGCCTGGCATGCGGTGGAGCTTTATGAAATATTTATTCAGAGGAATCAAATCTCCTCATATCAATGAGTGTTACACAAAAAGCTGCCAAATCCCAAACAAATCTCACTCATCTTAGCTCATTGATGGAAAGCCTAAACGACTTTCTTTTCAAGCCGTCACTGAGAGCCAGGGAGTCTAATGGTTTATTTCAGACAGCAGAACTGTTTATATCATTAAGCCGAGGACACGGCTTGTTGCAGCTCTCACTTGTTTATTTACAGGAGTAATAGTGTGATGTGATGACTAGCTGAAATTATTATTGCTCTTTTATCAGCAGTCATACTTTGATGCACTGGGTCTGTGTGTGACCTTTTGCTGTTTTGTTAAAATCACTTCGTAAAGTGGGAGCTGTTGGCTGCTTTGGATAAACAATGTTTTAGGTTAGCTAATGAGGGAGGAACAGGGAGGAAGCCTGGGTGTCAAGGACACGGCTGTGCTCAGGAGAAGGAGGACAGTAACATGGCCTCTAATGGCTGCAGTGCCCTTCGTCATGGTGATTCATGTCACGGCGTAATTGGTTTACCTGGCTGCGTCTGTTGTGAGGCTGTCGGTGTGGCTAAAAACAAATTACCCACCGCTGACCTTTTAGCTGCACCATCCCAGCTGAGGAGCGCAGACTAGAATGGAGACTTCAGGTGCATAAGTATTACAGCAGTGCCATTTCTTGGCTTGGTTTCGACACGTATTTGAAAAGCTTTGTTTGACCGAGAACTGCCTTCGGCTGTTTTTGTTTGGGCTTGGTTCTTGGCATGTGAGGTTGTGACAGCAATAGCATGTCATACAGAGAGCCACACGTCCCCAGCTCTTATTTGCTCGTGCCTAGATGAAGGCGGCTGTTGGGTCTGGAGCAGCACTGTCTGCACCACACAGCTTTGCTTTGCACCACTTATCTGTCAAGAGCAGTGAGTGGGGGGAGATTGAGCCACAGTAATTTCCCCACTTCCTGCATGAAGGATACAGTATCCATTTTAGTGACAGCGTAGAAGGGCTCCAATTTAAATCTTAATACACAAGGGGATGAGTGGCAGTTGGCCGTATTGATTTCGGACCGCCTTGTGTGCGCTGATTTGCTCTGAGATACTGTGACATTTTGCCACCATCCTGCTCGCAGACATTTCCTGCACCACCATGACGTTGTTGAGAATCCCATACCTCAATCCTTATGGGCATTTCATGCACCAAGTTCTATGGCAGTAATGCTGTGCCTCAGGAGTATGTTCTCAAAGGAAGGAGTGATCCTTTTTAATGATATCTTAAACTATTTTCTGTAGTTCATTTTCACTACTAGTCAATTGTTTTTCTGCTTCTTTGTAACAGTTTACTTTGTGAGGGGGGGAAATAATACCTGTTTAGATGGTGGCAGTCTCTTGAGAAGAATAAAGAAAGAAGGAAAGAAACCAAATTGACAATATCTCAACCGAAATATTTTTTATAAGTGCTTGCCTAAAAAAGTTGTACTTCTTAGTTACACACACATACAGTATAGAACTGACAGACTAAATTGTAATCTATAAACATGAACAAGCCTCATTGTGTGAAACATTTTGTCAAGTCAAGTCAGATCTATTTATATAGCGCTTTTTACAATGGAGCATTGTAGGTTAGGAGCAAGTTTAGATTATCTCCTAATATCTACGTCCAATCCCAAAGCGAGCAAGCCTAGGGCGACAGTGGCAAGGAAAAGCTACGCATACGTAGGAACTACATTACTGTCTGTGTTGTGCATGGACACACAGGTGCCACAACTTTCTCGTGACATGAAATGGAAAAGTTACCTACTATATATACTTTTAGTATACCTACTAGAAGTGTCGAGCATTCGGTCATTTGACCGCTGTGACTTCCTGTTGGTAGCGCTGCGCTGGATTTATCTACTATAAAGGTTTAAAGTGGTTAAAAGGTGATATTGCATTGCGTATCCTGGGAATTAGTGTTTCTTCAAGTGGACTCATTCCTTCTTGGTTGTGTGCAGCCAGTGAGGTATTTAATTGTATGTTTATATTCCATCATGCACATTTATTTTTGGTTCAAAGGAGTGTGTGGTCATTAATGTGTGCTTGTAACTGTACTTGATGGTGTGTATTTCCTGGAGGGAGTGATATGCATAACAGCTTAGGCTTCGGATGCTGTAGATGGTAGCGTTCCACTCGTGTTTTCAGCAGTATCTCTGATGCATTGGTATTGTTTGCACTCAGTTTTTTTGTGAAGATCCCCTATATATTTACATTACAGTAGCATAAAAAGTCTCTGTGACTATGGTAACGGCCAACGGCCTGTTTCAAAGAACATAGACATGCACAAACACACTCTTGGGTCAAAAAATGGCCAAACATAAATTTGTAAACTGTTAAATGGCAAAAGGGAAATTCACTTACATGGTCTTCTTGTACACAAAGAAGCAAATCATGTTTGACATAACACTCAGAACACAAAAACATGTCTGGGAGAAAGAGTCTGGAAGCCTCTCCACACGGAGGTGATCACCTACTGAAACTTTTAAGTTCTCAACTTTAAGTTTTAAAACTGCTTTCGAAAACTGTCAGCAGAATTCAAGTCCTCAGACTCTTTTGAGAAGAACAATATCCAGAAGGTTGTCAAATGCAGGTATGTAAAAAAAAACATATTTCTTTCTCAGAAAAACATCAAGGGCAGAATGAGGTTTCTGGCAGAATATACAAAGCTTGATTCAGATTGGTTTAGCAGAGTTCTGTGGACTGGTGAATCATGATTTGGGTCGCATAGTGATGGACCAGAGAGGTGTCCTCGATTTGATTGGATTTGAGGAGAAGGGAAGAGTTAATGCATCTGTCCTACATTGAGGTAGAGATGTGGGGAGCCAATTCAGCTGCTGGTACTGGTGAGCTACTTCACTGTGAAAAGTCAGTTAATGCTTCTGAGTGCAGGACAATATTGCAGAAATACTTGTTTCCCCGCAAGTGAATAGTTGTTTTCGAAAGAGGAATGTCACGTTATATTTCAATGAGACAATGCTACTGCTCACACTGCAAAGACCACTAAAAACAGGTTGAAAACAAGTCCATAAGTCTCGTGTCGGCCTGGTCAGAGTCCAGATTTGAACTCTGACAATCTAAAGGAATATAGGTGCACTTTGTAGTACTACCAGCACAGACTGTAGTCCATCTGTTGATCTTCATACCTTGTTAGTCTCCTTTCACCCTGTTCTGCAATGGCTAGTATCCTTACAGGACCACAACTGAGCAGGATTTATTTGGGTAGTGCGTTATTCACAGCGCCAAAGTGACAGTCAATCAAAGTGACAGTCAACCAATCTGATGGTGGTATTTTAGTCTGTTTTGTGCTTATAGAAGTGGATCAGACACAGCAATGATGCTGGAGTATTAAAATATGTGCCAAGTTGCTGTCTATTTTGTTAGATATACCTTTTTTGTTGGCCCACCTTGTAGATGTAAAGTCTGAGACAGTAGCTCATTGGTTGCTGCACACTTTGTGTTAGACATCCTCTAGTCCTTCATCAGTGCTCACAGGATGCTGCCCTCTGGATGCTGTTGGCTCGATATTTTTTATTGTTTGAGTGTCTGGAATGTAATGTACTTCATAATATACTCTTGCTGTGGCAGGAAATCTGAAACATGCTAGTAATACTATGGTCAATGACCAAGTAGATTTGGCATAGAGTTCAGCATTAATGCGAGTTTGTGGCGTTATTTATTTACCTTTAATGCTGTTAAACTGTTGTCAAGTTTAAAGCTTATTTTCGTGGTTCAGTTTCACTTCTTTGTGGTTGACAGAGAACATCTGAGGTGAGTAGGTAATGATTCATTATCAAACCAATAGTTTAGGTAACGATAATCCAGCACTGTTTAACATAGACATAGTTGGAATTCTGCCTAGGTTTTGTCTGAACTGAGCAGTGAAGTATTCAGTGCCCACGCCTGACTGCAGAACTTCTTTTTTTTTTTTTGGTTAGGGGAACTCCAGGATCTGTGAGTTTGTGTGAATGGGCCTCCTTAGTGTGAGCACAGAGCTGTGTTTGTGTAAAGTGCTGGGCTCGGCCCCGCAGGCCCCCCATGCCATGCCCACTGGCATCCTCAGTGCCCAGCGTGGCTTTCATACGGAACTCCCTATGCCAGTCCTGACAAATGGCAGCTCCTTCTCATGTCAGCCTTCTACGATTAGCTCTTCCACTCTGGCCTGCGTCTGGCTAGCAGAGCATGTATTAAGTGTGAGTTTACTCTCAGTCCATTACAAGCTAATCTCATTAGCTCTCGTGAGCAGAGTGAGCAGAAATGAGAGCGCTTCCTCACTCCCCCTCTGCCCTTTTGCACTCAAGGCTCGCCACAGAGTGCACTCAGGCCCTAGAGTACTGGGCACTTGGAGGTGCATATATGGCTATTGATGAATCCCTTTAATTATAGCAGAGCTAGTAGTGTTATTTGCTGTGAGCCAGGTTAATCAGATTCACTGTTTTTTGGCTTGGGTGCTGAGGCAGAGACTGACAGAATAGCACCTCATTGATGACTTTTGTTCATTAATTCTTGCTTTTGCCTTTAAATGTTTTTTCCTTTAATTTAGTTGGAGGTTTCTCGCTAATTAGGTTTGTCTCATAAAACAGAAGAAAAAGGTCTCACGGGAGGTCGCCAAGCACAGGCTTCTAAAGGAAAAATGGAAGATTTGGTTGTAGTAGTTACAGTGTGCAACATGTGTGTGTCTTTTTTCATACCCTCTTCATTTACATTTACAGCATTTAGCAGACGCCCTTATCCAGAGCGACTGGTACAATCTTACAATCCAAGCAATTGTGGGTTAAGGGTCTTGCTCAAGGACCCAACAGTGGCAGCTTTGGCAGAGTTTGGATTTGAACCCTGGACCTTCTGGTCCATAGTCCAGTACCTTACCCGCTAGGCCACCACTTCAGCATTGTGAATACATAGATGATTACACTGAACAGTTTTTTTTTTAAGTATTGCTTCCTGGACTAAAATTGTGAGCTTATAATAGACATTGCCAAGCTAAACAAACCACACTTTAAGATTTGCTGTATCACGCAGCGAGTGTCTGTTAGATCTGTTTCAGAGTCTTGATGGAGATTTTATTCATTGTACTGTGCTGTTGACTGGGAGGATTTTGAGGTTAATGAACGAAAAACCAAAAAAAAAATCGGTCCAGTGTTTTGTGCTAGTGTGTAAATATGTGAGTATAATATCTGCATGCCAATGGAGTGTGTGCTGTATTTGCACTGTACCTGGCATCAAGCATGAACGTAGCTCAGTACAGGGTGGAACAAGCTACGGAAGGTACTGCAGTTGATTCTTCAGCACTTTTGGAGTGACTCTGGCCTGAAACTGAGGACTGAGGAATTTCACAGTTTAGCTGTTCAGCAGCAGCAGCAGCACTCTGAGAGCTGGATCCGTGCCTTAGAGTTTTATTTTACAGTGTTCTGTCTGCAGCAAGGTTCTCACTAGTAGCCCCAATGCCTGAGAGGAGCGCTGGTCCTACTGCTAGATAAAGAGATGGCCGGTCTTCACTTAGCCTGAAACACAACCTCTCTCCTTGAGGACCTTTGCAAGAATGTAAATTACAGCTTTTCCATAAAGCCTGGGCCTGGAATTCCTCCTTTCTGCTGTCACCCTAAATTAAACATCTAAAGATTTAAGCATCTTTTTGAAAGTGGAACCACATTTTCTGCTGGGCAGCCTTTCATGCTCAAGCCCGTTACCTCTTAACTGATAAAGCAGTGTTGTTGGCAGAAATTCTCACATCTTAAGGTGTTACAACCTGTGCTGAAATTTTGTAAACTGATATGTCTGCACGGGGAAACTAAAATATTATGAAATATTCTTACTGCTGTATTGCGTCAATCTTCATGAAAGCTTCTTTTTTATTTTTACGGCTTGAATCTCTGTGATGTTCACTGAGCTCTATTTTTAGTTATGAGCTGCTCATGTGATATTTGCTGGTGGTCATAAGCTTCAGTGTGACCTGATTTAGGAACATAGCGCTCCTCCCTTTCATCGATAACCACAGACTAGACAGCATTTTTTCACATTGTAGAAATAAAAGTGGAAATACAGTGTGTAGGACTTCATTGATTGATTGTGGGTTAATTCAGTTGAAAATGCAAGCTCAAGGGAGATGGTGTAGACTGGAGAAGCAGAACAGACTTCTCAAGGCAGCATGGATGAGCTTTACTGCTTGGGGGCCCTCTGTGTTCCACTACGTGATGGGAGCAGTTTCTTGTTTATTTAGGTTGGACCGTCCAGACCAAGAAGCTGGCAATCTCCAACAAATGAGAGAATGTTGAGTCGAGTCAAAAGAGGGTGAGGGGATATTGTCTGGAATGTTATACATGCATTGAACCAGACCCCCCAACACACACACACACACACACACACTCACATTTACTCACCCTGTCCATTTCTGGCTTTTGTATCGATAAGAGCACAGAGTTAAACTGTGATTTAGGCTCTCTGTGATTTGTGGTTGCATCAGGTCAGGCAGGCCGAGTGCAACTGTGAAGCGATGAGCTCTTATCAGGGCTGGCTGGAGTTTTTCACAGCCCCCCTCTCGTGCAGTGAATCACAGCGAACCAGTGCACCCACCACCTTTTTCCCTTCAACACATTTATGGAATGAGAGGATTTTCCCTTGGGTATCTGGTTGCGCATATCTGCCATTGTTGGGACCTCTGGCTCCATGCTGCTGTTCAATATTTATAGCCACCAAATGCTCTCAAATATCAAATTGTTAAACAGCTGCTCTCAATTTTCGTCCCGTTTTGGGAAGCGCACAGCGCAGGACCACAGGAATAGACTCTGTATAAAAGAGCTCATTTGTGTTTTAAATGAGTCCCTTTATTACCTCATTAATTTACTTTAAAGAGCTATGTGTTTGTGGAAGGCCATTCTGAACGCCACTGCTAGCAGCTCCATCAGTTACTCCTGATCAGCGTCGCTTAATGTTTGGCAACTCGGAGCTGAACCGAGATCAGCTGCTGAAGTCACAGCATGTGCGGAAGGTGCAGCGAGGTGATAAAAAATAGCCACTGTACCGATGGCAGCTCTCTGCACCAGCACTTCCCTTCAGGTGAGAAATTAAAGTGGATATTATCTGAGCTCAGCCCCTGGAGCAGCAGCGTGGGCCAGGAACCAATAGGCTGTAATCATGTGGGAAATGCTGGCTTGACATTATTTTCAGGATGGTGAAACTGTGTTAGTGATGTGCTTTTTATCCCTGCCTCTTTGCCACGATTGGGGCCAAGGTCACACACTCTGAGGTCACCGCATCTCCGGGGTGGTGTGAAAATAAACTGCACAAAGCACTTGAACTGGAGCTATTTAGACATTTAAATAATGAGTTGTCTTTATTAAAAGAGGCCATACAAACTAAATTCACAGCCTGAAACGTGTTTAGGTTTAACTAGAAGTGAAGCTAAATACATTTCTGCATTTACCTGTGTGTACCTCAGAGGGGGAAAACACTTTTCTTGTTATTCGCATTTCTCCATCAAGGCTTTCTTCTTCTTGCTCAGTGTTACTAGCACGCTGTGGCCTTTTGTTGACTCATCTCAGACTGAGCTGTATCTCTCGCCGCCTTTATGGAGCACTGGCCAGGATTAAGCATTAGCCGGGAGCTGAGTGCATAATGTCCAATCTTATCAGTCTCTCCAGGGAAGAGGTGGTCTGCGGCAAAAATAGCAGTACTGATGCTTCCACTAAAAGATGCTCCTTAGTAGTGGTTAGTATTATTGCTGGCTGAGGCAGGGGCCTTGTTAGTACACGATTTACACCAGTGCACATTTACACCCGCTCTGGTCAGCTTATTTATGAGGATAGGGATGTAGACAGTAAACATTGAGAGGTAATAAGAGATGAAGGAGGCCTCACTCCCATTTAAAATTCCTGCTTCATGTATAGCAAGCGCTCGCAATATTTAGGCTACACGACTTGGACACTGACCTACAACAGTACATCGTTTTAAGAGTGGATAGGATATTGTACTTGAAGCCTGCATATGCACTTTTAGTGTGAATGTTATGCTTTATTGAGCAGGGTGTGATTGCCAGTATACATCAGGTAAAGAGTTTAGGAAGAAGGTAGACATGAAAGCCTGCTGGACGGTGAAACAGAGAGCCAATCTCAGATGGAAAGAGTGAAAGAGAAAAGCAGGATTGAAGGAGAGGGGGTGGGCGGGCGGGCGGGGGGTTATGAGGAGGAAAGGGGGTAGGCCTGCTTGTGAGTAAAGGGAAGGTAGAGTTAGTCAAAGGAACAGGGAGTGTGAGAGGAAAAGGAGAGCTGGAGGAAGGGAGGGAGAGGGGGATTGTAGGAGGGAAAGAGGCCAGGCTGGTGAAGCTGTGTTGATTGGCTTGTATGAAAACACATGACTGCAGTGGGGAGCCTCTTGCTCAGGGTGAGTGGCTCTGCTACAGACCAAACCACATTAGATGAAATGAATCCATTCCTCAGCCTGTTAAAGCAGCATGCTCCTGGGGCTTCAGAGGGACAGAGAGCGAGAGAGGGTGGGAGAGACTGGGAGAGAGAGAGAGAGGGAGAGCAAAAGAGACAGAAGGAGGGAGGTACAAGAGGAGGGGGTGAGTTAGTGGCAGGAGGGGTTGGTGGAGAAGAAAAAGGGAGAGGTAGGGGCAGGAGGAAGCCAGCACACACACATGCACACCCTGACAGAGAGAGAGACTGCTCTGGGGATTATGGCACATTTCGTGGCAGGACAATGGCAAGCAGTGGAGTGCCTTTACCCAGCCCAGCTCCCCACCCACAACAAACCCGGCTTTATGCTCAGTGCAGGGGCCGCTCGCTGGGGCTGTGCATCTGGAGTCCTTGCACACTAATACACCCCAGGCTGAAAAAAAACTACTCAAGTCACAATATTACCCTGAGGTTTTATACTCTGTTGTATCTTCTGCATTTCCTTATACACTTTAGAAAATCATCCTCAAACTTGCAGTGACTTGTTATGACTGTATTGAGACACTTTGCTTTGTTTTAATTGTCCTAAGTACCTGCATCAGCCTCTGTGGGCCTCGGTTCATACTTCTGTTAATGTCATGTGATAGTGTTTTGGTGTTTTCCCCCATGATCCAATCAATAGGGGTGAGTTCAGCAAATCATAAATTCATTAGCTAGCCCACTGGGAAAAGGGAATGGTGAAATGTTCCTATCCTGCTCTTTGTTTTGATTGCTCAGAGACTGTGGCTTAATACGTTGTAATGGGACCCTTCTAATGTGGGCAAATCTAGACTGCTGACGAAACGTCACCGTGACGTTTCAAGAAGGTGTATTTGCGCTTCGCTCTAGCAGTCACTATTACATCACTAGGAAAGCACAAAACTCAGAATGAGATGTCGCAGAGCACAAGTCAAATCAAGTCATATTTATTTATTTAACACTTTTTACAATGGAGCATTGTCTCAAAAGACTGTGGTAGCCTAGCGGGTAAGGTACTGGACTATGGACCAGAAGGTCCAGGGTTCAAATCCCACCTCTGCCCAGCTGCCACTGTTGGGTCCTTGAGCAAGGCCCTTAACCCACAATTGCTTGGATTGTAGGACTGTATCAATTGTAAGTCGCTCTGGATAAGGGCGTCTGCTAAATGCTGTAAATGTAACTGTAAAAGCAACTTTACAGTTTTAGATTATTATAGATTATTCTAATATCTAAGGCCAATCCCAAATTGTGCAAGCCTAGAGCGACAGTGGCACGGAAAAACTCCTTAAAGAGACTTCTGAGAAACCAACAATAGTGTATAATAATAGTGTATAAGACATAAAATAATGTCTTGTTTTCATATCATTCGGTTGCAAGGACACTGTAACTGTCAGAAAATACCAGGCTCCACTTCATTGGGCTCTGTCTCTTACATATATAATGTACATGACATAAAACTAATAAGATATATTAATATCTGCATATTTGTACCTCATACAGTTGTGCATTCCTGCATAAATATGACCTAAGACATTGTTACAACCCAGTTAGCCCACATAACCCAGTTAAACAAATGAGAAAAAATGAGATAAAAATTATACTTGGTCATTTATTTACTGAGAAACATGATGCAATATTACATATTTGCAAAGTGGCAAAGTATGTGAACCCTGCCATCAGACTGTCATTGTTGAGTCTTCTCCTGATGGTGTACTCATGAAAATGAACATTAGCTGAGGTAAGAGAGGTGTTTAGTTCCAACCCATGATGTTCATCCGCTGCAGCTTCACTCAAGCTGCATCCGTCATCAGCTCCAGCCCCATCATACCCAGGCCACTTAATGCCGATGTGCATACTTCACATTTTATTTGAACCATCCCTCCATGACTTTAGTTTCATTCTTAGATTTATCATCTACGCCGCCCAAGGAGGTTGGGTCCCTTTTTGAGTCTTGGTCCTCCCAAGGTTTCTTCCTATAACACTTAGGGAGTTTTTCCTTGCCACTGTCGCCCTAGGCTTGCTCAATTTGGGATTGGACGTAGTTACTAGGAGATAATTTAAACTTGTAAAGTTGCTTTGAGACAATGCTCCATTGTAAAAAGCGCTATATAAATAGATCTGACTTGACTTGACTTTAGTTGCTAAGATGTTATCCTGGTTGTCTTTGTGACCTCGCGGACATGTTCTTGGAGTGATCTCCAATTCTGATGCTCTGATTAAGTATCCTCAGATCCTTGACATATTTTCTTTTAATCCTCACTTCTGTCGGAGGTTTTCCAAATGCTGTAAGAGAATATGTGAAGGCAAATTGCTCATCGGGTAGAACAATACTTCACATGCAGCTAAACTTTTATTGACTTGACATTCACAAATGATCTAGTCTCGACGCATAGAATCTGCTCTTTTTCTGATTTATACATTTCTGGGTTATAACTGAAGCTCTTAAGCTGTTTGCCAGTTAAATATACACTCATTTATGAGCCAGTCACTGACAAATCACTGGAAAACATGGAGTAACTGAGGAGAAAATACAGACTCCCGAAATATAAATTATATGTCACATTGTGTCTTATGAATGTGCATCCAGGTGAACTAATGTGTAAATGTTGCAGATGTAAACAACATGAAGCTGTGACAACACTGGTGAAGATAATGATGCTGGTTTTCAGTATGTACAGGTATAGTGGTGTTTGAATGTGTGGACCCTTTAAACATTTCTACATAAATATGACACAATCAGTTTTCACACAAGTCCCCAGTTCACACAATAACCCAGTTAAGCAAATAAGACAAAATATTATTTATTTTTAAAAGTTATTTATTTATTAAAGGGCAGGATGATGCAATATTACATACCTGTGAGTGGAAAAAGTGTGTCTAATGCATTCCCATTGGATTAAGGTCAAGACTTTGACTTGGTCCTTCCAAAACATTCATTTTCTTTAACCATTCTTTGGCAGAACTAACGTTCTGTTGTTGTGTGCTTAGGGTCGTTGTCTTGCTGCATGAACCACTTTTCCTTTCACAATTCAGTTCACGTACAGAATTAGCTGGTATAATTCAGAATTCATTTTTCCGACAATGATGGCAAGCCTTTCTGGTCCAGACTCAGCAAACTACCACCACCATTTGGCACGGATTGGATACGGTTTGAATGCAGCTTATATCTTTTCAGTAGCCTTCTGGCTTGTCCACACGATCTTCAACAATCTACAGATGACCTGCATTTCCCTATTTAGAGAGCAGTGGCTTTCTCCTTGCAACCTTGCTGTGCACACCATTGTTGTTCAGTGTTCTCCTGAGGGTGGACTCATAACTGCTAACTGCTAATCTTAGAGGTATATTTTGTCCTCACACTTATGTGTTTTTCATTTTCATTTTCAATAATTAAACAACCAATTACAATATTTTGTTTATTATCATGTGTTTAATTGGATTGTCTTTAATTACTGAAAATCTGATGATGCTTTACATCATATGTATGCAGAAGCATACAAAATTCTGAAGGCTTCACAAACCTTCAAGCACAACAGTAACTGGTCAATGCAGCTGGTTCTGGACATTAAATGAAATGATAGAATTTAGGTGTGTGTTTGCAGCTCAACCTTTGTGGTGTGTGGGCTGGCATTAGTCTCCATTATTCCATGTCCTTAACCTGGGAGAACAACAGATGATATTGTGAGAGTGAGAGCAAGAAGTCATTTCTGAGAAGAAATACAGAAGTCACTCATGCGGCGTGTATCTGGTTCTAAAGAGATAATCTCTTTCTCTCGTTCACACTTTATCCCTGTCTCGCTACCTCTCTTGTTCTCTATCTCCCTCTCCCTGTGCTTCCTCTGTTAAGGCAAACTGGGTTTCCACACAGCAATTTTTTGCCCCACTTCCTGGCTTTTGTTTTTCGCTCTGGTGCTATGCGTTATTAGTCGGGACGCTCCTCTGATATGATTAATCTTCCTTCCGCTTCGGAGGGCCATTTCATGCCCAGATGGTTTAGTTGTGTAATCCCTAAGTTTCACCTCCTCTAATTGTGTATGCTCTTATACAGTTTTTATAGCCACAAACAAGTATTGCATATGAGTATTCTTCTAAAAGGCACGTGCTGACCTATCTCTTTTTTAAGTTGTTGTTGTTCTGTACATGTTGTGAAATCTGGATCTGCCTGAGTGTCTGACTGTACCCATTGTGTTTGGAATGACTTCATGGCTAGGTTGTGCTCCTCTCAGGATAATGAGGACATGCGTTTGTTTTCATTGAAGTAGTTGGTGGGTTATGTAACTGGTGTTTTTCCCGCCCTCTTTGCACGAGCGACTGACATGTAGAGAACACTGAGGGAGGAGTGGAGAGGTTGACTCTGGGGTTTGCTCCACCAGTGGTCTGCTTCATACAACCGGATGCCCAGCAGAGATGAGGAAGATATGTCTTGGGCTTCCTCTCCACATGCTCAGTCCTGATTCTGTATGGCAAACGCAATATATGGCGAACTTCACTGTGTCACTTCCTTTCTCTCCTGCATTGTCTAACTCCATCTGTTTCTCTGTCCTGACTGGTAGCTGGATTTGATAGCGCTGGCAGGGATTGGAAGGAATTGGTTAATCAATAACCACAAGGTTCGATGGGCATTCCGTTTGTTTGAGAGTGTCCTATCAGTGAGCTGGAGTAGAGGATTTGGAGCTCATGTAAAGGCTTTAAGAAACAAGAGGTAGCGCTGAATTGATGCATTGCAACTGCAGTGTGGCAGGGAGACACCTGCTGGATATTCTGGTTTATACACATTTGTCTCGGTCACTACAGGGATTAAGTGTTGGTGTCTGTGGCTTTTGGGTTAACTGCTCTATTTATGGTTGTGACATCTGAAAAGAATGGATGAATGGATACAAGACTTGTGTGTACAAGCCTAATATAAGCGTGATAGTTGTATATGAGGTGTCTGGGAAAACACATTTTCAGCATTGATTTTAATGACCTTTTCAGAAAATATAATATGTAGATATAAATGATAGTATGTGGTAATGAATTTTTAAAAATTATACAAATATTAGTAGTTACAGTGTGTATGTTATTAAAAACCCTAGCAATCACTCACTTTACATACCCGCCTAATTCAGTTCAGGGTCATGGGAATGTCAAGGACGCAAGGCATGAACCAACCCAAGACATGGCGCTAGTCCATCTCAGGGCACATGCACGCGCACACACACACACACACACACACACACACACACACACACACACACACACACACACATACTCACTCACTCACACCGAGACCCTTTAGACACCAGTTGACCTAATGCATGTATTTGGAATGTGGGAGGAAACCGGAGTACCCAGAAAAGAAAGAACACACAATGATGCAGGGGAGAACAAATGGGATTTAAAATAGTTATTTAAATATCTGTCTGAACTTAAAATTTTGCCTCTCACACTAGCTGAACAAATGGAAAAAAATCAGATGGTAATTCATTTATTTTTTTCATTTTTCCTCACACCATCCTCATAATTTTGTGTGGCAAGTGACTGATGACCGTTCCAGTAACGCATATAAGTAGTGTGTGTGTGTGTGTGTGTGTGTGTGTGTGTGTGTGTGTGTGTGTGTGTGTGTATATATATATATATATATATATATATATATATATACACATACATATACAGAGAGAGAGGGAGAGAGAGAGAGAAATTAAATTTGACAGGAAATTTAACTTTTTAACTTTTTGTATGTCTAAAACTTTAGTTTGCCTGACCAAAATGAGTAAAATGAAGACAGTCACAGCAAAAACAGCATAAAATATCTAAAAAGAACAAAACCATTAGAAATTTGCAATTAGAAACAGATGAATACAGTGAATAAAAGTAAAAATAAAACATGTTAATATAAAAAAGCTAAACTTTACAGCTGCTGTGACATTAATTCCTACATAGACCACAACCACTAAAATAAGAATTATGGGAAAACAGACAGTAAAACAAGTTAAATATAGGTTTAATGACACTTTAAAACAGAAATTTCCCTGTGCTCACAAGTTCTTATGGAATGCTTGACTTTGCATGGCCTTTATCTATCCTGTGAAACTGTGGTGGCTCAGTGGTTAAGGTACTGGCCTGTGGACCAGAAGGTCTAGAGTTCAAGTCCCACTTTTGCCAAGCCACCACTGTTGGGTTCTTGAGCAAGGCCCTTAACCCACAATTGCTTGGATTGTTCCAGTTATAGGTCACTCAGGATAAGAGCGTCTTCTAAATGCTGTAAATGTAAACTTGTTCTATATACCACTTTTGTCTGACCTCTAGTAGACTAAAAGCATTCTGAAACAGCAGCTGCCTTCATCCTACTTTATGCCTTGCAAGTCATTAGTTAGTCTGTCAGTGTAGGCTATTAACTATTTCAGCTTTGGAGCTCTAAATGCAAGGAGTTCCAGCATACGCTGAGCTCCCGAATTGTACATACAGCATGTGTGAAGTGAGCTGTTTGGACTGAGGGAATCTGTAAGAGTGATGGTGATCAGCTAGGCAGATGAGGGATGAAGTCCTGCCTTCTCCTTCTCTGCACCTATTAATCGGGTCTCGTGACCGCCTCTTGTCTGGGCTAGAACATGAGTTACAGCATGGAGCCAGAAGCCCTGGATTTATTTGGTGCTGAATGTAACTGTAAATCAGCCAGTGAGGCAGAATTGATAACCTTGAATGGAAGGCATGATACCTTTACCACCATGTAATAGACATGCTAATGGGATGCAGCCTTAGCTTGCAATTGCCTCATGCACACATGCAGTGCATATCCTGTCTGTAACATCTTGTTTAAACCTGTTTTCTTTGGAAAGCCCAGAGTGGCCTGCACTTGATTGTGGCCATGCTTCTGAGTTTTAAGGATGTGAAACAAGCATATCCATGACAGAGTGGGCTGTGTACTGGTAAACCAAGGACGAGCTCACTTGCAAGCTATGCAAACAGTAAGGCGACCCTAGTAGTTTAATTCAAACTCAGTACGACTGGGCAGATCTCATGAAGGAGCTGATGTGAGAGTTTACCTTCTGGAATTAAGCTAATACACTACCAGTAAGTTTTGACACTCCTACTGTCTGCTATTTTCAACTATGCAGCCAACAAACCTTTTGAAATTAGCTGGACATTTAGGTTTGTTATTCATAAAATATGGACTGATGCAAGTCAAGATAAGAGACAAACACAATCTTTTCATGGCTTTATTGAATATATGAATTAATGATTCACAGTCCTGAACTATGACTGTCATTTGGGTGTGTATACCTGTTTTTATGTTATGATAATAAACTGCCAACAAAACATTGGAACATTATTATACAAGTTTTTTTTATGAAGCTGAAATAGTTAAAAGGAGGAAACCATTGGAGCTAAAGTAGTTTTACAAATCCATTGAGGGTCACTGCTTTGAGCATCATTATACTTATAATTGCACTGATACAACATGTCTTTTTTAATCAATATAGAACCCCAATTAAACAAAGTATATCAAACAAAATATGATGAGGATACGTCCAGTTGCTGTGCTCATAATCCTGAGGGGAAAACTTCACCTGAATACTCGGTGTCTTCAGGGTCTTGTTGAGGGTATGACAAGTTCACAGATCTTCTCTGATGTGCTTACTCCCTGACACATTCTCCTTGTCTGTCCATTTCTCAGAAAGAAGTACTTTAATGGCTTCCAGGTAAAGAGAAAGAGACAGCAATCAAGATGAACTCGATTCCTTCGATGGACAGGCATATACAGCAGACTAATGACAGACTGCTGTGTATCAAACAGGTAAGCACTGACAGCAGCTGCAAACACCACATGCTCCATATGTAAACATGCTTCAATTACATGATATACATGGGCTGTAATAAAATAATATCCAAGCCATGCACATGCTAGCACAACTTGGAGACTATTTTTTTCTTATTCCTTCAAAACAATATGCAGTAGTTCTCTATACTTCTGTTTCACCCCTCCATAAAATCCTCATACAAATATAGCTCGAGCTTTGGCACATGTGAGCAGTTGGTAGCTGAGCTTTCACGGCTGCTTGGCCTTTGTGAGCTGCCTTAAATGGTGATGTGTTAGCTTTCCAATTTGCCGGACGGAGATCAGGTTGCAGAATTATGCCAGAGCTGAGATCCTGAGCCCTGTTCTCCACCATTGCCCCTTTCTCAAGCATTCCCAAAGCCCTATGAGTAGGGATGTGCTGATTCTTTTTATCCCCTGATATTAATATGAGTATTTTAATGTAGTTTATCTGCCAATTCTTGCCAATACAATTCTTATGTTGCATTTGGTTGTATGTGCAATTTCACTTTTTACTACTGAATCACAGTAAAATTAATAAAACCAGCTCAAAATCGGTGAGATATTCTGGGCAGTTGAATTACTTCATTCAGCTTCCATATGGCCAGGGTTAAAGACCTGGTTTTCATAGGTGTGACTGACAACGTGTGCTAGTTGAGTTTACTGTTTGAATTCGGCAAAACCTGTTGAAAAAGAGTGACTGTTTTTACTGTATAAGATGGGACAAATTTTAAAGCTTACCTTAAAACTGTGTGCAGCAGATTGATCCACTCAGCCCCTATTTAATCACCCCCACACACATATTTATGGAGTGAGAAACTGTCTTTTATATGTGACATGGAATGGATTTCCAGTTGTATTTATGATGCGAGCATTTTCAATAATATATATTGAAAATCCTTCAGAACTGAGAGGCTGTGAGAAATGAACGGCAGAATAGAATCGAATTCCTAAATAGAAACTAAATCCGCAACTGTCCTGCCATCCGCACATGGATCCGGGCAGCAGAGTGCAGATCCAACGATCGACCCAACCTGAGTGGTAACACCTGTTCATCATCATCATGTTGGAGCTTTTAAGGAGTGCAGTGCCAACCAAGTGTTGTTCAGCATTGTCTGTTCATGCTGATGCTACATGTCTTTAATACAACTTTATGTTTAATAAAACTTTCTGCACCAGCGGCTGCACTATACCGTTACACCTGTAGTTTTGCTACTGTATCTGGCAGGGCAATATATGGGTTAGGTAAGTATTTAGTCAGCCACTGATTGTGCAAGTTCTCCTACTTAGAAAGATGAGAGAGGTCTGTAATTTTCGTCATAGGTACACTTCAACTATGAGAGACAAAATGAGAAAAAATAATCCAGGAAATCACATTGTAGGATTTTTAAAGAATTTAATTGTAAATTGTGGTGGAAAATAAGTGTTTGGTCAATAACAAAAGCTCAACTCAATACTTTGTAATATGACCTTTGTTGGCAATCACAGAGGTCAAATGTTTCCTGTAAGTCTTCACCAGGTTGGCACACACTGTAGCTGGTATTTTGGCCCATTCCTCCATGCAGATCTCCTCTAGAGCAGTGATGTTTTGCGGCTGCCGCTGGGCAACACGGACTTTCAGCTCCCTCCACAAATTTTCTATGGGGCTGAGGTCTGGAGACTGGCTAGGCCACTCCAGGACCTTGAAATGCTTTTTACGGAGCTACTCCTTTGTTGCCCGAGCGGTGTGTTTGGGATCATTATCATGCTGGAAGACCCAGCCACATTCCATCTTCAATGGTTTCACTGACGGAAGGAGGTTTTTGGCTTAAAATCTCACGATACATGGCCCCATTCTTCCCTTAACACCGGATCAGTCGTACTGTCCCCTTTGCAGAAAAACAGCCCCAAAGCATGATGTTTCCACCCCCATGCTTCCCAGTAGGTATGGGTGTTCTTTGGATGCAGCTCAGCATTCTTCTTCTTCCTCCAAACATGACGAGTTGAGGTTTTTAACAAAAAGTTCTATTTTGGTTTCATCTGACCACATGATATTCTCCCAATCCTCTTCTAGATCATCCATATGCTCTCTGGCAAACTTCAGACGGACCTGGACATGTACTGGCTTAAGCAGGGGGGCACGCCTGGCACTGCAGGATCTGAGTCCCTCTCGGCATAGTGTGTTACTGATGGTAGCCTTGTTACTTTGGTCCCAGCTCTCTACAGGTCATTCATCAGGTCCCTCCATGTAGTTCTGGGATTTTTGCTCACCGTTCTCATGATCAATTTGACCCCACAGGATGAGATCTTGCGTGGGACCCCAGATCGAGGGAGATTATCAATGGTCTTGTATGTCTTCCATTTTCATAAAATTGTTCCCACGGTTGATTTATTCACACCAACCTGCTTGCCTATTGTACATTCACTCTTCCCATCCTGGTGCAGGTCTACAATTTTTTTCTGGTGTCCAAGGTCTCTGAGAACCAGAAATCTTGTTTGTTTGTGGGTGAGGAAATACTTATTTTCCACCATGATTTACAATTAAATTCTTTAAAAATCCTACAATGTGATTTCCTGGATTTATTGTTCTCATTTTGTCTCTCATAGTTGAAGTGTACCTATGATGAAAATTACAGACCTCTCACATCTTTCTAAGTAGAAGATCTTGCACAATCAGTTGCTGACTAAAGACTTTTTTGCCCCACTGTAGGTTTGTCAGACTAGTGCATGACTCCGCAACGTTTATCATAGTTGGCACAGTTGTGTATGCCATTGCAACATTGTTCCAGAAACCCGGTACAGCTGCTGTCTGTGTGGAGTTTGCATGTTCTCCTTGTGCCTGTGTGAGTTCTCTGTCTACTCCGCTTTCTTCATACATTACAAAGATATGCTTTAGGTGAATTGATGTCTTTAAAATGTCCCCATGTGAGTGTGTGTGTCAACTTGTGTCCTGTTCAGCATTGGTTCCTGCCTTGTGCCCTGTACTGCTGGTTAGGCCCTTAATTGGTTTAAGAAGGAATGAAAAGTGAGTGAGTGAATACTCTTCATGCTGTCTTTAGTTGACTATCCATTTTCAGTTATAAATGCCTGTGGTGTTCATGGCTAACCGGTGTTAATTTATAACTAATGACATTACTAGGTTAATTATGTGTGCCAGATTGTGGCTGATTGACCAAAAAGACAAAACAATATTGACTGACACTTGTTAATCAAACTGAAAAGGCACATTTGGAGTGTGGTGCATGTACAGTGTATCAGGTGTGATAGTCAGTCCGGCCTGTGTTGGAAGGTGGTCGTCACTGTGTGTTTTTGCATGCTGTTTAGATTTGGGGTGCTGGCTGCCAGCCAATGTGTTTGCTGTTTTTTTTTCTCGCTGCAGCAGGTACAGCCTGATCCTGTCTGCTAGTAAACAAGGGCACCTTATCACTCCAGGTCTGTCTTTGAAGCTTGGCTGCCTGCGAGGCTGATACTGTGCATCTGATGGGGACTTTCTCCTCCCTTTCGTCTCTTACTGGCCTGTGACATCTTTTTCAAAACCAAACCATCTAGTTACAAATAGCTAATCCATAGAGATTCACACAACGAAGAAATTTCTGTGTACACACATCTGTCATCTTTATCAAATAAACTGGCCTCAAAATGTAATAAACCATGAGAAATATACCAAATTTAAGAACTGGAAATGATTTGTTAATGTTTGTTTAAAAATAATGGTTAAAAACTCAACTTTGGTATACAGTTAAGCATTGACATTTGAGGTGATCGATATTAGCAGAAGTTTAATTCACTTTGTAATGATAATGTCCACCATCCAAATGGTACAATATATCATATTTTAAAAAAAAAATTAATAAATAAATAAATGAAGGTCAAACAAAAATCCCCATCCACATAAACCATAATACATAAATAATTAATCAGCTCCACTTACCTTTTTTTATTTGTAGTCTATTTATTTGTTTGTTTAAGCTGCTTCATTTTAGTTTTAGCTTGTTAACTATCCACTTACTGAGCACAACTTTATTTTGTGGCTGAAGGCTTATTGCAAAAACATTACACGAGTAGCCCTCTAGTAACTGGAATCACTTTCTCCACAAATTGGTGTTATTTTATATCAGACAATTTGAGACTTTAGAAAAGCTTAACTTATGTAGATTATGTAGATTACTTAATATAAAATGTAAATCTGTAAATACAGAATCAAATTTAAAACCAAATACAACTGGAAAAAATAAATCAGCAGTCGATCTGAATCCAGTATACGGGAATATTTTAAAGCTATGGATAAAGACTTCCCTTGCTTGTTGGACACATTTTACTTGTAGCTCCAGTGCTGAATAGGAGTAATATTGTCCTTTACTCAATGATTTTTAAGCCAAACAGTTTATGTGTCAATCTTTTATTCGCATTCCAGGGGTCACAATCGCATATATGTTACAGGGGAATGTTAAAAATATTTTTTAAAATATTACAAATAAAGGTGGTAGATGTACAAAATATATCCAATTTGTGCCTTAGGCAAAATCCATTCAGTTATGGGACAGTTATGTTTGAATGCATTTGTGTTTGGGATCTCAAAAACGCGACAAGGGAAGTGTGCTCTAATTTACCTGTCATGCTGTATAAAAACACTGGCCCTTTATTTTGGCTGGCCCTTCATTTACACAGACTTTTCCTTTGCTTTATTCTGCACTTTTCTGTCACCGTTCTCCTGATTCCCAGTAAAAGCTGTATGCCCTGCAGAGAGTAGCTGAAAGCCATCAATCAAACCAAATGCAATCTGCTTTACTGACTGCTTTGACATCCCAACTAGCCCTCCGCCCTTACAGTTGCACTTCAGACTGTTCCATACAGTGTGTTTACACACAGCAGTTGGGGCAGGTTCATCATTGCTTCTGCTCGGTAGAGCAAAACTCTGTCCTTCTCTTTAGTTGAGACTATACTACTCTTATTGTTCACTGCACTACCCTCAGAGCACTTGAAGAATGTTATCTTGGAAGATCAGAACAATTAATTTGCCTCGTTCCTCTTCAAAACCAAGAAGTGATATCTCTAGTGCTTGGATTTAATTAGGGAAACATGGCAGAGCGGCTCCATTTTAATTAGAGTGCCTTTTTCTATGTTGTGGAGCAGGACCATTAGCATGCATAGGAATACAAATGTGTGTTACTGCTGAGCCATGCCCTGCTTCTCCAGATGTGCACACTTATTCATGCTGGTATCCACCATTTTGGGGTGGCTCTTAAAGATCTCTGTAAATTAGACATGCCAGTGTATTTTGGATCTAAACTGTGTTTTGCAATTTGGCTTATTGGTTTACAGAAGGTTGGGGGATGTGTCATAATTTACTTGTTGACAGTGTAAGGTTAAAAGTGTATTAGTCACAATGCAACGTGGCACAGCCTTTCAGAAGTGACAGTTGTCTGAAGCCCATGGTGGAGAGGTCATGTATGGACAGTGTCAGCCTGGCGGGGGAAAAGGTGGAGCGCTGAGGTTTGGCTGAAGCTCTTGGAACACCTGTGCTATAAGCTGTGCCAACCACGCTTCAGTGGACATCAGCACAGTGTGACCACCAACACATCAGCTAATCTGTGCCACCGAACACCCTCGCTGGCACTACTTATATCACGGGTAGGGCTTCACTGCCAAAGCCACGTGCACTCTTGAAATGTTGCTTGACATGCACCCATTTAAACAATTGTATTGAAAAAGCCACTTTATACGATGGGACAGTGTATCAAATATTTGTTCATCAGCTGCATCTTCTGTTTACATAACACAGCATTCCTGGACTGAGTCGAGCACGATTTGGTTTAAATGACGTAGTTACAGCACTGTTGTATTGACGTAGGAAAGAATGTATTTTCTCCACCAATGTCCAAGAGTACAGTCAGTTCAGTTCACAGACGTTTCAGCTGATCATCTTCTTAGTGGCTTGCCCTGTTGTCATTTCACTGTGCTGACACTTGGAACAACCAGTCTCAATAAGTGTCATTTTGTCTTACCAAGCAATGCTGTGTCAGTCTTTTTCCACTTTGTCTTGTGTTCACACTTAACTCCATTATGGGAAATAATACTTTTCTAATGCATGATTGATAGGGTTTATCATTAGTTCCCTCCCTCTTTTCACTCACTAGAGTGTGTTTCAACATTTGTTTTCAGAAAGCTCACTCAATCAGAGAATGACCATTTTCAAAACTTAACTTTTTCTCTACCACCTTGTCGGGAATAGATTCTTCTCCCCGGCTCAGAATCGAATTGGCCTTGTGTTGTGTGGGATTTACTCAGCAGGGCCTTGCAGCAACACACAGTCTTTGTCACATGAGCTCTTTGTCAATGGACACCAAAGCCTCTCATTTAAATGGCGACCTCTGCTGCCCCCTCAGAGACAATGCTGCTTCCTTGAAGCAAGCGGGGAAGAGGAGGTGCACGTCAACAAGCATAATGGAAGTTTTCAGGCCGAGCACGGTTTCCCTCTTGGCGTAGCACGAATAGTGTTGGGACACTTCCAAGCGCCGACTCAGAAGAGGCTTGTTCGTTTGTTTAAATTTCTCATCATGTCTTGGGATGGCCTGATAGGGAAGGGAAAAGGGGGGGGCAACTCAAGGAAAGGATAAACAATTTCAGGGCTCAATAAAAATCTGTAAAAAGAGAATAAGCCTCTCCTCATTCAGTGCCTCAAAGCTTTCCTCATGTGCATTCTTTTGTTTGCCGGCCTGCTTGGCTACTGCTTTCAATGTTACGGATCTGTTACATCTTGGAGGACAAAAGATGATGAGGAGGGTGGATTAGGACACGCTGGGTTGGTGTGAGCAGGCCTTGAAGAGCACTGAGCTCTTTGTTAATGAGAGGGGTGAGGGGGAGTGATCCGTCCCAGAATCCACAGCTGTTCTCAAGCCAGGAGGCCTGGTGTTTGGTGACTGGGTCCTCAGAGGGTCACAGAGATTCAGAGGGGGTTAAGCAAAGTTGGGACAGGAGGAGCTGTGAGACTCAGCAGAGAGGTGGCTCGAAAACGTAAACACTCCTTACTCAGAATACCTTTCATCCCAACATGCCAAAGGGCCCTATTGGTGGAAAGGTCAAATTTAGCAGGAAATGTGCAGTGATCAAAAACAGGGTCAGACTGATAGAGTGCTCACATTTTATCTTGTAGTTTTAAGGTAATGGTCTGGATACTTTAAGGCCATTCCTGTTCTGATAACATGTGGGGTTGTATCAACAATAATTTCACATTGGGTTAGAGAGAAATCCTATTGCTGTCTGTTACAAGACTAGATGGACCAAAACCCAATTCTGTACAGTTTATCTCTTCTCGTTCATAGAATCAGAGCAGTGACCTAAACACTGCTTATATAAGAACACTTCAATGTCAGTTTGGTAAATAAGTAAATTAAATAAAATGCAACAAACATAGGTTTTCACATAGCACATGAATTAACATTGTCTGTGTCTATACAGTGGTGCTTGAAAGTTTGTGAACCCTTTAGAATTTTCTATATTTCTGCATAAATATGACCTAAAACTTCAGATTTTCACACAAGTCCTAAAAGTAGATAAAGAGAACCGAGTTAAACAAATGAGATAAAAATATTTTACTTGGTCATTTATTTATTGAGGAAAATCAACCAATATTACATATTAGTGAGTGGCAAAAGTATGTGAACCTTTGCTTTCCGTATCTGGTGTGACCCACCTTCTCTTGAGATTCAGTTTACAGACAGATGTCCTGAGATTTTCCTTTAGAATTCTCTGATCTCATTCAGAATTCATTGTTCCATCAATGATGGCAAGCCGTCCTGGCCCAGGTGCAGCAAAGCAGGACCAAACCATGATACTACCACCTCCATGTTTCACAGAAGGGATAAGGTTCTTATGCTGGAATGCAGTGTTTTTCTTTCTCCAAACAGAACGCTTTTCTTTTAAACCAAAAAGTTCTATTTTGGTCTCATCCGTCCACAAGACATGCTTCCAATAGTCTTCTGGCTTGTCCACGTGATCTTTAGCAAACTGCAGACGAGCAGCAATGTTCTTTTTGGAGAGCAGCGGCTTTCTCCTTGCAACCCTGTCAAGCACACCAGTGTTGTTCAGTGTTCTTCTGATGGTGGACTCATGAACATTAACATTAGCCAATGTGAGAGAGGCCTTCAGTTGCTTAGAAGTTACCCTGCGGTCCTTTTTGACCTCGCCAACTATTATATGCCTTGCTCTTGGAGTGATCATTTTTTTGTTGGTCGACCACTCCTGGGGAGGGTAACAATGGTCTTGAATTTTCCTCCATTTGTACACAATCTGTCTGACTGTGGATTGGTGGAGTCCAAACTCTTTAGAGATGGTTTTGTAACCTTTTCCATCCTGATGAGCATCAACAACTTTTTTTCTGAGGTCCTGAGAAATCTCTTTTGTTTGTGCTCCAATACACTTCCACAAAAGTGTTGTGAAGAGCGGACTTTGATAGATCCCTGTTCTTTAAATAAAACAGGGTGCCCACTCACACCTGATTGTCATCCCATTGATAGAAAACACCTGACTCTAATTTCACCTTCAAATTAGCTGCTAATCCTAGAGGTTCACATACTTTTGCCACTGACTAATATGTAATATTGGATCATTTTCCTCAATAAATAAATGACCAAGTATAATTTTTTTGTCTCATTTGTTTAACTGGTTTCTCTGTATCTACTTTTAGAACTTGTATGAAAATGATGATGTTTTAGGTCATATTTATGCAGAAATATAGAACATTCTAAAGGGTTCACAAACTTTCAAGCACGACTGTACAGATGCAATAATGACAAAACTCAGCAACTGTACACACGCTTGTAGAACACGTATTTTTTAAAAATATGTAAACATGTCCAAGATGGCAGCTGGTTATGGGTTTTGGCAGCAGTCTTTTGTGTCTTCTCTGAAAAACCTCTCGAAATGGATTTTAATGGTGTCACAGCCATGTCTTCTGTCACGACTTTGTTTTTCCGCACTCCAGTTGCCAGTACCCTTCAGTCCTGCCGCTTATGTCACACACTTCATCACCGATTATGCGCGCTGAATCCATGTTCGGTTATTATTTTTATGCTTATTTAAATTCCACGCTTTGGTTTGTTCTTTGTGAGGTTTCTTCGTCGATGCACTTGCGCGTAACTTGGATTCATGTCTTGGTTTCACTACATATGGGAACTGAGTGCAAGTTACTCAGCCTTTTGGTAGACTGGCACCTTGTCCAGGACATGCTTAAGCCTGTGCCCTGTCAATGGTGACACAAAGTTACAGCACAAAAGTTACAAGTACACAACTGTAGTGATTTGTAATCAGTCTGACTTTTCGTCTCATTAGTACATCTAAAGGTGAAAGGTATAACATCTTAAAGCAATAAAAACACTACCAGCGAGGTAACAAACATTTGCCTAAAGAATTTTGCCACCTTTTAATGAGAGAACGACACGTTCAGGAAGTTTGTAAGACTTTGAAAAGACACATTGTTTAATTTAAGGATGTATCGGATCAGTTAATTGTAAGTCTGGGAACAAATTAGGCAGCGAGTCTCTGATTTACAATTTGAAGGTAACGAGTGTCTAAACTAAACTCAGTTTGATTTCCCTTTCCTTCTACAGCACTTACAGACCCCGGCCAATTTCCATACGGCAGCTACCGAGCTGCTTGACTGGTGTGGTGACCCACGAGCCTTCCAAAGACCCTTTGAGCAAAGCCTGATGGGATGTCTGACGGTAAGACAGCAGATGCTCCACTCCTGCTCCACTGTCATATCGCCATTAGACTTAGACTTTTATTTGTCACGTACATAGTTATGCACAGTACAACTTGCAGTAAAATGTTTCTCTGCAAGTGGAGTGGTTAAAGCAACATCATGCTTCACATAGCCGTGATCTTCTCTTTCCCTCTCTCTGTCTGTCTCTACGTCTCTCGCTCTCGCTGACTATCCCATAGTTCTCCCTCACCCCTTTTTCTTGCTCGCTTTCCCAGTCTTTTTTTTTCCTCTCTGGCTCACCCCACCCCTTCTCTTTGGTTCACACAGATTCCATATCTCTGGGTTTCCCTCTAGCTTTGTCCCTCTCCCCTTTGCTCTGATAAGACACTGGTACTTAAGCACAGGTCAGGGAGAAGCAGTCAACCCTGCCATCCTCAACTGCAGCTGCTCATCGATTGTGGCAGAAGGCCAGCGACCAGCACCTCAAGTCTCACCCAGGCCTCCAGAGCAGGCGTTAGCATGGCTGTAAAGCAGTCCCTGTCATTGATTTCGAGCCGAGCCGTTTCCACTCTGCCTGTGATCAATCTCAATTCTTCAGATAATGATTTACTAAAAAAGCACACCGGAAAATGAGGGTCTTAACAACACCATATTTAGTGATTAGACTGAGAGTGTTCCTTTGTAAAAGCAGCTGGGGGTAATGTGCTAGATGAATCTTCAGCTTATGCTGAGAGATTATGGGAATTAATGGCAAACTGAAGGAGCGTCGTGTAAATGACAAAATAATCTTTATTCTTGAAGTACGCCCTCGAACTCGTAAAGCTCTGTTTAAACCATCCAAACAAAGAATTCAGCCACTCTCTCAAACCTCTAATGGCAATGTGCAGTTTGATTAATTACTGTAAATACTGCAGTGAAGAGTTCACATAGGGAACAAATTCCACCTTGGATCTCATTCGTGTCCCTAATGTCCACATTTGCCTACCAGCAAAAACAGCAAGGGGGCTGAAGGCAGGAATTTTCTACATAGTTCTTGGAACTCGCCGTATGCCATCAAAGGCTAAGTGCACAATAAAGATGACAAGAGATTGCAAGCAAATGTCAAAACAAGTGTGAACCCAAAGCACAAGATGAAGATCATGCTGGCTTTGATCTACTGACAAAGACACCCATAGCAGATTTTCTGGTGAAGTTCAGTCGGAAAGGCGTACTCTGAGGGCTGCCAGAGTGTGATTGGCCCCACTCTCCACTCCCCCACTGGCCTGGACTCGCATTGCGCTTAAATGTTCTGGGGCATGCTTACATCATCAGGACGCGAGTTTTGTAGTGGAGAAACGTGCGCTTGCACAGCACAATGGACTTTATGGTTGCACTTACTTTGTGGCTTTTTTGGAGTCAACAAACAACTCACTCAAATGCGTTATCATATATTTATTGATTATATATTGCATCGATTTTCAGCCACTCTTGTTGCACATATAAGAGGGGTTTCATTGAGGCAGCTGAAGTTCTGTGCTCAGGCATGGATAGCTATCACTTACACTTGAGTATACACTTATCACTTAAGCATACAGTACGGAGCGATCTCATTAGTCAAACGAACTATACTTTGGGGGTCAAATGTGCTCAGGCACGGTACAGATCACCTAGTGTGAATATGTCCTGATTCACCGCTGTGCTGCTTCCCTCTGTACAGCTGACCATTTCTACGTAACTTTTGAAAGCTTGTTGTGCGTTAGCTTTGTCTATGCATGAGTTGCAGCTAAAGATCTTATACCCGTAAGTGATCTATAAATGGGTGTAGGAAAGGACTTCACGATACAAAACGCATCATGATACATGAGTCTCGATACGATTATATCACGATACATTGCGATACGATACATATTGCGACATATTGGTATATTCCACAAAGTTCACTGAAAATTTAAAAACAGCTGAAATACAAGTTACAGTCTGCAATCTGAGTCGTCTTAATACATCACATTGATAATGCAGTATATCATGAAAATATGTATTGCGATATATTACTGTATCGATTTATTGATTTATTTTTTACTAGGTTACAACCCTAGTAATCTGTCAAAGCTTGACTTCCTATAATTGACCCACCCTGACAGGGGAATGGTAATAAGGCTCTGGACCATTAATTTGAAAATTGTGAATTGTGACAAATCCCACATCCTTAAAATTAAACCCTTTTCTCTTAACTATTTCCTTTAAATTTAGCTCAGTTGTAAGTTTCTGTGGAATAGAAATCTTCTAAATTCTGCAGAAGTACATTTCTATGCAGCAGGAGCATGATTTATTGCTAGAGGCACCTTACATTTGATCAGAAGTTTGAAGGTTCAAGTCCCAGCACTGCCATAGTGCCATTGTTGAGCCCTTGAGCAAGACCCATCCCTTCACTGCTTGGATTGCCTGCATCTGCCAAATGCTGTATCTGTGATGCAGTGTCATGACTGTCATGCAGTTGGTGACAGAAAATGACTTTAAAAACAAATACAAGCTGGTGAATAGAAGCTGCTTATGCGGTGTGTTTTGGCATTTCAGTTTGTATGTAGTGCGTAGCCAGTAATGGCTGCACCCCATCCCCTCCCCTTTCCCCGTTCTCTTGTGCTGGGGAGATTAAAGTGAAGAGCCGATAAGAATTTTGGCCAACAGATGTGGACATGTCTTACACATCGTCCCCTTGGGCAGCAGGTAGCTCTGTGCTGTACCCTCCTCGTGCACAGTTTCTCCCCTCCATACACATTCATGCCAAATGATAAATGACACATCCCTTAGCCTGTCAGAAACAATACTGACAACAGCTATCTGCGAGCGAGTTAGTTTCACAGACCTTCCTCATCAACCCATACATGTCTGCAGTGCTGTCGGCCCAATGGGTAGCTGAGTTTTTGCCCATAAGTCACAAACACCCATGTAAAAAAAGGTATTGGCCACACAGTAGAACTAATTGCACCCTTAAATTGTGCATTCATAACCTGGTAAACTTAGCAGAGCTTCTGTGATTTGTATTAGACAATTAAAGGGTTAATCATATGATACCAGTACTAGGCTTTCTTTTTTCCCCCCTTCCCCACTTGCTATTGGTTATTGTGATTGTAGTTTAATTTTTTTTTTTTTTTTTAGATATACAGTGTGGCAAAAACGTATTTAGTCAATATATGGGTTAGGTAAGTATTTAGTCAGCCACTGATTGTGCAACTTCTCCTACTTAGAAAGATGAGAGAGGTCTGTAATTTTCATCATAGGTACACTTCAACTATGAGAGACAAAATGAGAAAAAAAATCCAGGAAATCATATTGTAGGATTTTTTAAGAATTTTTCAATAATTGTAAATTATGGTGGAAAATAAGTATTTGGTCAATAAATTTTGTTCAACTCAATACTTTGTAACATAGCCTTTGTTGGCAATGACAGAGGTCAAACGTTTCCTGTAAGTCTTCACCAGGTTTGCACACACTGTAGCTGGTATTTTGGCCCATTCCTCCATGCAGATCTCCTCTATAGCACTGATGTTTTGGGGCAACACGGACTTTCAACTCCCTCCTCACATTTTCTATGGGACTGAGGTCTGGAGACTGGCTAGGCCACTCCAGGACCTTGAAATGCTTTTTACGGAACCACTCCTTCGTTGCCCGAGCGGTGTGTTTGGGATCATTGTCATGCTGGAAGACCCAGCCACGTTCCATCTTCAATGCTCTCACTGATGGAAGGAGGTTTTGGCTTAAAATCTTACGATACATGGCCCCGTTCATTCTTCCCTGAACACGGATCAGTCGTCCTGTCCCCTTTGCAGAAAAACAGCCCCATGCTTTCACAGTTAGGTGTGGGGCGCAACTCAGAATTCTTCTTCCCTCAAAAAAACACGGGCGAGTTGAGTTTTTTTACAAAAAAGTTTTTTTTTTTTTGTTTCATCTGACCACATGATATATTCTCCCAATCCTCTTCTGGATCATCCATATGCTCCTCTGCCAAACTTCAGACGGGTCTGGACTGTAACTGGCTTAAGCAGGGGGACACGCCTGCCACTGCAGGATCTGAGTCCCCTCTCGGTGTAGTGTGTTTTACTGTTGGTAGCCTTTTTAATTTTGGTCCCAGCTCTCTGCAGGTCATTCATCAGGTCCCTCCGTGTAGTTCTGGGATTTTTGGCTCACCGTTCTCATGATCATTTTGACCCCATGATATTGGATGAGATTTTGCATGGATTCCCCAGATTGAGGGAGATTATCAATGGTCTTGTATGTCTTACAATTGCTCCCAACAGTTGATTTTTATCACACACCAACCTGCTTGCCTATTGTAGATTCACTCTTCTCAGCCTGGTGCAGGTCTACAATTTTCTTCCTGGTGTCCTTTGACAGCTCTTTGGTCTTGGCCATGGTTGAGTTTGGAGTCTGACTGTTTGAGGCTGTGGACAGGTGTCTTTTGTACAGATAACGAGGTCAAGCAGGTGCCATTAATACAGGTAACGAGTGGAGGACAGAAGAGCTTCTTAAAGAAGAAGTTACAGGTCTGTGAGAGCCAGAAATTTTGTTTGTTTGTGGGTGACCAAATACTTATTTTCCACCACAATTTCAATTAAATTCTTTAAAAATCCTACAATGTGATTTGCTGGATTTTTTTTTCTCATTTTGTCTCTCATAGTTGAAGTGTACCTATGATGAAAATTACAGACCTCTCTCATCTTTCTAAGTAGGAGAACTTGCACAATCAATGACTGAATAAATACTTTTTTGCCCCACTGTATGTTTATGTTCTTAATAGTTGTAAAGTGTCTTTGAGCTTAGGAAAGGTGCTATATAAATAAAACTCATTATTATTATTATTATTATTATTATTGTTATTATTATTATTATTGTTAAGTTGTTCGGCTCACTGGAAAGTATAAATTTCTCTTCACCAAATGATTACCTTAACAAGTGAAAAGTTCATATTTGGTAAATGTATCTATATCATAAAGAAAGTAAGAACTGACATTTTAAAGTAAATATTCCTCACTGGGAAATACAACTAAATGGCTGAACATGGCATGATTTATTATTTTTTATCAAAGTACAATGTATGCCTGTTGGCAAGTTCTTATGGTATAAGTAGACAAACTCTCTGGGTTGTGCTGTTATTGGAAAATAATCAACTTCTGGGTGGTTATCATCTCCTGCTCACTTGTTTATTATTTTCCTAAGGGCGTAGTTTGGTATTGGTCTGCACCGGTATCAGTTTCAGCTATTGGCCTTCCAGTAAAGATTTACAAAACGTGAAGGTGAAATTGTTAATGGCAGTACGAATGTGGATAACATGGATGATAATTTAATTTGGTTATTATGTTTTTAATGTTGACATTCTGCTATGTTAAAAACTTAGCATAAAATACACCTACATTATTATCCTGGCAAGTGAAATATAATGAAATATAGATATATAGAGTATAAAATTAGTTCACCTATATTAGTTCAACATAATTAATTGTAAATTAATCTAACTGCACTGGAAAGTGTCTTTTCTTATTTTAGAAGCATTTTGGGCGTGTTCAAGCATCAATTTATGTGTAATTGTTTAACGGTTTTACTTTTTTGTTGTTGTTGTTGTTGAACACCAATTCATTAGTATCATTTCAAGCTAATATCCACCCCCTGATATTACCAAAAATCTATATAAAAGAGAAATTGTAAACCATAATTTACCTTCCATTAATTTGGACACCAGCATTAGAACTAAAGGCAAGTACTGTGAGTGGGCTTGCATGTTAGTCTTTCTCCATACCTAGAGTACCACATGAGAACAACTCCTTTGCTGCAGTTTTACTGTTTGTGGAGGCTTTTTCAGTACTTACATTATCTTGTTTGTTTGGTCAGAAAAAAAGATAAGAAACCACAATTTTCAGAGGCATTTATCCAGTTTATTAAATGAAACTGTGCATTGCACTATGACCTTCTGTTATTAATCAAATGTTGCAGAAATGTCACGGTGTAGATTGATGATCTTAAATTCATGTATAATACTTCCCTAACAGGAAAATTAAGATAATGTTGGCTGTACTTAAGATATTTCATTTGCTGAGCTCATTTGTTGTGCAGCATAAAGGTTTTTTTTTTAAATAGCAACATTTGGTAAATTGGTTAGCCACCTAAAAATAGCACTGTGCTAATATCTGTCCTGCTACTTAGCTAAAGTAGTGTTACATCTATAGAAAAACCCAACTAACCTGGTTCATTAACAATGTACAGTGGGGGCTAAATGTCTGAGAACACCAGTGGAAATTTGTGAAAACAAGTCTTATATGCATAAATTCCATAATTTATGAATATTTTATATGTCCTCTTTTGCTGTAATGACAGTGCTTACTCAATGTTATCCAAGCATGATTTCACAATGTTCCAAAGAGCAAATTGTGATGTTACTGAATGCTTGTTTTTTCTGTGTTTCAAGTGCCCCCATAAATGCTCAGTGTGGTTTAGGTTTGATGACAGTGAAGGATAGTCTGAGAAGTCAGCATTGCGTGGTCTTCTTTGGTGTTCAGGTACCGTATTTTTCGGACCGTAAAGCGCACCGGATTATAAGACGCAATATCAATGATCGACCGCTAACGGGTATATTTTCATACACAAAGCGCACCGGGTTATAAGACGCAAGAAATGAAACAAAACTCTTAAGTTCCCTCGGAAGCTCAGTTTGGTCTTTACCTGCCGCAGGGCGTCTTCTTGCTTCCTCCACTTCTCCGTACCATTAATTCGTTAATGTTGAATTCTCTCGCAGCTGCTCTATGTCCATGTTGTACTGCGTGACTGATAGCGTTGAGTTTGAAATCCGCTTCGAAAATGAATGAATGAATGCACGTACCCTAATGCTGAAGCACATACCGTATTACCCCGCGATGCTGCGCACTACGGTGGCCGTAAGCTTCGTAACTTACCAAGATCGTGCTAAAACATTTTGACAGATTTATGAGCGCCGTGTACCATCTACAATCGGTTCTAGGTCAGAAGGCTCAACCAGAATTAATTCATACATTAGACGCACCGCATTTAAAGGCGCACTGTCGATTTTTGAGAAAGTTAAAGGATTTTAAGTGCGCCTTATGGTCCGAGAAATACGGTAGTTGTAGCAAAGCTTTGAGGTTTGTTCTGGGTCATTATATTGCATTACATTTGAGAAAATGCAAAATAGGGCATTTTCACTGGTGGTGCCAAACCTTTGGCCCCCAGTGTATTTCATAGATAAAAGCATTCAACAAGTGTGTTGGTAAGTTGTTGTTATTATACTGTTTTATTATAAAATCACCCTCTGAGCTTTATGGATGTTCTGCAGAAAGGAGGTCATCTTTAGGTCATTTTGACTGAAAAGTAACAAGCATAAAAATGACTTTTTGTTATAAATGAGAAATAAAGAGGTGATTTGAGTCTGCATCACATGACCTTGATGTTGTATTTGCACACACACCTGCCATGTGAAGGCACATCTCCAAATGTAAAAGAGTTTGGTGTGTCAATATTTCAGCAAGTTATGTTTATATTCAAAATAACTGTGATGAATGGAGTTGATATTGCCAATAGGGCATCCATCACCAAGTAAAACAGATCATGAAGTTTAAAGTAAATACACTGGCTGTGTTCTTTGTAGCTCGGCTGTTTCAACTAATGCTGTAGTTTTCATGCTGTTATCGTCCTGCTGTCATCTTCCAGCTACATAACAAAACTGTAAACTTGGCTTGCCTTGGTTCAGTGACCTCAAATGTTGCTGGTGAATCATATAATTTTTGGGCCAGCATTCTGAGAAAGGAGATTATGAGGAAAAGGCTTATGAGAGAGAACATTTCTAAAGCCCGTTCAAATCTGTGCTAGTCTGTGTGGCAGGGTGCCTAGTCTGTACACTTGGCAGATGCAGTTGCAGAAGGGAAATTAAAGGTTGGCAGGAACGCTACATTTCTGCTGTCACAAACCCTGCAAACTGCAGGGGTAAAAAACGATACAGGATTTTCATTATAAGAGATGCAGTTCATCAGATCCCAGAATGCTGTTAATCCATCACTGAATTATTTGATTATTAAACCATGAATAAATAAAGCCTGTCTTTTCAGGTTAGACAACCACGTTTTGTTAGGTGACAAGGGAGTACTGTTTATCAATGTCAGGTAGTCTGTTATTTTATGGTGGTGTGTTTTTTTTATCTATAGTCACTTAAAGTAAAAGGCTAATTAAAAATTAACTACACAAAATGTAAACATTTATTTCAAATGTCTTCAAACAGCAAAGATGCGATTCCTTATCAGTTTAAAGGAATATGGAAGCTTATAGTTTCCAGTTTATCAACGTTCCATTTAAATCCGGCACTTGTCCTAAACCACGTTTAAATTACGTGCTTATGTCAAAAGGATTTGCTTATATGGTTTCCGGCACTGTGACATGTATAAAAACAGAGAAATGTTTTATTAAAAAAATAAAAATAAAAAAATTTAAATAGTGATGCTGTCAGATTCTGGCATTAATGACAGGTGTATGTTAATGCAGTCATTCTAATCCATTACTTGTTTATTAATGTATTTTTATTATAACCTGGGTGGTTGAAAGAAAGGAAAGTTTGTGAACCCTTTAGAATTTTCTATATTTCTGCACAAGTATGATCAAAACATTATCAGATTTGCACATAAGTCCTAAAAGTAGATAAAGAGAACCCAGTTAAACACATGAGACAAAAATATAATACTTGGTCATTTATTCATTGAGGAAAATGATCCAATATTACATATTAGTGAGTGGCAAAAGTATGTGAACCTCTAGGATTAGCAGTTATTTTGAAGGTGAAATTAGAGTCAGGTGTTTTCAATCAATGGGATGACAATCAGGTGTGAGTGGTCAAAATCCTTAATCCAATCGAAATGTTGTGGAAGGACCTGAAGCGAGCAGTTAATGTGAGGAAACCCACCAACATCCCAGAGCTGAAGCTGTTCTGTACGGAGGAATGGGCTAAAATTCCTCCAAGCCGGTGTACAGGACTGATCAACAGTTACAGGAAACGTTTAGTTGCAGTTATTGCTGCACAGGGGGGTCACACCAGATACTGAAAGCAAAGGTTCACATACTTTTGCCACTCACTAATATGCAATATTGGATCATTTTCCTCAGAAAATAAATGACCAAGTGTAATATTTTTGTCTCATGTGTTTAACTGGGTTCTCTTTATCTACTTTTAGGACTTGTGTGAAAATCTGATGATGTTTTAGGTCATATTTATGCAGAAACATAGAAAATTCTAAAGAGTTCACAAACTTTCAAGCACCACTGTAGGTATCATAAGCAATTTAAATATATGGGAGGATGGAGGTAGGTTATATGCAAGTACTGCACAGTTTTATATGAGGGACTTAAACATCCATGCATTTCGGTGTCTGCACGGCCCCCATGGAGGAAAAGGCCATCTGCACTGATGTTGAACGGATATGGATGTGCTTGTATTGGCCACCAAAGTTGTGATCAGTTAAATAATTACGATATAAAAAACAGACTGATGTTAACCAAATCTAGAGATGTGAATGTAGAGGTGAGTGAGTATGGCTAATGAAACCTGCATGAAGATTGACATTTTGTAAGTATGTTCTGTAAAACAGTAGCCTTTATTTCTTACGTAGCAACCAGTGTGAAGCAATGCATCAAAGTCAGTTTGGAGTCACTCTGCTTAAGTATCAGCTTAAGTTTTAAAGTGCGAAAGTGCACATTCTAAGTGATTAGGATGATAATATTACCGTATTTTTCGGGCTATAAAGCGCACCGGGTTATAAGGCGCATGAAATGAAACGAAACTCTTAAGTTCCGTCGGAAGCTCAGTTTGGTCTTCTTTACCTAGTGCAGGGCATCTTCTTGCTTCCTCCACTTCCGTACCATTGATTCGTTAATGTTGAATTCTCTCGCAGCTGCTCTATGTCCATGTTGTTGTACTGCGTGACTGATAGCGTTGTGTTTGAAATCCGCTTCGAAAAATAAATGAATGAATGCACGTACCCTAATGCTGAAGCACATACCGTATTACTCCCGCGATGCTGCGCACTACGGTTTGCCGTAAGCTTCGTAACTTTACCAAGGCCGTGCTAAAACATTTTGACAGATTTTTGAGCGCCGTGTACCATCTACAATCGGTTCTAGGTCAGAAGGCTCAACCAGAATTAATTCATACATTAGACGCACCGCATTTTAAGGTGCACTGTCGATTTTTGAGAAAGTTAAAGGATTTTAAGTGCGCCTTATGGTCCGAAAAATACGGTACTGTTGTTTTTAACACAGGCTTGCACTGCTATGGTGCATGTTTAAAATACAATAATAATAATAATAATAATAATAATAATAATAATTACAATTAAATACTCTGATGCAGCAAACATAACACATGATGAAAATAATGTTGAAAAATGACAAGTTAATACTATTTTCAATACTACTTCTTTAGGGTTAAATAGCAAGCAAAAAAACTTCCATGAACCGTGATTAATGCAGTAAAATATTTTAATCTTTTGGCAGCTCTACTTTTAACACAAGTGTAGACATGCTATTTGCACAAGTTGTAAGGTTTCTAGAAATTTTGTTAGTCTGAAGTGCTGAACTTAGACCGCCAAACGTGGGTAAACAAATAGTAGAGAGTCAGTTGGGTAAAAGTTACTTTTTACATTTTTTCCTGCAGTAGCCAAACATCAGTATTTGTTTTTCAGAAAGAAGCGTTAACTGTAGTAGTGAACTGTATCAGTCAGTGAAGTATTATTTAACGCTCTTGACTTTGACTGAACCCCTGTTGTGAAGGAGGAGTTGTTTTATGTGCTTTGCTTTTAATATCGCTCTCATCACTTGAGGTTATATTCTAGCTTTTTTGCTAAAGATCAGTATATATACCTGAAGGAGTTGTGAGTTTTGGGTTCCGTGTGCCTTGCCTGGGCTCTGGCAATTCAAAAACAAACAGGTGTGTCTCCAGACACATCATCCTTTCTGCCTTGTGAAAACCTCAAACAGTGGAGGTGGCTGTTTTCTTTTAGTATACATTATTCATGCAAATTGACATGATAAATATTTCATTTGTTTGAACGAGGGAAGGGAAAATTGCTCCGCTATGCGTAATTTGCAGAAAGTTATTTTGTGTATTAGAAGAAACAGTAGCTTGGTGGGTGTACTGTGAACACATTTGTGGTTCATGCTGTACTTCTAAGGACCCCAGGTAGACTTTCAGGGAAGCTTAATTGGATATATCTTACGTCTTATGTAGACACTAAAAAATGTAGCAGTCTCGGTCTTCAGGAAAGTGTTTCAGCTTTATGGGCAGAGAGCCTTGTGTATGTGTTCTTCTGCTGAGTGCAGGGCTCCATCTCATGGAGGACAATAGATTTCTTCTCATATATGGGGTTGGACACACTCAAACATGTTTAACACCCTCCTGCTCTGTCCCTACAGGTGGTGAGCCGTGTTGCTGCACAACAGGGTTTTGATTTGGACCTCGGCTACCGGCTCCTGGCTGTGTGTGCAGCCAACCGGGACAAGTTCACCCCAAAGTCAGCAGGTGAGGCCTTTATGCTCACTCTTCACACTCTCTGTTATGCACTGCCTCCTTCATCTATTGCTGTTCAGAATATCTGGAAATATGTCCATCATTTAAATGCAAACTCCAGTTTTTGATTTCTAAATCAGTCTCATGCTCTTGATCTATTATGTTGAGCTGCTTCAGATGTCAGGTTTGGAGGATTGATGGCTAATAAACCCATATGTTTTGAGGTCATTTCAACTCTGCTGATTTATCAGGAGTTTAAATGACTGTTTAAGTGATTTCTCTCTATCGCTGGGTCATGGAAATTCTGAAAAATCATGGAAAATTACATATTATTTACCAGACTTGGAAAATGATAAGATGTCCAGTGAAAAATAGAAGCTGTAGCACCAAAATACAAGAACCCAATATTGGTAAAAATTTGACAAATGGTTTATTAACAAAAAGTAAAAAAATCACTGGGTGTCTTTATTTAAAGTTATGGAAAAGCCATGGATTTTTTAAATATGTGGGAACCATTTGCTGTGGCTAACTATTTACCAGCATATTTATAAATGACACACTTTTGTAGAAACTTATAATTTTTTCTATAACAGTGTGTCATTATGGGGAAACATTTTTGATGAATCATGCTGCACTCAGGGACATGTACCAGATTTGTGTGCTGTAATGCTATCTAAAATGGTTATTTCCTACCCCACAATAATACTGAAAATGGGCAGGAACAGCAGCTATACAGGAGCAAATGTAGATTGTCTGTGTCTTTTGGTTGTGCCTCCTCTAGAGGGTATGGTATGGTATGGTATGGAATAGTAGTGGTTACTCATTGTCTTCACCTTGTTGTTTATTGGATTGTTGTTAATTATAAGATGATGCAAACATATGGCTTTACTTTTGGTTCCAGGGGAAAGTAAGTAATTAAACGCTTGAAATAGCCAACAACCACTTCCATTACGAAACCACTGTAAAAACCAGAACACCTTCCACATGTTGTAAAGAAGGATGGTCTTAAATTAACTGCTGTGTAAATCCCCATGCCTTGAGCTGGTTGTGGAGATGAACACTGGCAAAGTTTCCTGGACAGCTGTGGAAAGGTGGTGCTTTTAATAGCACCCTCTGTAATTAATTAAAGATCCATTCACAGTGTGCATGGCCAATTTGTCCAGAAAAGGTCCACGGTTAAAATACGTCATTTTTATTTTTATTTTTGTTCAACAGCAGAACACTGTCCATGTTAAAGATCCTTACTCTCTTGGTGTGACCTGCTCATGCCCATTTGTCAAAGTGAATTACACAGAGGCATCAGCCCAACAGAGATAGATGGCCAGTAAGTACTTGGGTTGAAGTGTGTCTAATACATTTGAAAAAGACCTGACACTGTTAGCTGTTGAGAATGAAGATAAACAGATGTTTGCAGGGGTACAGATATCTGTGACTGCTAGACAGTGGGAGGCTTCCACGAAGAGAGAGGTTCTGTTCCATAGACAATAAGCAGCATAAATGGAGATAATATTAATAATATTTTTATTGGAACTACCACTGCCTTTAATTCTGGACCTGTAAAATTCAGGAACCTCTGGGTTTGAGCTTGCTGTTCTGAATGTTGCTAATTAGGCTAAAGCAGACCAAGTAAAAGGTTTGCCCTCTCCTTTAGATTTATTTGCATGACACAGGTGCCATAGCATGGCTGGGAGTGCAAGAGCTCCTAACTGGCCCTGTTCTTTGAGGAGAGGGATGGGATTCTTCTCTGTGCTGTTAATCAGATTGACACTAGCCCATCACTGGTTTCTGAACTTGTGTATACCGTATTTAGCTACTTCCTCCAGTCTCCAGTGACAGCATATTGCACCTTTTGTGCAGGAGATTTAAATATGATGAAGTGACATATACAGTGGGGCAAAAACGTATTTAGTCAGCCACTGATTGTGCACGTTCTCCTACTTAGAAAGATGAGAGAGGTCTGTAATTTTCATCATAGGTACACTTCATCTATGAGAGACAAAATGAGAAAAAAAATCCAGGAAATCACATTGTAGGATTTTTAAAGAATTTAATTGTAAATTATGGTGGAAAATAAGTATTCGGTCAATAACAAAAGTTCAACTCAATACTTTGTAACATAACCTTTGTTGGCAATGACAGAGGTCAAACGTTTCCTGTAAGTCTTCACCAGGTTTGCACAAACTGTAGCTGGTATTTTGGCCCATTCCTCCATGCAGATCTCCTCTAGAGCAGTGATGTTTTGGGGCAACACGGACTTTCAACTCCCTCCATACAAATTTTCTATGGGGTTGAGGTTTGTAGACTGGCTAGGCCACTCCAAGACCTTGAAATGCTTTTTATTGAGCTACTCCTTTGTTGCCCGAGCGGTGTGTTTGGGATAATTGTCATGCTGGAAGACCCAGCCACTTTCCATCTTCAATGCTCTCACTGATGGAAGGAGGTTTTGGCTTAAAATGTCACGATACATGGCACCGTTCATTCTTCCCTTAACACGGATCAGTCGTCGTGTTCCCTTTGCAGAAAAACAGCCCCAAAGCATGATGTTTCCACCCCCCCATGCTTCTTAGTAGGTATGGCGCAGTTGAGTTTTTAACAAAAAGTTCTATTTTTGTTTCATCTGACTACATGATATTCTCCCAATCCTCTTCTGGATCATCCATATGCTCTCTGGCAAACTTCAGACAGGCCTGGACATGTACTGGCTTAAGCAGGGGGACACACCTGGCACCGCAGGATCTGAGTCTCTCTCGGCGTAGTGTGTTACTGATGGTAGTCTTGTTACTTTGGTCCCAGCTCTCTGCAGGTCATTCATCAGGTTCCTCCGTGTAGTTCTGAGATTTTTTCTCATCATTCTCATGATCATTTTGACCCCACGGGATGAGATCTTGTGTGGAGCCCCAGATCGAGGGAGATTATCAATGGTCTTGTATGTCTTACAGTTGCTCCCACAGTTGATTTATTCACACCAACCTGCCTGCCTATTGTAGATTCACTCTTCCCAGCCTGTTGCAGGTCTACAATTTTCTTCCTAGTGTCCTTTGACAGCTGTTTGGTCTTGGCCATGGTTTAGTTTGGAGTCTGACTGTTTGAGGCTGTGGACAGGTTTCTATTATACAGATAACGAGGTCAAACAGGTGCCATTAATACAGATAACGAGTGGAGGACATCATCACTTCATCGTTGAAGTGTAGCTATGATGAAAATTACAGACCTATCAGACCATCTTTCTAAGTAGGAGAACTTGCACAATCAGTGGCTGACTAAATACGTTTTTGCCCCACTGTATCTATCACACAGTTTTTGTCACTTGTTAGTTAATTAGGCATGGTTTCTTCAAGAGGTTCCACAACCTAAATGGCCTATCAGCATCGAGTAATTGGAGGGCATGGTTGCTAAAGAAGCATGACTGTAGCTTCTCCACTCTCATGGTAGTAGCATCCATCTTGGCTCTGTCACAAGGGCGTCTGCTGCCCCAGACATGGAGACGACAGCATCTCAGAGCTCATAAACACTTGCTCTGTCTGGCCATAGCATCCCTTCCTGTGCTTATCTCCTCTCCTTATTTACTACTGCTCTCTGCCTACCTCTTCATCTGTTTATCTTTGTGCCTTATATACACAAATTTACATACAAACATGGGCTCACAGATACATAAACTGTCTGCATATTGGGTTGTTCCTTGGTGAGAAAGTGCAGCTTTGGTGAAAAGGCCAGTGACAAGCAGGATGGCGACAGAAGGACGGCCACCCGACACCAGCTCTGAGCCATGCTACGCGATCAATGTGCAGTCAGACAAACAGCTACAGCAAGCACTGATACTCTTTGACTCAACTCTACTTTACACAACCATAGTCCAGAATGAATTTATATCAGTGCATCACTTCACTTGAGTCAAATACAGAATACATTTTCAAATTAGCAAGGAAAGTACAATTATACAGTAAGTGTTCCTTATAGATAGGTTTGTACTTATTCTATATTTGTAAATTTAAAAAATGTTAATGTTTGTAATAATAACAGTTACACTACTTGATAATGATGTTGCTGAATGTAGAGGTCACTCTAACACTGGACAACAAATGTTTTCAAAAGTTTTGCTTCCTGAAAAAAATTATGAATTATGATAGACAATGTCAAGTTGAACGCAAAAATAGTTCCAGGTTTTCCCTATCATGTAGGAATTTGGAGAAATGTTTAATTTTGGAGAATGATTAATTGCATAAGGACAAGGTTACATTATTTTAATTCAGCTAAGCTTAAAATGTTTTGTAGCAGATTTTCGTTTGTACACAATGTCTGGCGCCTCTTGTGTCAGTGCCCAGCAATAGTCAGCCATCACTGATGGATCCCATTTGCCGTGATAGCGCTTTTCTGTGGTTGCAATATCCTAGTGAATCCTTTCACCATGTTCTACACTGACCAAGATCAGCAAGGAATCCAAGTGTGAATGCAGAAAATGGATTTCCAACGACATGATACACTGTGTTTTTGTGTGATTTGAGCATGTTACCACTCATCTCGGGTTTGGTGCTCTGTAATTGCCAAGACAAATTCTTTTGCCCTCACTAGCAGATCTTCAAACTCCCTGTCACTGATGACCTGTCTGATTTATGGATTCTTGGAAACGTGTCTCTGAAATAACAAAATCCATCATATTTTTGTTCTTTGCTTTAACAGACTTTTTCATCAGTCAGAGTTTCATATAAAGAAATATCTTTGTTGGGTCGACAAGTGGTTTATGTGCCACACTTTTCTGACCTGCAATAGAATGCATACAGAGAGGCCAGTTGTTCTTAATGTAATGTGTACTGCATAGCCAGTGGGTACTGGAGGGTGGACCTTGTCAGTGGGTAACAGGACAGCTCTGAGGCTTAAGTTAACAAATCTATAAAAATATTCCACTTTTGGGGTCATGAACATAACCTAAAGCCATGAACAATCCATCAATGTCAGTGGTTGTAAACCTGTGTAAAGAAGTTTGTAAAATGTTAATGACTGTTCTAAAAGTTAGTACCTGGTGACAGCAAACCCCATAGTTTGAATATTGAACCAAGTAGTTCTGACTAAGTTCCTGACTAGGTGATTTAATTCTGGCTGTGTTATCAGTTCAGGATAACCAAGATTAAGAAAAATACAGTGTCTGGATCAGTGTTGGTTCCCACATCTGGTTCATGCATTGTGGCATCTTCATCTGACTCATCTAGGTGCCAAGTCTTTGGTGGCTTCGGCACTGGCTGTCATTGTGTCATTGGGCTGGTCTCATGGCTTAAGGCAGATTGGAGTATTCAATAGATTTTTTTTTAAAAGCCAAGTATCTCAGTCACACCAAAGTAACAGTTCTCGCCATACCTGAGTGTCTACAAATGCACTGACTTCCAAGTTCCTCTGAGCCAGGCTCTCAGGTCGACTACACATGTTGCACAACAAATGTAAGGAGCCCAGGCTTTGTCTTGGTCATCAATTTTATGTCCAAAGTAGAGCTTGTAGGTGTCTTTGAGCCTTAAGGGTATACCTGCCACAGATGTAAGTGACTGTATAGCAGCAGTATTGCAAGCAGTGACAAGACATTTCAGTTGTATTGAATCTTTTTGAAGACAGTAAATCATATTGTTAAATATACTCACTAGGCTGTTGTCTGAAGAACAAGTGTGTTGAGATGCATCCAAACAGCATCTGTAAATGTGAGCAGATTTTACAGCCTGTCTGCCAGCATCTAACGTGACTAAAACAATGTTTGCATATAACCTTCACTGAGTGCATGACCAGACATATTTGGACTAACCTAAAAAGCTTAGTTTGTGGGCAATATAGTAGTAGATTTAAAATATGATGGGAAATCAATAAAATTGTTTAGTGCAAATCCATAACATATACCCAAAAGTGTTCAGGGAGCAAAATCTTTATCCATTATGTTGTGTACATAAAAATATAATGTTACCCTATAGTTATTCAAATCACAATAATATGGTCATTTGTCACAGTGCTAATCATTAAAATTTTACTCAAGTTAACAAATAATATGTAAATTGGAAGCTCTAATTACATGTGCTTCCCTCTTTATGATGAGGTTACAGTCCAATAAACCCATTGTAAGGTGAATGTAACATAAACTGAGGAGTTTAGTATGTACTGTATACATCATAGCCTAGCCTACCTTGAACACTTGCATTATCTTACAGTTGGGCAAAATCATTAATTCAAAGCTTATATTATTATAATGTATTGAATATGTAATGTAATTTATTGAATGATCTATTTAAAGAGAAAAACAAAACAAAATGGTTACTCCATTGGCTCTGCTGCTCAGCTCAGTCAGCTGGCTGCTGCCCAGACGTCCAGCATCTGTGGGAGAGTATCATACTGCGTATTATTTGCCTGGGGAAAATAAAAATTCAGAATATGGTTTCTTCTGAATGCGCACTCATGTGCATTGTCGGATTTATATTGTAAAGTCAAAATATCATAACCCGGGGGAGTGTCTGTGTTGTCACAGAATCAATAACGCTACTGAATGTTTAATGCCTGTTGATTAACTGTAATATCATGATAGTTTCTGATTAATCTGGTGACCCTTTTCAGCCTATTCAGACCCTATTCAGTATCTAACACCACCAGTACCACCATCGCGAGACAACACCTACGAAATTATGCATTGTTTATGCATTTTAGTCTGTTTCTGTCAAATGCACAACCTTTGGATGTAAGACAGACATGTTTAATCTCTGATGTTTAATCATATAATTGCACTTTCTTGCATTTTTTCTTTTCTTAGAAGCCATTTGGGATTTTAATATTAATGCTAAATCAGAGGCTGAAAAGTATGGTACATGCATGACAGGCTGATAAGATGTTGGCATAAAAGATTAATATTATCAGGGCCGAGTACACAAGCATACCATTTGCTATCAGTAGCTGATCTTCAGGGAGTATTTGTGTATGTGTGTGTTTGGATGTGTGTGAGGGAGTTGTCTGTCAGGGACAGGCTGAATGGGATGCTGACCTCTCTGTCAGTAGACTTAGCCTCTCGCATTAATCTGTGATTGTGGGACTGATCTGTTCATATTGTGTGTGTGTGTGTGTGTGTGTGTGTGTGTGTGTGAGACTTTTTTGAGCTCCACACTGGCAGGGCAATAAGATCATTATTTTATCTTACATCAGCAGCAGCTCTTTGGTCTGTTTTTCTGCAAAGCTCAACACAGCCATTCGACCTCTTCAGAGAAATGACAGACGATAGACCAGAAGTCCAAAATACCAACAGTTCATTTCCAGCGACTGGATATTTTAACTTGTGCAACTAAAGCTGACATGATCGTGCACCATATCAAATCTATTTTTTGTCTAATGTACACACAGGTAGTTATTACAGTTTTTCCCAATTCAATTCTATTAATATAGTGCTTTTAACAATAGACACTGACGTAAACAGCTTCACAAAGGCCAGAGTCTGGATCGGTAACATGAAAGAACTCCCTGTGATGTATAAGGAGGAAAAATTGAGTGGACCCAGACTTAAATAAAGAAACCATCCACCAAGTGCTTACAGTGGGGCAAAAAAGTATTTAGTCAGTCACTGATTGTGCAAGTTCTCCTACTTAGAAAGATGAGAGAGGTCTGTAATTTTCATCATAGCTACATTTCAACTATGAGAGACAAAATGAGAAAAAAATCACATTGTAGGATTTTTAAAGAATTTACTTGTAAATTTTAGTGGAAAATAAGTATTTGGTCAATAACAAAAGCTCAACTCAATACTTTGTAACATAACCTTTGTTGGCAATGACAGAGGTCAAACGTTTCCTGTAAGTCTTCACCAATTTTGCACACACTGTAGCTGGTGTTTTGGCCTATTCCTCCATGCTTATCTCCTCTAGAGCAGTGATGTTTTGAGGCAACACGGACTTTCAACTCCCTCCACAAATTTTCTATGGGGTTGAGGTCTGGAGACTGGCTAGGCCACTCCAGGACCTTGAAATGCTTTTTGTAGAGCCACTCCTTCGTTGCCCGAGCGGTGTGTTTGGGATCATTGTCATGCTGGAAGACCCAGCCACGTTCCATCTTCAATGCTCTCATTGACGGAAGGAGGTTTTGGCTTAAAATCTCATGATACATGGCCCCGTTCATTCTTCCCTTAACACGGATCAGTCGTCCTGTCCCCTCTGCAGAAAAACAGCCCCAAAGCATGAGGTTTCCACCCCCAGGCTTCACAGTAAGTGTGGTGTTCTTGGGATGCAACTCAGCATTCTTCTTCCTCCAAACACGAGAAGTTGAGTTTTATAAAAAAAAAGTTCTGATATTATACCATATGATATTCTCCCAATCTTCTTTCTGGATCATCCATATGCTCTCTGGCAAACTTCAGACAATCCTGGACATGTACTGGCTTAAGCAGGGGACACACCTGGTACTGCAGGATCTGAGCCCCTCTTGGCGTAGTGTGTTACTGATGGTTGCCTTGTTACTTTGGTCCCAGCTCTCTGCAGGTCATTCATCAGGTCCCTCCGTGTAGTTCTGGGAGTTTTGCTCACTATTCTCATGATCATTTTGACCCCATGTGATGAGATCTTGTGTGGAGCCCCAGATCGAGGGAGATTATCAGTGGTCTTGTATGTCTTCCATTTTCTTACAATTGCTCTCACAGTTGATTTCTTCACACCAACCTGCTTGCCTATTGTAGATTCACTCTGCCCAGCCTGCTGCAGGTCTCCAATTTTCTTTCTGGTGTCCATCGACAGCTCTTTGGTCTTGGCCATGGTTGAGTTTGGAGTCTGACTGTATGAGGCTGTGGACAGGTGTCTTTTATGCAGATAATGAGGTCAAACAGGTGAGCGGAAGAGCTTCTTAAAGAATAAGTTACAGGTCTGTGAGAGCCAGCAGTCTTGTTTGTTTGTGGGTGACCAAATACTTATTTTCCACCATGATTTATAGTTAAATTCTTAAAAAATCCTACAATGAGATTTCCTGGATTTTTTCTCTCATTTTGCCTCTCATAGCTGAAGTGTACCTATGATGAAAATTACAGACCTCTCTCATCTTTCTAAGTAGGAGAACTTGCACAATCAGTGGCTGACTAAATACTTTTTTGCCCCACTGTAAGTGTCGTTGCCTAGCTGAATATAGAGGAAATTAAGCAGTATTGTGTATAAGACTTTTTAAGAGTAACATAGGGTGGCATGATGGTGCAAGCAGTTAGTGTGATCACAGCACAGCTCCAGAGATCCCTGAGTCGATCTTCTGGAATTTGCATGTCCTCTGGTGTCTTTGTGGACTTACTCCAGGTATTCTCCCACATTCCAGACCAATGTGTTAACTGTTCGCTCTAAAAATGCCTCCAGTATGAGTGTGACCATCCAGTATTAATATAGCCTTGCATTAATAGCCATTGCTGTTGATGTGACATTAAATAAATGAATAAACTAACAAAACAAAAATCATTGTAGCATATTTTATCTTGATAGATTAAAACTAGAAAACTTGAAAAGCTAAGTGAACTGTAACAGTGTATGGTCTTCATAGTCACTGAAATTATAGTAAACCACAGATTATTAGTCAAAAAGCAAGTAAATATGCTGTTAAGAAGCTTGCTAGATCACAAGTCAGCAGTAAATAATATCTCAGGGCCCATCTGAGGGTGCAGTGGTCTAATAGGCTGGCCCATCACCACACAGACCCAGTTTCAAGTCACGACAGTGCCTTCCTGCTAGGTCAGACCACGATTGGTGGCTTCATGAACGATGTTGATCAGCTGGCATTTCCATCCAAATCATGCGCATGCCTATGCCCTGTGTTCTATGGGGAGAGGCACAGGAGCTCCCTGTGACCTTGAAGAGTGTAATATTGTGTAATGTAATATAATATTAATAATATTAAAAATAATAATAGCTTGGGTTCTCTGAAAATAGCTACATCGCTAATGTTAAGAATATAATGTTTAACAAAAAGTATGTACATGAAGCATATTTTTCTTATTTATGCCCCTCTGTGCCTCCAGGGATCCAGAGCCAGAAGCACTGACACTGCTGACATCAGCTTGTGTGCAATCAGTGAAAGTATTTCTTGTGAACAAAACGTGAACTGCCAAGTACCCAGAGGATCTGTGCAGTGAAAAGGCTTTTACCTAAACACCTTTGAATTATTCTGCCATATAAACCAGTATCTAATTATTGGTATTGTCCGAGTGCACACACAACACAGGGATACTACCAATAATTAGATATTGGTTTGTATTGCATAAATAATTAATTAAAATATGTAAAAAAAATGTACACTTTTTACCACTGCCGTGGCTTTTTATTTAAACGTTGTGTTGTCGGTTGTAGCAGTCTGCTGTCTTAGATCAACAGCTCCTTCTTCCCTTAGAGCATGTCATGCTGACATTTAATAGAAAGTACATTAGCATAGAGAGTGACAGCTAATGTGTTTGTCTTGCAGGACGTGCCTCTCATTCATACACCCCTATTCAGACAGTCTGCCATTGTTTACACATTTCCTTGCAAAACTCATCTCCATGTGACTCTTTTCTGCCTGCATGCACGAGCAAAGATAGCGCTCCATTGTTCATCCTGCGATGTTTCGACAGACTAATTGCAAGGTGTGCTCCTGGACGAATGTTTTTAAGCATCTTCCGACTAGTTTTGGCATGAAGCGCAGAAGTGGATATGTAACAATGCTTTATTGTCTTTTACAGAGTGTTGTCTTGCCTTCACCCACTCGGGGAGCCCAGCAGCTTCTCTGTGGCTTTAGTTCGTTAGCACTGCATTTCAAATTGGGTCCATATTTTAAAGGATGAATGTCAACGAGAGACATGCAGTTTTTTTTCGGTTTCTCAAAAGGGATATGTGAGATTACGCTACAATAAACAAAGCAGTTTGTTCTCCTTTTTTGTTGTTTTGTTTTTTGGCAGTGCAACTATTGCCTCAATTTCACGTCTTTGATACAGTAAAAGTCATCGGCTTGTAAGCACTGCGAGGTTCTCGATGGGAGGCTTTTGGGATACTAAATGATGTGTTGAGACTCAGAGTGGGACCAAGATTGATAGGATTCAGCATGCACTCTGACTTCTTACAATAGCTCGGTGAGAAATCATCCTTTCCTCAATTTTTGGCACTCTCAGCTGCAAAGCATGACCTGCCATGTTGATGTATTCAGCCATCTCTGTGAGCAATGCTTCCCACTTCATATATTACCAGCAGAAAACATGTACCAGGATAGAGATTTTGCCCTTTAATTATTTGTGTTTATTTAAGTGGGAATACTTTTTTAGACAGAGCCGGTTGTTAGAGATGAACCAGTGATGAGCTTTTAATGTTTTCCATGAAGGAAGGACTGCTCTGAAGCTGCAGTGTTTAGTGTAACTGCCTCTGCCTATAGTGCAAAAAAGAAGGATGTTCCTGCTCTGTATAGGAATTCTGTCAGCTTGTTGTAAATCAGGTAACGTCAAGAGAGCACCCAGTCTGCCATGTCACCAGTGACGGATTGCTTTCCCGTGCCGTGCTGTATTTCACGTGTCACAGGCACGCACTGTTAACATACAAAATATAATACAAATATACAAAATTCAGGCAAAGTACACAGGAATCCTAAGCTAGCTAGCAGCGTATCTTGCTTTCTTCTCTCTTTACTCAATTCTTCACCAAGAGATCAGTTTCTCAGTGTGGAGCTTTTCCTTTAATGATATGTAATTAGTAAGCCAGAATCTCCTGTGTTAATAATGTAATCATCCCCCATGGTGGGAAGGCAAGCAGTCAGACATAATGAACAGGACTGGATTTACCTCTAGTGAGGCCCTGTTTTGACATGTTCTCCAGTTCTCATGTCCAGATGATGAAATCTCTTAGCAACTGTGTAAATGGAGTACAGTGCCTGCGTTGTAGGATGTGTGTAACTATTGCCATTCTTTGTTAAAATACCCCAAGGATTAGCAAAAAAAAAGTTGAACCTGGAAGAGCTTGAAAGAATTAGTGGAGTAAATTGCATCAAGTGTGAGTGGCGGGGACTGTATTGTTGGAGAGCTGTTATGACTCATTGCCTTTGCAGTAAGAGTGAGAGGAAGCTCAATTTCCTGTTTGAACCAGCTTCATCTCTTCACCTCCTCAATGTAGCCTGCAGCCTTGACATGCCGTCTTGTTTTGCTGAATTTTTCCACCCTGCAGAAGCATGATATTGAAGGTCTTGCTTGTACTGTCTGTCTCAGGCTGGGTGGCTGTGAGGACCTGATAGGCTGTCTCTGATATGCAGTTGGAACAAATGAATTATTCCTAATTGGAAGACAGTGGTAATAATGACAGTGATTATGTGGTTTTGTACTGTGCCAAGTAACAGCTTTCAGCAATGCCGTGCTATTGAACCAGGCGTGCAACAGCCACTGAATAACTATTGACTAATTAATTAATGGAGATTTGCAGAAGAGTTGAATCTGGTACTGTAATTCTGCATATTGGGTGTCCTTAATTAATTATCATTAGTTCATGATAAGGCTGAATGATACTGGTAAAACCACTTAGTATTTTATATCTTGAAAATTAATTTTGCAGTACAGGAATGCATCGTTTAGCGTCCGCATTAAGTTCTGTGAAATATGACGTTGAATGAAATGGACATTGACTGGACATTACATGACCGTTTAGATACTTATTATGAAACAGTAATATTAATTAAAACACAAAATTATTACAGCATTTAGTACAGTACTGTACTGCACATTAAAGTAATTCTTATCTTTGTATAATTTATATAACTTGAAACACTTACCAAAAACGAAAAAGAAAGTGGAACTTTCTTTCTGTCAGCAGGTGATGTACGAGTTTTCAGATTTACATTTACAGCATTTAGCAGACGCCCTTATCCAGAGCGACTTACAATTGATACAATCTTACAATCCAAGCAATTGTGGGTTAAGGGTCTTGCTCAAGGACCCAACAGTGGCAGCTTGGCAGAGGTGGGATTTGAACCCTGGACCTTCTGGTCCAGAGTCCAGTACCTTACCCGCTAGGCTACCACACAGATGTGCATTAGATGTGCGTAAGACATATTTTTATTTCCTATTATAATTCGTAAGACCTTGGCCATTAAAGCAATCGGACGTTAAATGGTGCACACCTGTATTTAATGAAATAATGTTTGTTTATGTGGTAATAGAATGGATGCATTTAGGTCATTTCTCAGTGGCCTTTCACTTGTTCTTCATACAGGTCTTGTTCCTGCTGATGTAAATAGTCAAACAAGTTAGTGTTGTCTTGAATAAGAATGAATATGATTGGCCATTGTGTGCAGAGCTGGTAATGGAAAATTATTTTGGTCTTCACTGTGGAATTTGACTACCGCAGCCTTTACGATGTGAATATTGCAAGTGCCATAAAAATGCTGAAGCGGTGTTGTACATCCCAAGTCTGTTGTTGAGTGGCACTTACAGTTTTAAACATCCTATTCATTCCACCCTCTCCAATGAGCAGATTACAGTGTCTAGGCTTCAGACATTTTACCCTGGCCTCAATTAGTCAGTGTGGTCTGATCCATGCAAATGGCTGTAATAGCAAAATGATCAGCTTTACCATAAGGAGGATTCATCTCTTTTTGACAGTAATCAGTTCTTTTTAAACATGGTTTTGCTTGGACTGATATGCGCTTGTTGGTTGGGGATTTTTCACATCCCTTTCTCTCTTGATGCTTTGGCCAGAGGCCAATAAACAGACTGTCTGGCACGTTAGGCACCACCCCTACTATTGCAAGTTTGAAATGTGAGCCGCCTTGCATTTTTCCCTCTTGCTCCCTTCGGGCAATGTGGCACACTGTGCATGTGTAAGTGAGTTTGTGTTTGTTCTAAGGTGTGTGTCTGTGCGCATGTGTGTCCGCAAGTCCATCCATCATTGAGATGGGGGAATTAAGCAAAGGTGCAATGGATCACTAGGGGACATCAGTTCCACCAGCATTCATCCAAGGTGAGAGAGGATTTGTTGTCTTTATTTCACTCACTCTTTCACTCCTTCTGTCTCTTTTGCTTCCTTTTAACCCCTTTGAAACCAGAGAGAGCTTCCTGTTCATTTGTGGCTCTGTGCTGCAGACGCTTTACAGACATGCGGTCACTCTCCCAGCAGCGTTTGCCGTGTGAGTGTGTGTGTGAGAGAGAGAGAGAGAGAGAGAGAGAGAGAGAGAGAGAGAAGTTGGAAGAACTTAATCTGATTCCCTGAGGGCCGGTGTCTCTGAGCATGGTGGAGCCAGTGGCAGGTACAGCAGGAGCCCATTAGCACACAGCTCCAACTGTGATTGGCTTTGCCGTAGAAATCCAGAGACCGCTGCTGAATAATTGATGTGTATCGTGCAGTCACTCAACAGACGTAGGAGAGAGAACACAGAGTCATGGTGCCCTGAGAAACAGACAGACGGAGAAAGAAAGGGGGAGAGAGACAGACAGGGAGGGGGGGAAGAACAGGGAAGAGATCAGAAAGCTGGAGAAGATTTCTCTGGAGTTGCCTTTCAGCCACTTGAGCCCTATTTCTCGGAGCTGTGAGAAATGGGCTGAGACCTGCACAGACAAAGCTTGGCCATCGGTAAGTCTGTTTGTAGTTGACTCTGTCAGTAACGTCTGAAGACAGAGGTGTGTCTGTTTTTGTGTGTCTGCGAGATGCTCCTGTGTGGGCGGGTTACAGGTTGGTATTTGTATAAGGCTGCTGAGATCTGTTGAGCCTCTCACCGTGCAAGCTAAGCCTTCTAGGGAGCTTCAGAGGGTTTCCCCTCTTGTGCCTTTAACTAATGGAAGTGGAGTTGTAAAGCGTGACTGGAGCTCCAAAGCTGCACATGATAGAGCTGTAACAGCTGACTATGTTTTTCTTATGTTTGACCCACTTCCTGCAAACACGCACACACACACACACTGAGAGACAGTCCGAATGGGCTTGTGACTCGGAGAAGAGCTGACCTACATGTAGCTGATTTCAGCCAGAGCTTTAGCATTCTGACATGAGGCTGCTCGCGCAATTACACAGAGCAACTCAAAGACGCTCTTAGATCCCATGCACTGTGTAGCATAGCAGATGTGAGGTCATTTTGCGAAAGGAGCATCAAAGAGCAAGTTGTATTTGAGGCAACAGATGCATGAAGGTTGTTTTGGATGGATAATGTGCGGTTTGTCTATTCAACTCTTCTAACTATGTGCATGTGTGTTTTGTAATACTCCAGAAAGAGACTTTTTATATCCTTAACAGGCTGACTTTGAGACACTTCCTGTATTTCTCGGGTTACCTCATGAGGTTGAAAGTTGAAATAACAGATGTTTTGCCATCAGTCAAAAAAGGGTTATAAGTATGCTGATCAATTTCTGGAAGAACTTTACAAAATTCATAGTAAGAAAAGTCATATTAAGAAACTGTGGTAGTTTCATAAAGCTCTGTGTAGCAGCAAGTAGATATGGACAGACATAAACACAACTCCTGTTGTGTAGTAGGGCAGACCCACAATGACAATGTACTTGGTCCAGTTTCTCTCCCTTCCCTTCCTGTTTAAGTGCCAGAAACACTATTATTGTAGTTTAGACTAGCGAATGCCTCCTCTGTTGTGCTATTGAGCTAAAGCAGTGCTGACACAGTGTGTTATTATGTGGGGCTGCATGTGGGGATGGAGTTCAGACTGGCAGGAGTGTGTGGTATATAGTTAGGCTACAAAAGCCTGAGTCCACCACCAAATTGAGACATATAATGTTACAGTGATATAATGTTTGATACTGTTTTGATTAAAGTTGATGAAACATTGCATTATATAAAGCAGAAGCAAAGGCATATACGGTGTTTCAGAAAGTCGAACATGAAAGTAAAGACCAGGTTGTTGTACAAGTTTAAACAGTACAATACACTGACCGAAATAGATGTTGACCAGACATTACCTTAAGTCACATAGTAGTTTAGATACTTTGCACTGTTTAAAGTGTTTTACTTGAAACATTAAATATTAATTAATACACAATGCAGTAATGTGTGTACCGTATTTTTCGGACCATAAGGCGCACTTAAAATTTCTTTAACTTTCTCAAAAAAAATCTCGACAGTGCGCCTTAAAATGCGGTGCGTCTAATGTATGAATTAATTCTGGTTGAGCTTTCTTGACCTAGAACCGATTTGTAGATGGTACACGGCGCTCATAAATCTGTCAAAATGTTTTTAGCACGGCCTTGGGTAAATTACGAGCTTACGGCCACCGTAGTGTGCGCAGCATTGCGGAGTAATGAACGGTATGTGCTTTTCAGCATTAGGGTACGTGCATTCATTCATTCATTTTCGAAGCGGATTTCAAACACAACGCTATCAGGTCACGCAGTAACAACATGGACATAGAGCAGCTGCGAGAGCATTCAACACTAACGAATCAATGGTACGGGAAGTGGAGGAAGCAAGAAGACGCCCTGCGCCAAGGTAAAGACCAAAACTGAATTTCCGACGGAACCTTAAGAGTTTTGTTTTTCATTTCATTTTCAGCGTCTTATAACCTGGTGCGCTTTTTATGTATGAAAAACAAACCCGTTAGCAGCTGATCGTTGATATTGCGACTTATAACCCGTGGGCGCTTTATGGTCCGAAAAATACGGTGGTGGGTATATTATATATGATAGTTGTTGTCTGTAGATATAGTTAGTATGGTCCCTTTTAGCATTGTGTATCATCAGTAAATATTTTCAACATAGTTGTTTTCAAATTGCCTGAAATTAGTTTGATGAAATATAGTTCCTGCTAGTATAGATTATATTTTTTGATTAGACCGTGGCTACTATAGAAGACTTTCTCTGTTTCGCAAAACAGTGTCCTTGTGCTAATGAATACATTAATAGTATTAGAGATTCACATGGTGAACTGCAGCCATAAACCACGTTAGGCCCCTCGCATTGTAGCACAAGAGGCTTAGCATCTCGGCCTCGTCCGTGTGCAGAAAGGTAGTAGGGGATGAGAGGAGGAGACACAACCTTCCCCACTTTGAAACCAAAGTAGTACACCATCTATGTGTTTTGAGACTCCCATCATCCTTCAATAAAAATATTGCCCATATCAGTACATGGCTGACTGGTGTTAAGACCCCTGAAAACTACTAATCACAGATTTCAGTTAATCCCAGTGCTGTTAAGGTGCCTTTGTTGGGCCCCTGATCAAGTCCCTAAGCTCTCAACTGCTCCGCCCAGTTGTAAGTTACTTTGATAAAAACATCTGCCAAAGTCAATAAATGTGTTATTTGAGCCTTTTAATTGGATACTGTTCCCCTGGGCTTCTAATCAGAAGGTTTGCTAGTTCAGAATCTTTTATCAAGCTGCTTTTACACTGGCCCTTAAGGAAGGCACTTAAACCAAAACAGCTCAGCCTCAGGTTAAATCAGTTTGGACTGAACACATCTACTAAATGCTTTCACTCTATTTTTTTGGATAAAGGAATATGTGGAAGTTAAGCCTGGGGACTAATAATCAGATGATAAATTTGTGAGTTCAAATCCACAGGTCCATCAAACTGCCACAGTTGGGCCCTTAGCAAGCCCTTAGCTCTCAACAGTTTAGTTTCTTTGTAAGAAACGTTGGATAAAACCAAAAAGTATGTGTGGCCAAATGTGTGGTTGAGCTGAGGTTAGGTTAAGCCTTTGAACCACTAAGGTAGCTAAGTATTGAGTTCAGTGTAGTGAGGTGGTAAGTAGACTAAGGAAGGTTGTGAGTTGGACCTAAATTGTAAGGCCACTTTGAAATAAGTCGGTGTCTGCCTAAACTACAGTGTTGATGTAAGAACAGGAGAAAGTACATTAGGAGAGTATTGTAATGTATGTCAATCTGGCTGAGTACAACTTTTTAACCAACTCTGCAATAAAACCGATTTGACAAGCTGCTATTGCCATGCAATTCACCAGTTGTAGTACAGCCTTCTCTGTTCCTAGGTGATATAAATAATGGGAAGTTAAGCCTTTTTAAAAAGACCTTGTTAAAAGGAAAAATAAGAATATAGCATATAAAGAAACACCCTGAAGATGATGTACTTTACATTACGGTATTAGCAGACATTAATCCGGATGTGACTTACAACTGGTACAAGGTACAATACAAGCAGTTGTTTGTAAAAGCCTTGCTCAGGCTTCCCAGCAGTGATCCAACACTCTTCATATAAACCAGTGAAGCTTTATCATTCTGTATAGCAAGATCCATAGTCTGTGTAGTTAAAAAGTGTGTGCATGTGATATCTTGTTAATGAAAGCCCTAACGTTTGCAGATGAAAGAGGTTTTTGGTACAGCGGTTTCCTGTAGTCAGAATGTTGTGTTAATAAGTGACTTTTCTTCCTCGCGGTTAATAGCTCAGCTCTCTTAGAAGTTGTTTGTAGACTGTCACAACTACTTAACACACTAACCACACACAATGAGATCATTTAGTAGTACAAGATCGTTCTGAAGTTATGGCAGTCCTAGTTATATAATGATAATAACTATAATGAGTCCAATGTTTAACACCCCTGAATGTTGTGATATATAACTTTAGCTTTGTTGGACCATGCTCCACGACCCAGCTACACAGACCCAGTGTTACTTGGTCTGTGTATTAATTCATTCATTTCCAAATTCTGATACAAGTCACCAGAACACAGGAATCTACTTCGTTATGGAAGGCTCAATGAATTCTACTCATGAGTATTTAATGTATTGTTGCTGGAACAAACAAAATCTTACAAATATGAGTTAATAACCCTGGCCTGGTTGTTTCCTTAACCAGTATAATGACAACAATTAGTAACTCGTTCTCATCAGTTTATCGAACTATCGAATCCTGTTTAAAAACATATACAGCAGTTTTCAACTGTATTATCCACAATCAATATTTATAAGTGCTTGAAATACATCTGAAGGCCCAGCATTTTTGCTGTGTTATTGGTGTTTAGATTCGCTTTAGTACACAGTAGGTGGTTTCAATAGTGATTTAGTCAATCAATTACATTATATACAGTAGGGTCAAAAGTCTGAGACCACCAGTGAAAATGCTGCTATTTTGCATTTTTCTCAAATTGAATACAATGTTTTAATTACAAATCATATAATCAGCATAACAATTGGAGTGAAAAGTTGAATCTTTGGAAAAAAGCAAAAACATGCATTTCAAAATGTATTAGTATTTGATATGTGCCAGCTTTGCTGTAGCCTAATGACGGCGTGCACTCAAGCAGACATGGACTCCTCAAGTTTGTGCACAATCTGGTGATCCATGTTATCCCAGCATGTCACAAAATTCCAAAGAACAGCTTGTGATGTTAGTGAATGCTTGGCTTTCTCTGTGTCCTCATAAATGCTCAGTGGGCATTTGGTCTGGTGACTGTGGAGGAAAATCCATGACTGCCAGCAGTCGTTGATCTTCTGTTTCTTTGAGTGTTGCAAAGCTGTTGTAATGAAAACACTGCATTAAATTAAACAACACATTGGTCTCAGACTTTTGGCCACCACTTTAGGCTATAACATTTATCCATGTTGTCTAGGATACATGAACGTAAATAACTGTATTGTATGTTCTATGACATTATCCTGTAATACTCACATAATGTATAATGCATACAGGTGTATCATGTATGGTATCACTATACTTTTGACTTTGTACTGGAAAATATGATAAGTGAAAATCGACTGGGAACTAATAAGGCCCAGAGAGCAAAATATGGTCCATAAAATTGTAGGTGTACATAAACACTTCTTATATCCAGGTGGATCTTGAAATGATCATGTTCAAGAACCTTGTAATAAATATTGTTTATTATCTGTGTTGCTTTGCAGGTCATATCATTAGGAAGTGAGACAGAACTGTATTTAAAGAGGTGTGTCTTATACTCTGGCCACACTGTTATTTGAATTTACACACAGTTGCCAGTTTATTAGGTACCCATACCTTGTAGCTACACTAATAACAACGTTGGTGTCACACCTACACCAGCGATATGCCATTCTCATTGTTAGTCTCAATGCTCTGCTGAGAATTGTCTTCCATCCAATTATGTTGGGGGGGTCTTATCATTGTCATGTTCCATTGATGTATTGGACAGAGGCGGTGCAGAGCAGCAAATAGACTGCATTCAGTAAATGTGTAACTGATTAAAAGGCCAATAGGTGTAAGTGTATAGTAGTTGTACCGATCGGAGACAAAATTATTTGTTTAAAGGCTATTATAGTGGCGGCTCTGTTGGCTTGAATTAAGAGCCAGCTGCTGGAAACAGCAGTTCCTGAGGGCCTGTGGTAATATCAGTGATGAGTTTACGAATATTAGTGCAAGATGAAGCTATTAAACTATTCTCTTGGACGTAGAGGTCTGTCCTCTTCAGCACGATTTCATCTTGTATGCTGGCTTGATCACGCATCTGTAACATTTTGTAAAAATACATTGTATGCATTTATAAATGTAAGCCCTGCCTTTAGTTGGACTATTTTGAATGTTCTGTATTCATTATTGATTCTTTGAAACTCCACATTTCTCCCTCAAGCAGCTGACCTGAGTTTAACTTCTCCAGCACAGAGTAATTAGTTCTTTTATAAAATACACAGCGTGTACCAGTGCGTGTATAAATACATGTACGGACATGCACCTTTGTAGCAGGTGTAAAAAGGTTCAGTGAAATCCAAGAACAATTTAACATTAAAAATAATTGTTGTAATAGAGATTTTAGGCAATTTTGCAGGGCTTCCACAGTCCTTTATCCCACTTTTGTCTGTGTTGGCAGTGTGTGCTGTAGGGGTGTGTGATATGTAACATGTACGATAATATCTTAACTGTGGTTTTAACGATGTGTGAGCTGACATTTTCGAGCATGTCACTCACTTTGCAAACAAACAGTCAAAAGCACGCCGTAAGAGTTATTTACTGCGTCATGTAGCCAGGTAGGATAGACTACAGTGCATGCAGCATCCACAAACCAAGCTAACGTTCTACTTAAACACGCCAGACAGAAGTTAAAAATGAGTGAACAAACTGCACCAGGAGACAAAATATAGACACCATCAGCCTCGCAGTTTACATTGTTAGGTTTAATTGCTAGACGTGGCTTTGGCTTTGAAAAGGTGGGTGTTGTTCAATAGACAGCAGTCTGCAAACTGTGCCGGAAATTGGTTGACAGCTAACTTATTTCACCATCTGCAAACTAACCACGATGCAGAATATGAAGCTTATGAAAAACGTGTCTTGATCAAATGCACTGCCAAGGACAGGTATGGCTTGTATGTTCAGCTTGACCATAAATCTGTTGTTGTGGCAAATATGAAACCTTCTGCAGTATTTGAGCTACGTTTTTTTTACCTGAATGCTTCAGTTTTAAGTATACATGAATTTCTTTCAGTCTCATTTTCATCTATGTCATTAGTAAGCAACAATTAATATCCTGTTAGAAAAGCACAAGCTAGTACAATGTAAGACTTTTACAAACACATTTGTGAAACATGCAAAGTATCACCTAAGTATCGTTATCGATAAAATCACAGAAAATATCAAGATATCATTTTTTGTCAAGATTGCCCACCCTTAATGTGTCGCCTGCTTTGCGGTAGGTCCTGAGGTAATGCGGTATGCTACAGGGAGTTCTGGAGTCCAGCATAGTTTGGTGACTTACTTACCGTATTTTTCGGGCTATAAAGCGCACCGGGTTATAAGGCGCGATATCAACGATCGGCTGCTAACGGATCTATTTTCATACATAAAGCGCACCGGGTTATAAGCGCATTAAATGAAACAAAACTCTTAAGTTCCGTCGGAAGCTCAGTTTGGTCTTTACCTGGCGCAGGGCGTCTTCTTGCTTCCTCCACTTCCGTCGCATTGATTTTGTTAATGTTGAATTCTCTCACAGGCTGCTCTAGTCCATGTTGTACTGCGTGACTGATAGCGTTGAGTTTGAAATCTGCTTCGAAAATAAATGAATGAATGCACGTACCCTAATGCTGAAGCACATACCGTATATTACTCCGCGATGCTGTGCACTACGGTTGCCGTAAGCTTTGTAACTTACCAAGGCCGTGCTAAAACATTTGACAGATTTTATGAGCGCCGTGTACCATCTTACAATCGGTTCTAGGTCAGAAAGCACAACCGGAAAAAATTCATTCCATTAGGCGCACCGCATTTAAAAGGCGCACTGACGATTTCTGAGAAAATAAAGGATTTTAAGTGCGCCTTATGGTCCGAAAAATACGGTACTCTACTTATATTTGGTAATTGGTATACTTGTAATTAACCAGAGAGCTGAATCAGCCCCTTAGGGAAGTGGAGTTTTCCCATCCATGGTTAATATAGGTTTCATTTTCAGTGAAGCAAGAAAAATCAAGGTTTTTTCCAAGCTAGTGGTTATGTTGTGTGACAAATGTGCAATCAACTTTTTGGAAATATTCAAACAGGGTTTGGTCATTTCTCTATCACTTGCAGAGCCAAAGTTGTGTGTTTTCCATTAATCCTGCTTATGGCTTCTGATCATAAAACAAGAGCAGTTTCTGCCTCATCGATTCACCTCATTTGCGAACTGATTTTGGTTAATACTGCATTGTTTGTGGTTGACGTTTGCTTTGCCCGCCCGAGTAAAATGTTGAATTTGAACCCTACAGAAACCAACACCTGCAGAGAGATGTCAAAGTGACTCAGGTACTATTCTGTGTTTCTAGCTTCATTTGATTGTGGAGAGCCTGTTCTCTCTCTCCTGCCATTGTTCCACCCTGGACATTCATTCTCTTTTGTTATTCATTCGTGTGCAGTCACAGGAGCTGAGTCACAGTGACACAGATGCTTTTGATGTGCTTCCTCTCTTGCGGGGGTGTCTTTTGTGTGCTCGTTGGCTGCTAAATGGGCATCCATAAACTTTATGGCAGAAGCATTGTGTGCTGCTATGGTTTTTTATCATATTTTTTAAAAGTGCTCTGTGCTCACTTACAGCCGCAGTTTCAGTCCACTAAAAGCTTTCTCAGAATGTGACATCAATTAGTGATTGCTGCTTTACTTGCTTTAGTTTTTACTATACTGCGTATGTGTGATCAAATATCCATCTGTGTGTTTTTCCGTTCTGGGGCCAGTCTTGCCTGTGTTTGGGGATGGCTTTTTTGTAAGTTAACCGATGGCATCCTAGGAGGTTCACTCTCATTCGACTTTGGCGTTTTGAACTGTAATGATTGATTGCTCTGCTTACTTGCTTATTTTAACATATGGACTGAGTATGGGGTGAGCAAATTTACATCTGTGTGTTGTTCGGTCTGGGGCCAGTTCTTGTTGGTGATGGCTTTTTTGTACAGTGAAAACCGTATTTCATCCGAGAGGTCAACTCATTTCGACTGTTTTGGATGAGAGACAATATGCGGCTGTGTTATTTAGTCATCAAGTAGCTCAAGCTGTTCCCTGAGCTCTTAAATATGTCCTCAGTGAAGCGCATGTGAAGTCAGCGCGTGTTACTGCACTTCCCAAAAATCTGTGCAGTTAATATATTTCTTGCCACTGAGTAGTCACTGAAGAGCTGTGATGGACCTGTTAAATCAGAGACAGCACGCAATAGTGTTGTCTCACTAACCTCTGGAATAGGTTTCCTGTGCATTCGTGTGGTTGTTGTTAACTGCTCTCCGGACTCAGCCACGCTATTAAGTAGTGTGTAGGTTTCCATCATAAAGCAGGACATGTACGTATTTTCGGACCATAAAAGCGCACCGAGGATTATTAAGAAGCAATATCAACGATCGGGATGTGCTTAACGGTAATTTTCTACGTTAGCAAGCGACCGGGTTATAAGACGCATGAAATGAAACAAAAACTCTAAGTTCCCTCTAAGCTCAGTTTGTTTCTGTACCTGGCGCAGGGCGTCTTCTTGCTTCCCCACTTCCGTATCATTGATTCGTTAATGTTGAATTCTCTCGCAGCTGCTCTATGTCCATGTTGTACTGCGTGACTGATAGCGTTGTGTTTGAAATCCGCTTCGAAAATAAATGAATGAATGCACGTACCCTAATGCTGAAGCACATACCGTATTACTCCGCGATGCTGCGCACTACAGTTGCCATAAGCTTCGTAACCTACCAAGACCGTGCTAAAACATTTTGACAGATTTATGAGCGCCGTGTACCATCTACAATCGGTTCTAGGTCAGAAAGCATAACCAGAATTAATTCATACATTAGACGCACCGCATTTTAAGGTGCACTGTCGATTTTTGAGAAAGTTAAAGGATTTTAAGTGCGCCTTATGGTCCGAAAAATACGGTATGTAAGGTGTCATTAGATAATAGCAGAGTGTTCCTGGTTGCACACGCTTACTCCACCTTCCCATGTTCAGCCACACCACTACCATGGTCAGACCCAATGTGCTGACAAGAAATGGCTTTCCTTCATCAGTGAGGTGGATGTCACTGATAGGACACCCCAGAGATTGTATTGTGTTCATTATTTTCATTCATATTTTCAGTCATTTGAAATAGAGTGAGACTTATGGTTGGGAGCTCCACAAATAAGAGAGACAGCTATATACATAATGTATTATTACATATAGGTTATACATAGTTATATAAATAGCATATCCAGGAAAGTCTTGGCAATAGTTTGTGCACTACCGGTGACATTTCAAGTTTTGTTCATATTCTAAGTAAAATAAGTCAACCTTTGCAGGGAACAAACTTTTATATATTAAAAGTAAAGAAATAACAATTATAATAATAATAATAAATTAACCAGGCTGCCATCAAAACGTTTGCAACAGGAAAGCAGGTTTTAAAGAGTCAGTGAAAAGAATCCCAGATTTTATCCCGATCTGGTGCCACCAATAGACGCGTGTAAAGCAGTTTAAAAGCAGTGAACCTGTCTACTTAGATTAGATGCTATAAAAACGTCCAATCACTTTTATGACTTGTCATTAAAAAAAAAAAAACTTGAAATGCAATAAGTCACTGAGACATCATTCAGTGAAGTGCCAGCAATTTCTAACTGTAAACAATTTCATGACAAGAATTCATATCAAATAGGAAGAATTCAAGACTTTCTGAAATACATCTTCAGTGGCATTGAGAGGTTTTAAATGGAGCATGTGTCTTGATATTATTAGACATAAAAATCTTTTCATGGTTGAAGAGCTGCCTTAAGCAGCTTACACTGCAGGGGTGAGACTTGCATTAGGCTTGCATGCAATCTTGTGCATAAGTTTGGGCACCCTGGTCAAGCCAAAACAACAAAATGAAAAGCTTAATCTTTAAAGGGGAGTATTAAAACATGTCCTGATTATCCACTTGTGTTTATTTGTAATGTCTTAGAACGTATACAGATTTTCAGAAAATGTGTCGTGTTTAAGGTATTATGTCTCTTGCAAAGGTTTTGGTAACTTTTCATTAAAAAATGAAACCGCAGATTATTCACTTGATGAGGAGTGCTCAAACGAGGGGTGCATAAGACTGCATTATGGTCTCTAGGTTAAAAGTTAAAAATTATAATTAGGCACAAATAAATTCCAAAATTGTATATTAACTGTACACTCTAAGCTGTCTTCATACGAGAGGATGCGCTTTAACCACATACTGCTGATGTTTGCATGGGTACTGTGGTAATGTCAGTGTAGTGCTGGAAGTGGCATGCTCAGTGTAGCCATGTGGCCGTGACAGGAAAATAAAGACACAAACAGGCCGTGAACTCTTGCCAGCATGGCAGCCATCTGGACAAGCACTAAGAGCCTCTTCCTGTAGACTGGAAGAGAAAAGAGGGAAAATGTGTTTGAGGATTAGAGAAAATTCATGTTAAGTACTGATTAAAATTATAGAAGATTGTACAAAAGTAAAATTAAAGCCATTGTGTGAATTGGAGAAGAAAATTAATTGGGAAACTTACCCAGAACCCTTTTATTGCAAACTGATGTGTACAGAAAAGCAGGTTTCCTCTTTGACTAGACCTGTAATATGGCATCAAATTAATCGTAGCTACAGCATGTAATGATCCTTTAAATTAGCATGCAAGCAGCCCTTCTTGCAGAGTAACTAGCCAAAGTATTATCACTTCATAATTCTGAACACTTTCCATAATCAAATCCTCTTTCCCACAGCCTGCCTCTTCACATGCAGAGATGTAATGCATTCGATGAATAAGTAATGGCAAAGATGAGGGCACTGAGTTGGGTTTGGCACTGTGGGCTGTCTGGTCAGGCCAGACTGAATTGTGCTATCTGATAAAGGCCAGGCTGTGATTATAGAGTCAAGTAATGTTCTCCACTTTGATGGCTTTGCTTGTTTTGATCGTGCTCCCTAACAGCAATGTCCATTCGTTGGCATTTCTATTTTATTAGCGATAGGAAGACTTTGTCATAATTAGAACTCACACAAAAAGGCACAAGAGTGGCAAGAGATATTAGGTTGTGATTCTGAACAAGGAGTTGGATGGATTTAATTCAAGGGGAGCCAGATTTGTTTGTTGTTTTTGTTTGTTTTTTTTGTATGTGTGTGTATCCAAGGTGACCTGGACCACTGTTAAGATTATATTATCTTTGAACCAACAGAGGTCTGTGGTTATTTTGGTTGTTTTGTATGTGTTTAATTTTGCATACAGTTGTGCTTGAAAGTTTGTGAAACCTTTAGAATTTGTTTGAAACCTTTAGTCTGTATTTCTGCATAAATATGACCTAAGACATTTTGTTCTATGGACATATATATGGACAATATTATACTTGGACATTTATTTCTTGAGGATGATGTGGCAGACGTATTGAACATTTAGGATTAGTTGTTCATTTGAAGGTTAAATTAAAGTGTTACAGTGTTTACATTCAGTGGTATCACGATAACGCATGAGAGGACAGACTGTTGTGTTTAGAGGACAGGAATCTATCAGAGTCTGAGCTTCAAAACACTTTTTTTAAATGTGTCATGGTATGAACCAAAAGGTTCTCAAAGGACCAAAGAGAGTTCTTGAAGCTCGTCAGGCTGGAAAAGTTTACAGAACTGTATCTAAAAAGTCGAACTTCGCCAATCCACAGTCAGGGAGATTGTTTACAAATTGAGGAAATTCAAAACCATTGTTACTTGGTTAACCAACAAAGGTCATTCCAAATCTCAAGAGAAAGTGGGTCGTCGGCCCTAAGTACACAAGTCATTCTACCAAAACTGGTTAACGTAGAATAAAGATAATGTTTTGGAATATCCAAGTCAAAGTTCTGAGCTTTCATAGAAGAAGTTCATGTGAAGAAACCCACCAGCATCCCAGAGTTAAAGCTGTTCTGTATGGAAGAATGGGATCAAATTTGTTCAAGCCATTAAGGAAATGTTTACTTGCAGTTATTGTTTAAGGGGGTCATGCCAGATTCTGAAAACAAAGGTTCACATACTTTTGCCAAACGCACATATGAAATAGTTTCATTTTCCTCAATAAATTAATGACCATGTGTAGTATTTTTGTCTCCTGTTCAGCTGGGTTCTTTTTATCTACTTATAGGTTTTTGTTTATATTAAAATAGGATAATTTTAGGCCATATTTGTGCAGACGTATTGAAATGATAAGAGCTTTATAAACTTTGAAGCACTGCTGTATGTGCACCGATATCAGAAATAGTTCAAACTATGGTCCCACAGTAAGAATGTTTACAGGGGTTTGAATCAGTGGCATTAACTGAGATGGTAATAAGCTAAGTATATACGTATCATGTATTTGGTACTTTCTGTTGGAAGA